>JBBCBC010000004.1:40401051-40764853 GCA_037126765.1 Stenogyne calaminthoides | reverse complement strand
CAACAAATGTGACCTTCCCCACAGAAGGGCCGTTAGTACAGAAGAAGGAGAACAGGTTTTGCAAAAGAACACGGATTGATCTTCATGGAAGCATCTGCTAAAACTGCTCCAAAATGTAGAGGAGGTGATGGGTTTCCCTAACTTCATTGACAATTTTTTTTTAAAAAATGGCGTTATAGTTTTATTTCTCATTTCTGTTATTAATTTGCTAAGTATTATCTGCAGGCATTTATTAAAACTGCTGCAACAATTTACAAGAAGATTCAAGATGGGGTTTTGATGTTTCAAATGAGGTTAGCTTGTTTCTCCTTCACTTCACTCTTGATCAAACAAAAAAGTTATGTGGTTGGATTTCTTCTATTGCTATGAGCTCTCTCTCTCTCTCTCTCTCTCTCTCTTTCTCTCTCTCTCTCTCTCTCCAGGTAGGCAAGATTTCATTTTTAGCTTTGTAAAAACATGGTTTTTGGGTTTGAAGTTTAAAACCACGTTCTAGTTTCAGGCTTCTGAAATCTGGTTTTCAAAAAACCCTAATCCTGCACCCCAACACAAAACCTATAAAACCTAGTAATGATTATATTTACAATCACTCTCAACAAATGATATAATAATACATAAAGTTAAATCCTACCCTACTCAAAAGACTTAAAACAAACATGGTTCAAAATCCCTAGATTTCAGAAACGGGTTTTATAGTCTCTTAAAACCAAAATAAAGATACCCTTTGAGTTTCTTGGTTATTCTAATCTTTGGCTTGGGAAAAATGTATAGTCCAAATGAGGTTGGTTTTTCATTAAATTGGCCTCTTTTCCGTTATTTCCATTTTTTATGAGGCTGTGTTTTGAATTGATCGTTTGAATTTCAAGTGATTTCAAATGAGTGAATTTGAAATTCTCTGTAATTTAAACTCATCATATGAATCTCTTGCTTGGATTTATGGAAAAATTTCAAGCCGCTTAGATGTGAACACAATAACAGTTGATAATCATGAATATTTGTATGTGCGCTTGTGCATGTTACTGTGTATGAAAAGAGACTGTGTGAAACAGTGGGTGGTGCGTATGTGTGAGACTGTGTGTAACAGCTGTATATAACTGTGTTGTATTATGTGTATGTGAGAGAGAGGATGAGAGATTTCAAATGATTAGGTTTTTTTAGAGTGGATTCAATTACCAAAAAAAAAGTTCAAAGGATTAAAAATGGATTCATTGAACTTGAGAAATTTTTAAATACATCCCCCAAGTCCATAGCTAAATCCTTCAATCCAAAGCACAACCTAATATTCAAATGTACTATACTCCAAAAAAAAGATTCAAATGTACTCTGCCTGCGACAACCTTGGTGTTATCTACCATATTAAGATTCAAGCATACTCTGTATGAGCATAATCGGTTACCTATTTTCATTACATTTTTGACTGTCAATTTTTCAAAAAGAATTGTTTCCTTGCCCATGTATTGTTTAAAATCTACACCAATTGTTAAGGAATTCATTTGTACTTGTTGTTTTGTCATTTGCAGTCATATGGAATTAAAGTAGGTTATGGTGGAATTCGGTCCGTCTGGTGGGAGGGATGGTTCTTCTTCTCAAGGGGGTGGTTGCTGCAGTTGATATTCATCCGTAAGCAACTGCGGAGGCTTTCTATCTGCTTCCCCCCTTCATGTTCATACTCCAACCGCCCATTCAAATTACCTCATGATTTTATTTGGACTTTTGTCTTCTCCTTCAATGTGACTGTAAATCTCAAAATAGGTTCATAAAAGGTGGGGATAGTGAGAGTGCATATAATCTTTCTAAGTTGTAAAAACTGAAATAAACAATTAGAGTGGTGTATCAAATCTGCATTATCCGTGGTCGTTCAAATGTAAAGTTGTCGCAATTCTAGTTTTTCCTTTTTTTTCAAAATTTGTGTTTTGTTATTCATGTGAACTCTTTTATTCAGAAAGACATTACTATTATTCTTGTACTGGGATTGGAATATGATATTTGAATTTGTTTAAAAAAGGATGTAACAAGGGCACCCTCTAGGATCTCATCAATGTAAAAGCTGGCTGATTTCTATGAGAAATATATGTGAAGTCACAATTATTCTTCTCCAAGTTTGATTAAATTGAGTTTCTTGATAAAGCGAGTTTGTTATTTATTCAAAAGATTAACATAGATGCATCTCACATATTACAGGTAATAATACTATAATTACATAGGAAATGGTGATGGAAGGAAAGGTTGAACCTTGTAAAAGGCAAAATGTGTGCATTTTTGTATGGATTAGTTCATGCATTTTCGTGGGTGTTTTACAACAGTTAAAGCTTGTCTGTCACTCAGCGTGATGCCCAAAAAAACCGTGCATCTTTATGAAAAGCCAAGTTTGCCTACATTAAATATCTATACGCAACCTTAATTAATCCACTTTTATTAACATCCTTCCTTTTTTAATTCATGCATATTCTTCTCTCTTTTCTCCAACTAAATTCCCCTTTTCAAATCTGTAAACATTTTAATCACAATCTACAATCGTTCTTGTTCTGTTTTCAATTGAAGTAAGAAGCTATGGAGACGGACAAGGCTCAGAAGAGGAAGAGGGACGACGACAACATCATTAAAAATCCAGAAACAAGAATATTGTATCAATGGAGTTTTCGATTTTCCTTGGCTCAAAAGAAGGCGTCGTCTTTAAGGGGGAAGACGACTACTTGGATGAACACGAGCACAAGTTTTCGCCTTGTTCCTACATAGACGAAGATCTTGAGCAATCGAGTTCACTAAATTTATGCGTTCTCCAACTCTTGATGCAAATTTAGATGATGATGGATTTTGGTCATTACTGGTGGATGATCCTGAACCGGTTGATTGCATTTGGAATTGTGTGATTGAGCAGCCACTTGACATGGGTTTTATAAAGTGATTATGATGATCCTTCTTCTCCTATCTCACAAATTTCTGCAAAGATTTTTTTCTATTTTATTTTTAAGGTTGAAAGAAACCTATCTTGGTGGTGAGATGTAGTGGTGATTAGATATTGATGATGTATTGATAGCGCATGATGGATCATTGTTTTGAACCTAATCTTTTTTTGAAGTATAGTGCTATAACCAACCACCCAAGATTATTTTGCAATTGGAAATATTATATAAGCACTATAATCAAATTGCAATATGTTACTTATATTCTTTTGAGTTGGTCTCATGTGCACTAAATCATTATGGACTTCATAGTGTATTTTAAAACTTGTAATGTATTACACTAAAATTTGCGATTATTATTGGCTTTTTTTTTTTTTCTAACATCTTTTTTTAATATAAATCAATCCTTCTTTAGTAATATAAATTCTGTGTTCCATTATCATTCGATCATCTCTCTTATTATATAAAAGTTGCCCCTTTTTTTATGAGTAATACCATTTATAGTAAAAAGTCACACTCTTTATAGTAAAAAATCACGTTTTTAGTAAACATAAGTCATGACTCATATGCTTAGGTTCACCATGAAACTTGTTCACCTTATCTTTGTCTTGTTTGAATAGATTAAAGAATGAAATGTGGTTGTTTTAATTCAATTTAAGGGTATTTATGACATTTCAATAGAAATCATATCTAATCACGATTGATCCTACCGATCCAAGACATATCTTGATTCAAACAAATCGAACAAATCAATGCAATCTTACTCGTCTCAACCGATTCTATCACGCTGTCAATCCCCCTTGAGTCTAATGAACCAAACACCCTTTTAGTGATTTGACTTAACAACTCATTAACATTATCGTTTTCAAATCATATAAAGCGAGAACTTAAATATCAAAATTACTCCATCTTAAAGATAAGCTGTGTTTGGTAATCAGATTAAGGTTTCAGGATTTTGTCGAACACCAAAAGTCTAGCTAAATTTTGAATTCTAACCAGTATATAAATTCAGAAATTTGAGTTGTAAATGATTGGTTTTATTATTCAAAGGCCAGGTTTTATGCAACTCACTTCAAGTACAAGTCTAAGACCTTGAGTTTTGCAAATTGATGGACTTCAACAGCATTGCTTTCTTTTGAAAGCAAAAGAAATCAATATTGATCCACATCAATCTTATATTTTTATTTAATAGATATATAATATAAAGTGAGTTTTCAGTAAAATTTGTTTATAATATAAAATTTATATTATTACATTTACAAATTAATATCACTATATATTAATTTATAAGAATTGTGATATTAATTTATAAATGTAATAATATAATTTTATATTATAAACAAGTTTCATAAGAGGGTTTGTTTATAATATATATAGTGATAATTTATCTTGCAAAAAAAAATAATTTTATAAATAAAATATAATCGAAAAAGAAAAAAAGCGAACTACCAGAAATTGGGCATAGGTTGAGCAATCACGGATGCCTAACTTTTTTTTTAACTCTAAAAAAATCTTCTTCTTTTTTTTTAAACAAATGCCTTAACTTATTCGAGAAGAGAAAAGTGCATAATTAATTAACAGATCATTATCGCCAACGCATAAGTCATTATCTGTGCTATTATATAAAATCGGATTGCTTTATAAAAAAGTGATTAAAATTGGCAACGTTCGAAAGATGGAAAAAGAAATGAAATGAACGGTTGGGACATTATTTTAATGCCAATATTGTTTTACTAAATGCTAGTAAGTTCTGTTCCTACCTTTTTCCTTTGTCCATTGAAAAAAAAAAATTCACATAGGGTATAAACTTGAGAAAATCATTCACGTAAAGTGTTAAAGCGTCGATATCTAATTTATCTTTCGTTTTAAAAGTAAATCGTTTAAATACAAATATGTTAATTTATAAAGGGATGTAGGAGGTAAATACCCAAATAAATCAACAATGTTTACAAAGTTTAACAGTGAACCATCCTTGAATTGACTACTCAATCATAGAAAAAAAAAAATCTACAGCACATTTTGATTTTGAGTTGATCCGTAAATTGGATTGTAAAAGCGATCGTAGATCATATCCTATATAAGTTTAAATGTCGTAAATTAAAAAATAAGATTTGTCTTAGATTTGTTATATTTTGCATGAGTTATTACTCCCTGCATCAATTAAGCAGTCATTGGATTGATTTTTTTTGGATGAACCATGCAAAACTTTAACAAACAATTAATCCTAAATTATATACGACCATGAACCACTGTTAACCGCAATGAACCCAAGTTTGGAAAAAAAAAATATAAAAAAATTAAAGTTAAAAGAAAGTTAAATTGAAAAAAAAACACTAAAACTGAAAAAAATTTTTTTTTCCTAAAATCAATTGCACAAATTTTATTAATACATGAGGTGCATTGGAGAATTGCCATTTTCATGAATCAAATGCAATAATTGCACAATATAATCGATACATTTTTTTCATTGAAAACAAATAATAATATTATTAATAACTAATATATTTTAATAGAATAACTAATTATTTAAAAAATATAATTAAATTATACGAGTGCAACATAAAAGTATTTGTCAAACGAATTTGTGAAATGAAGACAAAGTAATGTAATCCCTTTACATCTATTTCACCAATCTTTTTAATTTGACGTGGGCTACCCACTCCACTAATCTTCATTTCCCCACTTCTAATTAATCCACAATTTTATTTTATTTTTATTTTAAATTTAATCCTTCGGTATTTTATAGTTTTCGTCTTACCAATTAAAATTCATTTTAAATTTTTCAAATTTAAAACTTGATCGGTTGGTTAATATTTTTCTCCATCAAATTCTACTTCATTCAAAACTTCTCATTCTACTATTTTTTTTTTTTTTAAAAAGATCATAACTTCTCATTCTCTTCCTAATTCTCATCCCTGAGTCTGACCAACCGATTTCTTCTACCCCCATCTTCAGGGCAGTTTTCTTCTTCAATCTTCTATCCAGAATTCATGGTACTTTCATTAATTTTATCTCTATTAATTCATCTCTAAAAAAAATAATTTTATTTCATTAAGAACACACTATTTTTATTTTCTCAAATTTTTGCAACCCAAAGTTGTATCATAGTTGTTTCTTAATTATATCTCTTTGCTCGAACAAGACAAATGACGAAAGTTTTATCTTAATATGTGAATCGTCTCTCACAATTTTTCATATTGGTTTCCATAGTAGATTTGAATTTTGTTATTGTTTCTATTTTTTTGTTTCCTTTTATCTACATCTTTTATTTCTACAAATTTGTGTGGATCTGTGTGCAAATTTGTTCATTTTAATATATTCATCATATGATTTTTTGCAGATCTTTTTTACGTGTGACTAATCTTACTGTTTTTTTTTTTTTGAAGACCTTATTATGAGATTACTCATTTTCTTTGTTACTAATTCATCCTCTTTAATATGTTTAGCAAATTTGTTTGATAATGGTTCATAGTAATTTTTTTTTCCAGATTTTAAATAGTCTCAAATCATTTTTTTTTCTGTTAATTATTATTATTAACTTTTCTGTTTTGTAAAATTTTAAAGGGGACAAATTTTTACACAATCTCGCTATGAATTTTATATTTGTTGATTCCTGAAACACATATTAATTAACCTTTTCTCTGCTTTGCGAATTTTGGATGGACGTCAATGTGTTTTTTAACATCCTGGACTCCATCATGCTTTATATATTACTTTTGCTGTGTTTTTGTGATATGAATACTGCGTCTATGTCTCCAGAAATTTATTTACTTGGTAAACCTTGCATATTCCTTCGATATACCAGTTTTTTAAATTTGGTGTTTTTCTAAAGCTATATGACGAAATGCAACAAAAGAACGAGAAAAAGAAGGGTGAAGAAAGAAAGGAAACGAAAAAGAAAAGAGAAAAAAGATGAAAGGAATGACAAATGCAAAAAAAAAAAAGTATGAGTTTCTAAAGATGAGAAGACAAAAAGAAACCAAAACTGAGAAATCTGAACTGAGCAGCCTCACTTAAGAGCAATGATGCCATGATAGCTTACCTGTTCAGTATTGAGTTGTAATGACTAATTAGATAAGATATGTCATGTTTATGGAATGGTTGTTTTGGTTGCCATTTTTAAGGTGGATGTGTTGAAATTATTTTGCTGATATTTTTTAAAATCAGCAAAAGTATATAGATTAACTCAGAAATCTTTTGAAGGAAGAGTATGTTTATTGCTACTTTGTTTCCATCCACCTCTCTAATTATTTTTATTTATTAATATTTGATTTATAATTTTTTCATCTTATGAAAAATTATCAATAATTCTTCATATACTATATAAAAACTATTTACAATTTTTTAAATACATACTATATAAAAATCATTTACAATCTGCGTAATACTAAAAATTTGCACTATATTACTCAATTTTAATTTTCTTTTCACAAAAAATTTGTAGAGTTGTATGATTAAAACTTTTTTATCGTGAAATTGATTTTTTTTCTTTTTTATAACAATATTTTTTTAGTGATATAAATTCTTTCTTGTAGTTATATAAATCTACGATTATTATCCTTCTATAATATAAATCACATCTTTTTTTATAAGTAATAAGTTTAGAAGAAAAAATACAATCCATTTTTATAAAAAATTAAATCTATTTTAGTAATATAAGTCACACTTCTTATCCAATTTTCATAAAATAAAGTCTTTCTCTTTGTATCACTTATATTTGTGATATTTTTATAGTAATCTTTTCATAGTATTCGCTCTTTATTTTGCAACATTTATTTTATTTGGACATCCCAACATTCTTGAAACGTTAAAATGGAAACAAACATAATATTAATACTCAAAACTCTTATTTTATTTCACCATAGTGATATTTTTATTTGGTTTAACGTCTTTATTTTGATGAACATTAAAATGTCGTCATCAGACCAATAGATTTTTTTTTTTTTTTTTTTTTTTTTTCCCGGGGCATCTATATTGTGAATTTTTGTATACTTTTAAAATTATAAAATAAGCAAAATTTACATCTCTCGTGCTTTGAACCGTTTCATAAAAAAAATCCCTCAAACCGTCACTACGAGCCCGACTCGTGACTCGTGAGGGTGTCTCTGTTTTGAATTTGCCAAAAAATCAATTTAAAAAAAAGTGAAGAAAAAATCCAAATGCACGCTTTAACGTTTACCAACAGTCACATTTGCAACCTGTCAAAAAAAAAAAAAAAAAAAACAGTCACATTTGCATCTTGCCAGGTAAATTATTGAACAATATTTAGACCGCATTTCAAAATTTTATTAAATAATTAAAAATAAGTAAAATTTACACAAATAAATGAACAAGTTAATAAATACATATTTTAATATTATACACTCTCCCAAAAATTTGATCACTTCTATTTTGGAACGTCACATAAAATTACACATCTAAAAAATTCATTATTACACTTCACCCACACTATATTCATATATTTCACTCAATTTAATTAATTTATTTACTTTATAAATAAGAGTCTACTACATTATCCCCTAACTTTCTACTGATTACACTTTTATTTTATTTGTATATAGAAAAATTGGGACAAATGTTTTTTTTAGGGGACTAAGGAGTATTCATGATCCTTTTTATACTATATCATCTCTTAGGGTATATTTGTTTTGGGATTTAGGTGTGCGTGGAAAGTTATGGCTTGAAATCACTATGAATTTGAAAGTCTTGGTAAATAATACTCCTGGTTCCAAATTTAATGGTAAAATACCTATTTTTTGTTTCAAACTTAATAGTAAAATTCTTACATAAATTTATCAATGCTTTCACATAAAATATTAATAAACAATTATTTCTACCCCCACCAATCACTTTATCACTTTATCATATAAAAATACTAATAAATAACTATTTCTACCCACCACTTTATCACTTTATCATTATTTCACTAATTGCTTATGAACAATCAAAATATCATAGAGTTAGGGACGAAGGGGAGTAAAAAAATATGTGTTTGATTTGATCGAGTTTTTGATAAATTGAGATTTTCTTTTACGAATAAATGTTTTGTAATGATTGATTTGATATTATTATATTATGTTGAGAGTGAGAAAATTAGTGATGTGATTGTATTGAGCTTTTTTGTGGAAAATAGGGGTGTAGGTGTCACTTTTGTATATGAGAAGATTTTGAAGTCTAATTTTAAATTTAAACTATAATGTGATATGATTTTGAAAGTTCAAAGATTATCCGAGTGAGTTTGAAACAAACATACCTGCTTACAATTCTTAAAAATATTATATTTCATACAAAATTATGTTCTAATAATGTTATTATTTCATTAAAAAAAAAAAGTTGTCAGACTTTCTCAGATACATCCATGATCCATGCCAGAAAAGTATAAGGGACTGCCTTAGAGAACGGTTATTTCTATAAACTATTTCTGGTCACAAACCTATTAATGAACTTAAAAATAGACTAATACATTATTCGAACATTCTAAAATATTAAAATTGTTTAGAACATGCAATTTTTCAAAATTTGGCCTAGTGATATAAATTTGGGACTAATGAATGTGTTTCTCATTGGATGCTTGCGGTTGAATCATAAAAGTCACATGATCGATTAACATGATGAATCAATCCATCCCCTCTAGTGTGGTTGGTCACCTGGATTAATCGGTCCCGATTCTGGGTTATGGGTGATCACTCGAATCAGTCGGTCTGTATGGGTTCTGGTCACTCGAATTAGTCGATCCTAATGAGTTCTGGTCACACGAATTAGTCGATACCGAGTGATAAAAAAAAATCGAGTTATCCCATTTATTTCACTTCCACACCAAAGATTTTCTTAATAGTAGGACTTAAAAGGATGGTGTATATAAGACGTCACGATATCATCTGCTAAAAACGATGTTCCACTATTTATTCCATAGTCTAGATTAATGATATGTGGAATTGACAAAAATATCAAACAGACCACCATAATCGCTGGGCCCACATTTAAAAGATTCGGAGAGTGAAATAATTCACCGGAATCACAAAAAAAGCCAAGCGCGATTTGAATTGAAATATATATATTATACATTGAATTTAAAGAATGGTTTATATGTAGCCCCTAATAATTCATAAAATAATAGGTGGAATAATAAAGGTGTAGTACATCCTACATTTCAACTCCGGTCATAAGATTTAATAATTTATTAGTTATATTTATCGTAGTATATAATTATTGCTGATTCTATTTTAGCGGAAGAAATTTGTATAGCCTTAAATAAGAGGGCACCATCACCACACGGGCAGCACACACAGCTCAGATCATCATCGACTCCATAAATGCCACTTTAATATTATAGGATTTCTTATTTACAGAATTCTTGCTATTGCCCATCTTTTACTGGATTTTCTTTTTTATTTTTGTTAACACAATAGTACTAGATTCATTCTGTGTGTTCAATATACCGCTGTTTTTCCAGTCGAGAGGTGAAGTGCTTTCGACCTGAATTGGGGTTCCTTCTCTTTAATCCTTCTGATTATTTTGTGGGTTTTCTTTATTACAGAAATCTAGCCCCAAATTTAAAAAAAATCGCTTCTTTGATGAAATCTTGATTTTTTTCTGTCTGGGTTTGCCCCATTTGGCTCGTGAATTTCGTTGTTGAATGTTGAAAACTCCAAGATTGTTTGTGGAGGTTGAGAGAGTTGTGGATCTTAGCCATTGAAACAGAAAATGAAGGTCAAGCTCAGAAAATCAGTGCTGTTCTTGCTGTCGGTGACGGTTTTTGCGCCTATTGTTCTGTATACTGACACTCTTGGAGCGTATTTCACTTCATCTTCTTGTAATTTTCCACCTTTAGCTTTCTATTTTAATACTTTGTGTGTTTCTTTAGTAACGGGTAAAGTATATTGAGATTCTTGTTATTATTTATTGCATTCTTGATTGATTTGTATTTCTTTCCTGCTTTTCCAGCCCGGAATGAATTTGTTGAAGATGTTTCAACCTTTGTAAGTCTTTATCAATTGCTCGCTGTTACTTTTTTTTTTCAAATTAAGAAAGGAGGATTTTGATTATTTGATTTCCTGTTTGTAGACATTTGCTGGTGAAGTAAGGCCATTACATGTGCTGCCTCAGGTATGGATTCTTGAATTCCATTATTTTCTGTAATTTTTATGGTAATTTTAGAGATTTATCATTCTGATTAGCTGTAACAACTGTTGTAACTGATAGGAGTCGTCTATCACATTGAAAGAGCCACTGGGGTAGTCTATTCAGAAAATTTAACCAAATCTAGTTCAGATGACTCGAATGCTTCTTCGGGAAAAAATTCTCATGTTACCAGACAACTCACTGAAGGTTTTGATTCATTTCTTTGTCTTTTGCCTAACTTTAGAATTCTGTTATGGTTCTTGATTCATTCTACTTGATGGATTTAATAACAGAATCAGCAGAAGTTGGAAATTCGAATACATCCATTTCGAGTGGTGGTTCTTTGGATGAGAATCCCATAAGACAGGTGATCAATCAGGTGCAAAACGCTACGGTGGAGACAGGGCAGAAAAGTCAAAGGAAACTGAATCAACTGGAAATGATGGACCAAATGATGTAAAGAAAGATATTAGTTCGCAGCATTCCAAAGCTAATTCTGGAAGCATACCTGAGAAAATAGTATGATTGGCTTATAATGTTCTTTATCTTGATTAAGATTTATGTCATTATCTCACATTGAGTTTGTGGTTTAGGGCTGTATCAGCAAGTTCAATATGTCAAGTGGTTAATGTCATTATTGAAGGATTTCTCAATTCATCTCACATTAGTTTTCCGTTAATTGAACCAATAAGTTTTATAGTTTTCCAATGACCAGTAGGAGAATTGGTATTTTACATTGGCTTTGTAAGATTTCCTTCTAGACTCTAGTATTGTGCTTCAGACTAACTTATGCAGTCTATGGCTTTTTACATTTCAGTTATTCCCTTCTGTTGTTTCTTTTAAAACTAAAACATCTAGAACTCTCTCTCCAGGCATCTAGAAAAGATATTTCAAGAGTGCATGGGATAGCTTCATTGAAGAAACAGAATGACAATACAGCATTGCCAGATGCTCGGATTCGTCAGCTTAGGGATCTGCTCGTTCAAGGAAAGGTTTATCTTTCCCTCTCAGCAACTCGAAACAATCCACACTTTATAAAGAGCTCCGGCTTGCGTATAAAAGAGGTTATGCATGTACTTGGAGACGCCACCAAGGATTCTGAGCTCCCTAAAAAGTAAGTTTTGTTTTTTTATATCCATCACGTTTAGTAGTTGTTTAAAGTTACAAACCCCCGATTAACATTTATAAATTGATGGCTTTTTTTGTCGAGTGTAGTGCTATGGCTAGATTGAAAGGCATAGAGCAAACACTGTTGAAAGGAAAACAAATAGAAGATGATTGTGCTGCTGTGGTAAAGAAACTCCGTGCAATGCTTCATTCGGCTGAGGAGCAGGTTCGAGCCCAGAAGAAGCAGGCCTTATTTTTGACACACTTAACCGCCAAAACAGTGCCTAAAGGACTTCACTGTCTTCCTCTTCGCCTGTCAACCGAGTATTTCACGTTGAACTCATCGAAACGAATTTTTCCAAACAAGGAAAAACTAGATGATCCCAAGTTATTCCACTATGCCTTGTTTTCAGATAATGTGTTGGCAGCAGCAGTTGTTGTAAACTCAACAATGACCCATGCAAAGGTAAGGACTTTAATATTCAATATAATTGATAATATAGATAGAGAATTCATGCTACTTTATGTTACTCTACCCCAGAGATGGTAATTTTGTTAATTTTTATGGTAGTGTTAAAACAATTTAATTCAAGGAAAATACTTCTATGCCCCATATGATTTAAAATGGTAGGTATTAGTTTTTACTAAAAAGTATTAGTTGGTCAGTATTAGTTGTTTTCACTGAACTATATTAGTTGTTTGCATTCAAAATCTGATGTTAGCTTTTCTTTCTTGATCAGGATCAATCAAAACATGTCTTCCATGTTGTCACCGATAGGCTCAATTATGCTGCAATGAAAATGTGGTTTTTGGCAAATCCTCCTGGCAAAGCAACTATACAAGTCCAGAATGTTGAGGAATTCACATGGCTAAATTCAAGTTACAGTCCAGTTCTTAGGCAGTTGGGATCTCCTCCATGATTGATTATTACTTCAAGAACCGTGCTGAATCCAATTCCAACATTAAATTTAGAAACCGAAGTATCTCTCGATCATGAACCATCTCCGGTTTTATCTGCCTGAAATTTTCCCGAAGCTGGACAAGGTCTTGTTTTTAGATGATGATATTGTGGTCCAGAAGGATCTTACGGGCTTATGGTCTCTTGATCTAAAGGGGAAAGTGATTGGTGTGGTTGAGACATGTGGAAAGAGCTTTCACCGTTTCGATCGTTACCTCAATTTTTCAAATCCTCTTATTTCAGGAACTTTTAGTCCTCGGGCTTGTGGTTGGGCGTTTGGGATGAACATCTTCGATCTGAACGAGTGGAAGAAGCAAAATATTACAGAAGTGTACCACAAATGGCAAAACCTGGTACGGTCCTTTCACCTTGTCTTGCTTGGAAAATTTCATTATTAATTAACAATTGGGCTGCTCGAGTGGAAAGCTAAAGCATATCATTTATATTAATGTGCACGTACAGAATAATGCTGAAACTGATTTTCGAATCTTGGAATAACAATTAGTGAAGCAACTTAACACCATTTACCCTGTTGTTCAGTAAGAAAGCAATCTTCTGCTTGAATTTTTGCACCATTGTGAATATAGTTATACATGCTTCAAAATGCCCCAATCTGAAATTTATTATGTTACAATCTTTCTAATGAATTAATTGATGTGTGAGTTTGTTTACGAAAATTGTAGCTATTGGACTGAATTAAGAGTGGAGAATTCAATTTGATTTTAGGCTTAGTAGGTCTTTTGTTTGTATAAACTTGCTCTATGGTCATTCTATGTCTGAATATTATACCTCTATCTCTTTATGTTGTAGTATTCTACTAACAAAATTTGGTGCATTCTATATTCTCAGAATCACGACAGACTCCTATGGAAACTGGGAACACTGCCACCAGGTCTAATAACCTTTTGGAATCACACTTATGCCCTGGACAAATCTTGGCATGTATTGGGACTTGGTTACAATCCGAACGTCCCTCAAAAGGATATCGAAAGAGCAGCGGTCATACATTTCAACGGCAACTTGAAACCATGGCTCGAGATAGCTATCCCAAAGTTCCGAAGCTATTGGACCAAATTTGTGGATTATGATTGCCAGTATTTGCGCGAATGCAATATCACTCCTTAGATTCCCCTGCCATTTACATTGCAGGTCTGTCACTTTGCCGATGCAATTTTTGTTTTTGTTTTCAGAATGAAAGCTGAAGTTATTTAGATAATATTATTCATTAGTGGAGCTTAGTAACTTCAGATAAGATTGCTGAATTGAACATGTATTGTAAATGATACAACAGTCACCCCCCACCCTCTACTACCACATTATATTCTTTCGTTTATTCAGTTCTGTTTTTAAGGTTGTTTTTGATTGAATATATGAAATAGTGTTACCGACAGAGATATAGTTGGAGAAAGAGGTTGATAGGTCCAAATCTTGCAGTATAATTTAAAGTGTGTGAAATCAAGATTGGTGGGGTATGTAACTTGACTTGTTTTGTGTCGGTGTTTGGGCTTTGTTTTGTTAAAGATAATTGCATGGATGTAAGCAAAGATATATATGTATATAAAATACTAATTTGGTGGGGCAGTTGGGGGCGCCATTGAAGAACAGCTGTTGATGAAAACTGTATGCTTTTGTATTTGTGCTTATGTTGTACTCTTGTATGAATCATGAGTTGGATGACAGAAACATCCAAATCGCTCACGTGTATTTTTTCCACTAGCATTAATATAGTCTATTATCACCCAGCTGTGTTATGTGTATTTATGATCATTGGGTGTAGGGGAGATCAATTAAACTGCATTTCACCTGCACTGTTTGTCTTGAAAAATCAAAGTAGAAATTACAGTATGGGAAGGTCACATGGTGCCTGACGAGTTTAAACTCGGATCTGGAACGAATTCACCTCAGTCGAATGAGTTTGGTATTCGAGATTTGACTCGGTAAATATTCGTTCGAGCTCATTTAATAAAGCTTGTCAACATAAAAAAAGAATATATACTCAAGCTTAGTATGTTAGTAAGTTTGTATAAATTATGATGGTTTGCTTTGGATTATAATTTTCACACTAAATATATATGATAAACATAAAATCAATTAATTAAATAACATTATAAAAGTTAGTAGATATATATGTTTTTTAAAAATTTATAATTAAACATTGAATAATCTAATTTAAATTAATTAAGTTTGTATCGGCTCGATTAAGCTCGAAAGAGCTTGTGAATATTCGATCATACTTGAGCTCGAATTAGTAATAAATAAATCAAATGTAAACCTTTTAAGATTTGACTCTGCTAAATTGGTTTACAACCTTGAGTTTTGGGGAGGTATTCATCAAAATATCCCTATTCAAATCCAGCCTTTGGAAATTCATATGAGACGGTCTAATGCATGAGATATTGTACAACTTAGCACAAATCACACCCACATTTCCCAAAATGTTAAAGTGTTAATGCCCAATTTATGCGCCGTCTCCGTGAGATCATCTCATGCAAGTGTGTCTCATCTTTAAACTATTAATAATAATAATAAAAGATATTTGGTGGTCTTTAGAAAACAAAGTTGAATTGCCCGAAATGGAGGGTTCCAGTTAGTCTGTACAAATATTACAAATAAATTTAAGATATGATAGCATCATGGGACATGGAGTATGGTTTGATCATTATTGCATGATGGGGTTTTTCTAGGGACCAACTCTTAAGAAAGTGGCGGATTGGAAACATTTTAGAGGCCGAGTGATGTGATGTGGGTTTAAATAACAGTTCCGCTGGGAATTAAGGCATCCTTGATAACAGTAACAATGCCACTCTTGATGAAGTACCCATCTGTCTCTCTAGCTGCCTCTTGCACATTATCACTGTTTATGATCTGCACCAATAATACTCATTTATTACCTCATCATTTTCTAACTTACATTAAACTGCTACATACATGATCCATCAAGAATTTACCTTCACATTTTCTCCAATGCGAGCATTTTTGTCAATTATAGCCCGCTTAATGTGACAATTCTTGCCGATACCAATTGGAACACCGCCTTTTACTGTTAGCAGACTTCTTTCTGCGTCAGTCTGCAGGTTCCGAGAAGCAAGAAAAGAATCAGGACACTGAATAAATAACAATGTTAGCACATATAACTGAGCAAAGTATAAACTAAAAATTACCTCATAATAGTCAGCTCCCATCAAGAGGGTGTCTTCTATGACTGCACCTTCCGATATGCATGACCGCAGTCCAATTACTGAATGGTGAATCTTACACTCCTGGCAAGTCAACACTAAGCATTCAAATCAAATTTACTAATCTCCCTCTATACTCTATCAAGCAATTTGTGTATGAGATCGATCATATGTTACATCTTTTGTTATATCGGATGGATCAAAGAAACCTTACCTTTATGACGCAGCCCTAGCCAATGACACTATCAGTGACGTCGGCATTGAGCATCTTGAAGGAGGCAAACGCAGCGTTAAATATAGATTGGAGACGACCGATCGTAGAAAACTGCACCAGATGGACCAACATAATATTTTGAGTTGATCTTATATAAAAACAGTCTTACTGGACAATTGGTTCATGCGACTATCACTCTATGCTGAGTTGGTTTTATGTAAAAACAGTCTTATGGAACAGCTAATACTTTTAATGAAACACTAATACTAACAAACTAATATGTTTGCGTATGTTTTAATCCTTTGCTTGTCGGGCAACTAACCTGAAATCTGGGACAGGCTTCTTGGTGATTCCTAAATTGGCATTGTAGAATGCCTCAATAGTCCCAATGTCTTCCCAGTAACCATCGTATAGAAAGGCCTGAACCTGAGAAAGAAGCATCCATAATTCAGAATTTCGTTGCACAAAGAAATATTTTCACCCAGCTGAGGTTTGTGTTTTATAGGTCAAATGTGGGTTGTTAACGATTGAATTGTTTTCTCACACTCAATCCTTAATCAAGATACACCTTTTAATCCACACACATGGGACAAATGCAATCTTGAAAGTGAAATTTGAGACAACAAACAGCAGTTTCTCAGCATGACTTACCCTCAGACCAATTGAAGTAGCACCTGGAATTACTTCACTTCCGAAATCATTGGCACTTGGGAATTTCTCTCGTAGTAAATTCAACATAGCATTCTTACTGAAAACATAGATCCCCATACTTGCAATGTAAGGCATTTCCTTTGCTCTCTCCTCATCAAGACCTAAAATTGTGGTGTCCACCTTGCATAATCAACAAGTACATATAAAAGGGTATTAATAGATAGGTTCATAGACTAAATGAAAAGAATAATACAGATATAAGCAACAGATAATGGTCGTTTGCATGCTAATTTACCCTCATTGCCTTTAGTGCTTCTCCTTTGGCTTCTCTGAAAATTCTATTATCCTCCTTCATCGTCAATCTTCATTAACCCAAATGCAGTAGCACGCTTTTCATCCATTGGAAGTGCCGCTACTGTTATATCAGAATCAGTTTCCTGTGAGCTTGGGCCGAATCTCTCATAATCCATTCGATACAAATGATCTCCAGCAAGAACCAGATACTCAAGAACATCGTGTTCTTCAAAAAGCCATAGGTACTGCCTCACAGCATCAGCTGTCCCCTAACACAACAATCTCTGCATTTAGAATTCTACATTGCAGCACTCTTGTTATACTAGCACAGAGAGAGAAGCAAGTGTCCTTATTTTTTTGTTACCTGGAACCAGTTAGGATTTTCTGGGCTTTGTTGAGCAGCAAGAACTTCAACAAACCCGTCGCTCTTATAGCCACCCATATTACTTGCATAGGCCCGTGATAAGTGGCGATTAAGAGATGCAGAATTGAATTGAGTAAGGACATATATCTTGTCTACATTGCTGTTCAAACAATTACTAACAGGGATGTCAATCAAACGATAATTTGCACCCAACGGGACAGCAGGTTTTGCTCTTTTCTTGGTAAGAGGATAAAGCCTCGTCCCAGCTCCACCTCCAAGAATGATGCCCAAAACACTCTATGTAAGGAAGGATAAATCAAAAGAGTGTCACAGTAGACACATAACATTGGTCCTGAAATCACACACTTAACAAATACTTCATTACTCAAATGCATTATGGGTAATGTGGATGATAAATCCGATACTAAATAGTTGATTCACAAAATCTTGACTACATTTCACTAAAGAGTAACAAACTAATACTGTTCAATAGAAACAACTAATTCTATTCGGAGAAAACAAGGAATATTGTTGACCGAAAACAGCTAATATTTTTCAGTGGAAAAAAGAAATACTGTTAATTGTAAACAACCACATAAATAAATTTATGCCAAAATGACATAATTAGCATAAACAGTGATACACCTACACCAATAATATCAACATAATTAACACAAAATCTATAATCATGTTCACAAGGAATTAATTCCCCAAAATATAATCAACATATGCATCACATATCACACATACAATTATACAATTATACAAAGAAGTAAGAGAGAGAGAGAGAGTATATACAGAGCTGGCATCAGGATCAAGACAAGTTAGAGAAGAACTGGTATCAGAAACAGCTTTCGGAGAAACCACACGGGCAGCGGGCAGTCTGCCCCTGCCATTCCCTCTGCCACCAACATTCACACACACAGCGCCACCAAAAAGCTCCGATTTGGAAGAACCAACGGCAGGCTTACAATGCACCAATTTGCTGTGTTCGGAAGACGAAGAAGAAACTGAAGCCCGCAAATTTTGCTCAACCCTATAGGTGATGCCACCGCCGCCGCCATTGGCCACGTAAAAATTGAATATATATATATATATATATGTTAATTGATACTGCAGTTAGGTTTTGCACCCAACACTGTCAACCCAATTCTGATAAAATTCTTGATGAATTGACTGGTGACAGTATATAGTGTAACTAAATTATGTGTTTAGGAATGAACTCGACCACGACGAGGTTTGAAGCAACACAAGCCACTAATTTACTTGATTTTTAATTTTATAAAGAATATACATATCTGTTTCCTGCTTCTGTATATTCAGATCACTCTAACTCCAAATCTAACTCTAAATTACTACTAGTAGGTCCATCCATCTAAAAATATTACTAATAGATCAAAAATATCTATATTAAAAGATCTATTTGCCCTTATTTATTATTTTTTCCTATTTTTTCTCTCTCTCTTCCTTTTTCACTTTTTTTTTCATTTTTTCCAGCTTTCCTCCTTTCTCATTTTTTTTCATTCTGAATTTATGATTTAAATGTTTTTAACAACCTTAAAATTTATGATTGTTAAAATTAATTTAAAATATTAAAAAAAATCTGTCAATAAACAAATTATAACGTATGAAAAATTATAACATAAAATTTTATTAAAAACAAAATTGTACAATCATCTAAAATTCAGAACATGAACAAGTTCATCCAAAACACATGAACATATTTACCCTCCAATTTCAAATTTGAACGGTGAAACCTTGAATATTTACAATAGTATTCGCATAAACACTGAAAACGAATAACAAAATAAAAAAATAGCTTTCATCGATCGAATTCAATGAGATTGCGCGTCTTGTGAAACCACGACTTCCAATTCCCAGAACAAAATTTAACCCCCTCCTTCTCCGCCTTCTTACACAGAACAAAATTCCGAAAGCCGACGGACCCAATCTTCTCCAACGGCGGCAGCGCGTCCGTCCCCACGATGGGGCAATACAGGATGAAATTATCCAGATGCGTTCCCAGAACAGGCAATCTCCCCTCCCGCGCGTACGATTTCAACGCCCTATCAAAAAAACTCAATCTTCAAAAACACAAATCAATCTCAAAAACTAGTAATCAATAATCCAAGATTGAAGCTTCAGAAAAATCACCCCCTATAATTGATAAGAGCAGGCATGGTTGTTTCTCACAAGAAGAATCCTCAAAAATAGTAAAAAGATCGAAGCTTTTCAACAAAACAAACACAACCCAGATCAAAGATTTCAGCCAATAATTGTAAAAACCAGATCTGTAAGATGGTGGAGGCTGTGCGCGGCGGCGGCGTTGCGTGAGGAGGGGAGGCGGCGCCGCGAGGGCGGGGCCGTAGGCAGCGCCGCCGTTCTGATTTTTTTGTTGGGGGAGGCGGTCCTCGTTTCGCGGAAGGATGGTCGTCGCGGCGACGCGATTGTGGAGGTGAGGGCGCTGCCGCTGTTCTTGTTCAAGGTGGGATGGCCGCGGAGGTTGGAGATGGGGGAGGAGGCGGAGGTCAGAAACCGTGGAGAGAAAAGAGAGAAGAGAGAAGAAAAGGGGTATAATAGTGGAGAGAAGAAATAAATTTGATTTTTGAATGAATGATTTGTGGGAAGGGGTTATTATTGGGTAATTTTGGTTATTAAAATTTTGGACCTATTAATAATTATAAATTAATTCATTCATAAATAAGAGAGAGGATATTCCATTAAAAATCCTTTTGTTTTCGATTTCTTTGGCATCATGATATTACAGAATTTTGTTTATATACAATTTATTTATATTGAAAACTATTAATAATAATAATATATAAATTTCAAGATAAATCTTTCAAGATAAATGTGTATAATAACATTTAAACACTTTTCGCTTTTCATTTCCAATTTTCAGTGTTTTAGCTTGAGTTTAGGTTATGAACTTATGGATAATGAGTAACATTTAGGTGAATAAAATTTTATGCATAAATTTTATTATTGTTTGACATAAATTCTATAATTATTAAAAAAATAAATTAAATAGTGATAGAGTTTATCATAATAAATGATTTAATTTATGATAATAAATGATAATATATATATACATAACAATATATTAAAAAATAGAGTTAACTTTTAATTCGAATTCACATGAGTTTTAGTCCCTCATGAATTGAGTGTAGTAAATTGGGGAAACCCTCGTGCTTTAAAAAGTTGCATGAAATTTGCTCGTAGTCGTCGGGCTTAATTTACTCTGACAGACAATGCATGACAAGTGTCTTGCCCGATTTTTTGGTTTTTTTAATAATTTTTTATATACATTTAAAATATTTTAAAATTCTAAAAGAGTAATTAAGTTTTTTATAAAACTTGTTCACAATATGAAATTTATATCATTATATTTATAAATTAATATTATAACACTTATTAACTTATACTTCCATTTTTATTATCAACTGATATCATAGCATTCAATATTATGAGTATTTATTTATAAAATTAATGGTATTAATTTAAAAATGTAATAATATCTATCAACAAATTTCATAGGAGAGTTTGTATTCTAAAAAATATATCTTCGTTAAATAAAATATTTTTAGGTGTATCTATCATGATTTATTGGCCCGTCAAAAAAAAAATCATGATTTATTGGTGCATTTGAAATAAAATAAAAATCATCTTATTTTATGTTCATGTTGATATGTATTTTTTAATTTTTATTTGATATGAGTCCATTGCGAGCAAGAATATATATTTTTTTAAAGCAAGACTTAAAAAAAAAAAATTTCTGTAAATTTGGTTTTGAATCTAAAAAGGGGGTCAACCGACTCATCCATGTTGTAGGAAAGTCCTAGAGTCTGAAGTTTTTCACTATCTAAGATCTACTATACATTAATCCACATGATATCACATGATATGGTGTCATATTTTAGAAGATATAATTTATAAAAGTGAAGCAGGTTAGATGGTTTTTATACTCTTAAAAGGTGTCTGCTAAATTAGAAAATAAAGTAATACTAAATTATATTTCAATTCAGAGTGAGATTTACAAAACTATTCATGATTCACATGTATAATATGCTATTTTGGAACTGAACATATTTTAATAAATCAACTTTACTGTTTTACGTTTTGTGCCTCGGCTGGAAAAAAATTATGCGTCCACCCCTGCTCGTAGTTTGGAAATTGAGTGAAGAGAAGGTATTATGTTCACCATGTTCACTGTATATCACTATTAATATTATTTGTAGCAAAATATTGATCCTTACAAACAATAATATTAATAATGTGTGGTGAAAATGGTGCATATAATAGTACTTTACCCTCTCGTGATTTATAAGTTTATTTGAATTCTTCATTTTCTTTTTAAAACGAATTAACATGTTTTATGTGTTTTTTAAAGTCAATAATTTTTCAATTTGACAAATTTTTTTTTTTTGCTTTTTTTGCTTCAAGTGTAGTGCTTTTATTTTTCTTACAAATATAGGTTATATTCTCACCGATTGACCTAAATTTGCGGCAACAAAGTTAATGTCCTGCTTTATTCATTGTTTTTTCTTTATTTTTCATTTCCAGACGTGCACCACTTTTCACGTTTGTATCTCTATGTAAATCGCCAAAAAGACATTTGTTGAGGAATTGCAGGGTTAGGGTTTCTTATTCCTTCCTAATTGTTGCGCTTGCATATATAATAATAAGTAATAAAATAATAAGTGACGAAATAAGGTAATCAACCTGATCAAAGAAAAAAAAAAAAAAAAAGAAAAGGTAATTATATTAAATATTGAGGAATAAAATTAAATAATAAAAATTACCATAAATAAAAGAATTCCTTAACTGTGTTGTGATATAAATGTGTATTTTTCTTATCTTAATCATTAATTGAGTGACGACATAAATGTTGCATTAAAGTTTGATAATGGCGTATCCGCTTCATGATTAATTTAGCATTTAATCTACATAAATATCATGAGTGGCTAAAAGACAAATAGTTTTAGAATAAAAGTTGACAAAAATTGGTCTGATCAGCTCGACTCCACAGTGAACTCTATTTTTTTCAAACTCACTGGTATTGTATAAATTTCAACATCATTATGTATGTCTCCGTCCCAAAGATTATTGTCAAAGATTCTATTTTTGGTGTCCATAATTTTTTTATCCACTTTCCTAAAATGGAAAGTTTCATCAATATAAACACCCTTCACAATACATATAAATTACACCAATTGTCACTCACTTAACCCCTTACACTTTAACAATTTATCACTTTTTCACTTTACAATAAAGTTGATTTACCAATTCTACCCCTTACACTTTAACACTTTATCATTTTTTCTTAAAAACTGAGCACAAAGTAAACCAGACAATATTTATGGGACGGAGGGAGTATAAAATATTAAATAAAAATTATTTAATTTGTTTTTTAAACTGTGATAGTATTCTTGCACAATAACGATATAATTTGTGTATAGTATTGATAGAATTTATGTATACACCAACCTTAGTTTTGGAATGGATGGACTAGATATAATGTATTTCCTGTTATTGATATGTACTAAGAAGTCATATAATTAATGCAAAATTTAACGCTGAAATTGGGTCAGGAGTTTTGCCTTAAATATCTCGATATTTTCATCATACGACATGGTATTAATTATAAACCTCGTCAAATAAATAGGGGTGAAAACGGATCGGATATTTTTCAACCGATCCGGAGTCGTATCCGGTCGGTATCAAATTCGGTATAAAAAACTAGTATCTCGGCGGATACGGATTCGGATACAGATAGTTGACTTCGGATTCGGAATACATAATATCCGACCGTATTCGAGTCCTATATTTTATCGGATATTATCCGGATAATAAATCCGGATATCCGAATTTTTTAATATATTTTATTTTATATTTTATATTAATATATATATAATAATATAATATTAGTACTTAATACTTATATAATTTTATTAAGAAAATAGTCAGAAACTAAATAATTTTATTGCTTTATTCATGCTTGGGTTTTGATTTTATTTTCCTATTTGCTTCTTAATTATGAAACCATAAGATCGAGAATTTCTGCTTGCTCTTCTCCCTTCTTTATTCTAACATCTCAGTTAGCTGCAGTAGGCTTAAGTCGTGCTTATACTTAGTTAAATTCTAATTCCAGATTCATAGTTATTGGCTTGTTGAAAAGTATGGTGTTGTAGTCTCAACTTGAAAGTTCAGTATAATATTATATATGTCTTTTTAGGCATTATGTTGTGCTGGAGTGGTGATGATTACGAAGGATATAGTTTTTAGTTTCATATTATTAGCAGTAGATATAATTTTTATAATTTGCATTAGAACTTCTATGAAATATTGCATAGGTAGTTTTTCTTATATGTTTCAATCACATTTTGATGATTTTCGTTTGAAATATATTATCCGATTATAGTTATTCGAATTCGGCCCGGATTCATCCGCTATCCGTCCTATATCCGTATACCGAATATTCCGAATTCGTATCCGAATCCGGCTTTTCCGTATCTGACTCCGAATTCGAGAAAAAAATATGATTTAGTATACAGTATAAGCACTATCCATCCGTATTCGATCCGTTTTCATCGGCCCTACAAATAAACAAAACAGTAAAAATGGTAAAGGCTTCATGTGTGAATTTTTAAATGGGTAGGTGGGTCAAAGGAAATATTCTTTTAAGAACACAAAACAGTAATTTACGGGTGCAAATTTGGCAATTTAGGGACTTTTTTTTTTTTTGGCATAAATGTAAACTAAAAAATGAAAATTTTGCGAATCTAGTTCCATAAAAAATAATTTCGTAAATTTGGACTCGAAAAATGATCTATATTTGACAACAAAAAAGTTAATGACCTACATTCCTTCCGAAAAAAATTATTGTCCCACATTTGTAAAATGTAAACATACGAACTTTAAATTGTCATCTCCAAAGTTATGGTTCTTAAAAAAAATTAGTGCGGGTGAAAATATTGTCACCAATTTAAATTCTTTATTTGGTAAATTTTCTTAAAATTGTTGATATATTTAGGACAAAAGCTTGATTGAATGAGGTTCAAGCACACTACAAAATGCATTCGGGCATCTTTCCGGGTAAGAGAGGTGGTTTGATTGCAACTGGTATTTGGGTGTGTGTGGTTTGAGTGTTGTGGAATTAGAGAAACAAAAAGATTTTTGAGAATACTCAATTTAAAATAGATAGGATCGTTGAGGAAATTAAGGGTAGATTTTGGAGTTGGTTTTCGGCGAAATTCGGTATTTCGGATGGATTCTCTTTAAAAAACTGGTTCGGTTTCCCTAGATTATATCTAGACCTGTAATGTTGTTGTAATTATGTATTGTTGTATATCTGTGTTTGGAAGTTAATCTTCCAGTGTTTAATAACACTTTTCTGAACAAAAAAAAAAAAAAAAAGCTTGATTGAATGAGATGATTTAATAAATGAAAAATTACACATATATCAAGTGATCCACGAGTTTATGGGTGTTACACTCAATATTCGCAAGTCATTGTCCAAAATCCAAGTCTCAAATTCTCAATCATAAATTACCATTTGATTCTTGCTTGTTAGTAAAAAAAGTCATAGCAATATATGATAGCCAACAAGTAACAACAATGCGGGTCCAATTCAAACATTTCACTCACTATGATATTCTCATAACACAAATTAAATATGGATAAACATTCGCATTTTAAAAACTTGCCTTATATGGGTAAAAAAACACTTGCCTTGTATGGGTAAAAAAACACTTGCCTTATATGGATTTAAAAAAAAAAAGCCTTGCCTTGTATACACACACAAACCACCAATATATATCATCTCAAAACCATCCAATTTCACACTGAATCAAACCATATAAAAAATGGCCTGTTTCCATATTATTTCGCTCTCAATCGCCCTTGCCGCCTCGACACTCCTCCCCTTTGCCGCCGCACAAAAAGCCGAGTTAGCCACCGAAGTGTGCAAAAACAGCACCGACTTCAACTTCTGCCGCTCGGCCGTGTTCTCCGACCCACGCGCCGCCACCGCCGACCGGTACACCCTGATTGACATAGTTTCCCGCATGGCGTACCTCACTGCAACTAAAACCAGAGATTACATGGCCTCCAATGCAAAATCAGAATCTGAAACTAGTTTGAAGAAATGTATGGGTGATTACAACAAGGCGATCCAAAAGCTGGATGAGATGTTGGGCAATTTGAATGACGATTCTATTACGAATTGGATGTTATGTCCCTTGAAGTTGAAGGACTTGTGTACAATTGCAGGAACGTTTTGCACAAGAGTAATTCCATTATCTGGGGAAGCAATGAGACCTTCCTCAAACTTGCAAATATTTGCTATCTTGTTTCTAAACTCTTTTGATCACTATCATGATGATTAACTTGTTATTTTATACTTGCATGATACCTTGAGTTTTGATTTTTTTTTCTTCATTAATAGTAGTGAACGGTAGATTCTGATCCCCGAATTAGTTGGTCTTTGAGCAGTGACAGATCTAGAATTTTAAATTTGGGAGTACGTTTTACTATTTTTTTTCCTAATTATATATAATGAAATACAATTTTATTTTTTTAACATAAGATATATATACAAGCGATTCATTTCATTTTGTAACATCTCCTTCCGCCACTGCCCCCATGTACCCCTCCCTCCGTCACTATCTTTGAGTCGGATGCCGAATTATAAAAAAAAAATAGTAAATCTTTATTTTGCCAGTGAATTCATTATTTCGGGGATAAAAAGATGTCAATTTTTTGTTTTTTCTAATTAAGTCAAAAAATTGCGAAAGGTTTAATTGATTAAGTCGATTTATTTGGGTTTGATATGGATATTGACTACAATTCTTCTACCGTCATTTGAATTGGGTTTGAATTAAAGAATTTCAAGTTTAGTTCAATTTAAATTTCGTAGGCAATATTCTATTTTCTTGTAGTGTGAGTTGGTTTTGCTCGAAATCGTATAATGATTTTTATACCTTGAGACAAGCCTATATTTGACCTATATAAGGTCCAAACCAAAATGATCAACACAATTGGCTAAATGATGAGACTCCGCCTCACGAACTCATTTTGTAAAACGGTCTCACACAAGTCTTTGTCTATAAAGATATATGAAGAAACTGTATATGGATCAAGTAGAGTCTTCAGTACTATAACTATTTAATTTTTAAAAACATACTCAAATCCTCTAAGGCTCCATTTGAATAGATGGATTTGAAATCCATGGATTTCACACACAAATCATCACTTTTCAATAGATTTACAAATTCTTAATTTTGAGAGTCTTTTTTTTTTTTTTTTTTTTTGAACAGTGCAAATAAATTTTATTACTTTCGGTGGGGATATTGAGTACAAGATGTGTCCAAAATCCTTGTTTGAGATTACATGATTACTTCACTGCTATAATCACCAATACCCACTCACTGCCACATTTGAGAATCTAGTTAAAAATAGAGGGATTTCAATTTCTCATCAAAATCTTGTCATTTGAAATTGTCTCCTCTCTACCCCTTCTCCCTCTCGCCCTCCTTCACTCTCTTCCCTTCTCTCTGATCATCTCTTGACAATTCATGATTTGAAATTTATGCTTTTTTCTTTTATTATTTTTCAAATCCATTCATTTTACATATATTCCCTATCCAAATGGAGCCTAATTGAAATTCAATCTTTTATTTTTTTAGACAAAGAAAACAAATAAGAAAATGAAGTATAAGAGGTACTCAAACCCTTCCAAAGATAGATAAAAAAAAAAAAAAGGCTCACGCCCCAGACCCAACATCGAGACTAAGACTATTTTTATCAACAAACACCCACAACCCAATCTTCTAATAAATAATTCATTTATCTCCCTCCACATATACAACCTACAACTCAACCAATCTTCATTTTTTTTTCATACTTTATCAACAAACACCCACAACCCAATCTCTTAATAAAATAATATTTTTTTTATTATTTAATAATTATATTTATCTATAATTAAATTTTATTATATTAATAAGATGATATATTAAATTATTTGATATTCAAAATGCGTAACTATAATAAAAAAAATTACCATACACTTAAAATAAAATTAAAATCTCAATAACAAATTTTAAATTACGTAAATTTAAATACAACAATGCGTAAGATAAAATTACATATTTAATTATCAATATTCTAATTTTTGTCATATATGCTCAATCAAGTCATTTTTAAGAGCAATATGAGTTTCTTTATTGCGAAGTTGTTCCCTATTAATCATATAAGTGGATAGACTTGCAATGCATTCTCTAGAGTATTCAAAACCTTCACCACCAGTGGGATCATCCATAAAAAATTATGTGGGATCATGATAAGTTTGATACGCGGTCTCGCTCATCCTCTTCTATCATATTGTGCATGATGATACAAGCCATCATAATTCTTCCCATCAAAAGCTTATCCTGCAAAGACATGGACGTCGAAGAAATGCTAAACGAGCTTGTAGAACTCCAAATGCTCGTTTGACATCTTTTTCGCATGACCTCTTGGTGTTGAGCGAACAACTTGTGCTTTCTAATCTGGAGAAGTAATTGACTTAACAAATGCACCCATGAAGGATATATGCCATCGCTTAGATAATATGCTCTATCATTTTCCGACCATTCACGACATAACTAACCTTTGGTGCTCGACCTTCCAAGACATCACTAAAAATTGAGATCGATGGAGTACGTTAATATCATTGCGTGCACTGGGTGTTCCAAAGAATGCATGCCATATCCATAAGTCATATGATGCAATAGCTTCCAAAATGATTGTTGGTTTTCCACTTCTCCTCGCATATTGCCCCCACGCAAAGAGGAAATTTTTTCCACTCCCAATGCATGCAAATCAATCACGCTTATCATGCCCAGAATCCACGTTGTTCCCGGCATAAGCGGCGTCTTGCCAAATCTTGTTCGTTGGGTTTTCTCGAGGTACTCATCGCCAAAGAAGAAAAATGTCGCCTTTCTACAAAATTTATGAGAGCTTGTCTTGTTACAACAAGACTCATTCGCAAAGTATTCATCAACAAAGATCGCTTGATGTACCATACTCCAACACCCTCATAACTCCAAAGATTTCAGAATGGTGAAAAAAAAAGACCTCGCTCTACCAGCGGCATCGTCTTTTGTTGAAAATATTCGTCTTTGGCTGTAATTTCACCCACTATACGAAAGAATACAGATTTTCGCATACGAAATCTACGTCGAAAGATTTTAGGAGTATACGTCGGATTGCCAACAAAGTAGTCGTTCATCAAACGTTCCTCACCCAACTCGCGTTCCCTTTCACAATGCCTTCTTCTAGCTCTAGGAGTGGGATCTCCTTCGTTCAGATTAAGATTATTTAAGAGCATATCCTCGATAATGCGATCTAATTGACGATTTTAGTGAGTAATTCGTTCTTCCCAGTCATCAAATTCGATGAAATTGAAAGAATCGAAACTTGAATCGTTATCTACTGATTGGTTTTCATTGAGAGACATTTGAGAAGTTGAATGGGTAAAACTATTTGATAAAAATTATACTTGAGAGGATTTAGTGTAAGTTTTACGTGGTTTCAAAGAGAATATATAGATACAACTTCAATAATGTGTAATCACTATTTGGCATGTGACTTGATTCAATAGACAAGTGCATGTGAACAAAGGTGATATGACTCATCACTATTTTACTTAATGGAGTGAGTGGTAGAAACAAGTCCTCGTGAGTGGGTGGTGGCAACAAGTTTCTAGGCATGTCTCGTGGGTGTGTCATAACAATTTTCAAAAAAGAGCATGCTCCTTCCACCTTTCATGCATCAGACAAGTAAATAGATAATGGACTTGGTCAGGTGATATGACTCATCACTATTTTACTTAATGGAGCACATTTTTCTTTTTCAGTAAAGACAAGTGCATGTGAACTTCAATAATGGAAAAATAGCTAATGGACTTTGTCAGGTGATATGACACAACTTTAATAAAGAGGAGTAAATGAGAATGAAAATTACAAACACTCAGTTTCATAATTAAAATCACACAAATTAAAAACCTTACATGACAATAATTAAAAATACATAAAGTAAATTACATGACAATAAATAACATTGACTAATAATTAAAAAATGCAATCAAACGGAGTTTCATTTCTTCATCTTCTGGGGACATGTGATCTTTCTCCAACAATGTCTTCAAAAGAGAGTGCTTCATCCTTTCTCTCTCCAAATCCATTCTCTCTTTTCCAAGTTTACTTATCACTTCAACTTCAGCAACTCTTGTGAGTCTCAATTGACGAATTTCTTCAGTAACTTCAGTATCAACAGAAGAATATTGTGATGCCTTCCCTTTTCCTTTTTTTTCGCCTTTGCCTTATATATCCTGAAGGATGTGAAATTGTTGAACCACCACTGCCTGGAGTTTCTGGATTAGTGGGGATCGAATACGCCCTATCCTCACTGGTCCTTGATCTCTTTGAGCTGCCACCACTTTCTTCATTATCCTCGTTTTCTTCAGCACGAACACGTGTTGAATCACGGTCTAGATTTTGTTCCCACTTGGGATGTTTACACATAACTTCATTAAAAACTTGCAAGTCCCTAAACTTTGGGCCCTTTGCGGAGTAAATTGATTGAGCTTCACTCTCAATATCTTGTTCGCTCATTCCGCTTCTTTTATGACCATATGCCTCTTTGTAAGCGGCAACCCACTTGCTAGCATTTATATTAAGTCGATTGTAACGACCTTTTAATGAATCTTTATTTCTTGCACTTATCTCTCCTGGATTTTCTTTTCGAGCTTCGTCATACAAGCTTTGAATTCGTGCCCAAAGTGAGTCAGTCTTTTGATTTTTGCCAACTATTTTATCTTCACTGGCAAAAATCCAAGACGACATCAAGGCTATATCTTCTTTCACAGAAAAAATAGCTTTTCCCACCTTTGAATTTGTATCTTTGAACAAATTGCTAGAAATATTTTCTGATGTTTGGACATTTTCAGAGCTAGGAATTTGGTTCAAATTCGGAGAAAATTGAGAATATTGTGAGCTTCGATAATCTTCTGGATTAAAAAAAGATTGAAAATTTGGATAATTTTGGGAGTTTGGATAATTTGGGCAGTTTGAAAAATAATTTGGATGATTTGGATCCATGATAAAAATGATAGAAATTAGAAGAGAAGAGAAATAATATGAGATTGTGATTCATAATGTATCAATATTGATATCTATTTATAGAGAAAAAAAAATAAGAATTTTGATATAATTTTTTTTTATAGATAATATGCTAAAATATTAAACTTAATTATTATTCAATAAATATTATAATAGCCAATAGTAACATGACACATGGCAAATCTTATCAACTCAAAAAACTTGAGAACCGTGCCGAACTCGTTCTCTGCAGAGAACAATTCATGTGATATTCGTCAATTTTCTTTTTTTTAATTATTTTTGTCTTCTTGTGCAAAACAGGTCATGTGAACTGATCGTTAAAGATAGCCTAATGATTACTCAAAACATAAAATAGGGTTATCCTCCCAATTTTTAAGACAGTAATCTAACCTACTTCCTCTTCTCCAATTGAACCATTTCCAGGGACGTATTCTCATGTATCAAAAGATTCGTGAAATTGCGTGATCGATCATATTATTCAAGTTTAGCATTTTCAATCAAATCGTGATGGGAAATATGTTGTTACTTGTTAGTCATTAATTCTTTCATTGGCAAAAGTAACTTTCATAATAAAAAGTAACTTTCCAGTAACTTTCATTAGTCACTAAGATTCGGCGTAGTTATTACTGCTCACGTTGCGCATATTCACACTCACGCTCAAACAAAGCTCCCGCTCTCGCTCAATTAGCTCACTCTCAAAATAAAAAGTTAAGATTCACGATCAAAATTCTGAAAAAAAATGAAGATTCACACTTAAAACTTATGCGACTTGATTCTGAAATATGCCAAGACGCTCCAAAAAAAATTACCAATTTAGTATTCATAAAAGACTATCATTTATTATGCATATAAGGTGATATATCATTGTTATGCATAAAATTTATCACTGTTATAACAAAAATAACTATCATTAATACACATATAAACTATCATTGTTATAAATAAAAATTATCACTGGTATGAATAGAGCTAATCACAATTATGCATAAAGACTATTATTGTTATGCATAAAAAAAGACTATCACTATTATGCATATAATCTATCATTGTTATGCAAAAAATGTATCATTATAATGTAAACACAGTGATAATCTACTTGAATAACAGTGATAGTCCTTCTACATTAAAGTGATATATAATTGAATAATAGTGATAGTCCTAATACATAACAATGATAATTTTTTTGAGTAACAGTGATGATTTATTTGAATAACAATGACAGACTTTATACATAACAGTGGTATATTTTTTGAATAACAGTGATAGTTTTTATACATAGTAGTGATAGTTTATTTGAATAATAGTGAGAGTTTAGGCTGAAACACGTTGAGAAATCGATGGAATCAAGAATGGTCGAAATATGCAACAAGTGTATGAAATGAAGCAGAAATCAGAAAATCGATAGGTGAGGGTTAGATTGTGACGGCGATAGCGCCACACGAAGAGGTTATGTTGATTCTTACGCCGGGGAAATTGAGTGAACCAGAGGCGCCAAAATAAATAGTGTACTTCCACTAGTATTAGAGTATCAAATGAAGGAGAGAATGTACAATACGGCGAGACGATCCAGACAATTTCTAAATCGAATTTGTAATGGTTACACGAGAAGAGAGAATACAAAGGAAAAGATAAAAAAAAGAAAGGTTTCAGCGGGAGAAAATGGAAAAATAATTAAAATAAAACTGTTATATATATGGACAAAAATTTATATAGACTTGATTCATATTATGAACCCGGGTCAAATCTGACCCATACACTAAAAATGGGTGATACACTAAAAATGGGTGACATAAATATTATTCTCTTTCATGTCACTCGTTCTCTCTTCTTCCCTTGCGCCTTCCACAATCCTCACGAAATCCTCCAACGTCAGCAGCTCGTCGTTGTAGGAATCGATCAACCTTACCTCCGTCGTCACCTCCTCCTCCATCATCTCCCCTGAAATCGCGCCGATGTCGGACATATCTTTCCGTCCCCATTTGCATCGAATCGGTTGAAAATTAGCTCGTATTGCTCGTAATTCTCCATAAAAATGAAACGTGTCTTTAATTATTAGAAATCCACCAAACAAAAATTGAGATCTAGAAAAAGTGAAGGTGAAGAACAATGATAGTTTTATAGAATAACAATGATAATTTAATAACATAATAGTGAGTTTTATAGAATAACAGTTATAGTTTTATAGCATAACAGTGAGAGTTTTATAGAATAACGGTGAGTTTTTTCGAATAACAAAGGAGAATTTTATAGAATAACAGTGATAGTTTAATAACATAATAGTGATAGCTTTATAGAATAAAAATGGTAGTTTTATAGTACAACATTGATAGTTTTATAGCATAATAGTGAGATTTTTATAGAATAATAGTGATAATTTTATAGCATAACAGTGAAAGTTTTATAGAATAACAATGACGAATGAGCGTGGAATGACCGCGAGAGCAAATGCACGAGAACAAATTGAAATCGATTTAAATGACACCAAATAAAAGAAATAATTTTAACGAGTAGGTCACGAAATGAGCGAAGGGGGCGTAATGAGCAAAGACGCGGAATGAGAGGGACAAAAATTCGGGTCAACCCATCTTCAAAATGGGTCAATTGAATTAGGGTTTATAGTGTGAAATTTGGTTCACATGAAATGTTATTTTATATAAGACCCAATTTTTAGTGCACAGGTCAAAATTCACCCGAGTTCACTGTAAACTAGGTCTTACATGAATTTTTGTCTTATATAATTACATTGATCTTTAAAGATTCTAACTTTAAAAAGCATATAAAAGTACAAAAAATAAATAAATTAGAGTCATTTAACAACAACAAGATTTTAGATCATACTATAAATAAAGAAAAAGAACATGCAATCAATATATATATATATATATATATATATCTACCTTTAATGAGATTATAAATAAAAGAAACATGCAACAATACATATTTTTGCAAAATTATTACATTTATTACACATAATCAAGATTACCAAATTGGGAAAAATTAACAATTATGAGAAAAAAATATAGTCAAAGAGTTTTTACCTTATATCAAAGAAAAATCCCATAGAAACTGAGTCATTAAAAAGAATTTTGGTCACCATATGGTTCAAATTGCAGATTTGTCCCCCAGATTTTTCTAAAACAATTTTGGTCCCTATGTTTCAAATTGGTCCTTTTTTGAGCAGTTTTAGTCCCAACCGTTAGTTGACCAAAAATTTATGGGACCAAATTTGCAAAACGGAGGAAAATGATTACAAAACTTAATTAATTATATATGTAATCAACATAAATTCATAAATTATAAATTAATTTAAAAATTATATATATGTGACTAAAAAATACAAAAATGTATTTTTCGTAAACCTAATAATAATTTATATAAAATTATTGAATATATATATACACACACCACCCAACACTTGTAGTCAAGAAAAATCGCAAAAAAATTAAATTAAATTTATAGTTAGGCCTTGTTTACAATAAATAATTTATAGTTGGGCCTTATCGCTAAACAATTTTTGAATTATAAATTAATTATATAAATTTATTTGAATAATTGAAATATACTAGAAATTAATATTAAATTTATAGTTAGGCCTTGTTTACAATAAAACATGCAACTTGTTTCACGAACACATGTTGCATGTTTCAATGTAAACAAGTTATATGATTTAACGCCATAAATTGTATGTTTAAAAAATACACAATGAAGTGCACGGTGCGCCTGATGCACAAGATACTCACTCTAAATTTATTTTAACCGTATAATAATATAAAAAAAAAACTTATTTTAATAGCAAGTTTTTTAAAAGAGATTAAAAAAATTATCTAAATATTATTTTTCTAAAAACCAAATCATAAACTAAAGATAATAGGAATAAAAAATGAATAAATTTTTGAAAAATCTCAAGTTACACTAAATATATAATAAATTAATTACAAAGTCGTAATTTAATAAATTATACATTAATACTACCTGTAGAAAAGTGAAAGTCCTGAGATCAGCCTTCAATGTATAAAGTAATATTGTGGAAGAAAACTAGCAAATCAGAGACAAAATTTAAAAATTACATTAAAAAAGATCAAATAAATTTTTTTGGGACCAAATTTGTAATTTTTTGGGATCAGATCTGCAATTAACGGCGCATGTGAGTTACTTCCGTTAAAAATGGACGGAAAAATCTTATGAGACCAAATTTATCAAAAAAAGGACCAGTTTGCAATTGGTCCATTTTCTTGGGACCAAAAGTGCAATTTACCCCATCACCATGATTCAAATCTTAAAATTTAATATAATAATCATGACAATCATGATCTAACTTGGGGGGTGTATTGGTTGTGGAGTTTGTAGGATTTTTTTAGACTTTCAAAATTTGGGGTTATTCAATCCGGATTTTCAAAAGTCTTTAAAAATCCTGAGGTATTCAATACGGATTTTAAAAAGTCTTAAAAAGTCTTTAGGTATTCAACAGTCTATGAATTTTCTTTGATTCTCTTCCAAAAATATAAATAGATTTCACTCTCCAAAATCTCTTCTAACAACCAGAGATTTCTACGTATTCTCTCAGAGAACTCTGAAGACGAAAGGTCAGAAGAAAAAAACTTTCGTTGTTCTCCTGCCACCGTCGCCGCCGTTCTCCTGCCACCGGACGACGCAACGCTCACCCCCGTGCCCTGCACCGCAGCACGACGCAAGGTGCCTCACACCTCTCGCCGAACGGCACCGCTGCCCGCTGCTCGTCGCTCGCCGTCCAGCGCCGTCCTCCCTCCGCCCTCGTAGCCCGACGCAGGTGATGGAAATGATAATAATGAGAATGAAGATGAGAATAATAATGTTTTTTTTTTAACTAATGTATTTTTGGTATTTTTTTCTAAACAATTTGGATAACTTTTTTTTATATACAAGCGTGTTTCATATACATTGTATCAATAGTTCCAACACCGAAGTCTATGAAAATCCATGTAAATCAATAAAAAAAGTCAGTTAAACTCTGCATGAAGTTTATGAATTTTCTAAATCCATAGACTTTTTAAAATTAAAAAAAAATCCAATAGAATTTTAATTGAATACACCCCATTAGTTAGCAAATTAAACGACATATCAATAAAAATGATCATCATACTATTACCAAAGTCAATCATATTTATTCCTAAACTAGCATGATATCTAATGCCGATCTTATCAAAAACTTTAATGCAATATTTACATCGCCACGCAATTAATAGTTAAGATTAAAAACATTAAATCGCCACTCAATTAAGGTAATCATATACTCACTTAATGGGATTCTATGTCAATTGTTCCCTCCGTCTCAAGATGATTGCAATAGTTGACTTTTACACGTATTTTAGCGAGTGAATTTTGTATAAATAATGAAAATGATAAAGTGGATTTTAAAGAGTAGGTAAAATTCACTTTATCATTTTAATTACTTATACAAAATTGCTCAAAAAAATACATAAAAAAAATCAACCTGTCAATTTCTATTCGAGCTTTTAAAAAATTTTTTTAAAAGAAAAATACGATCCCAATATTTAAAAGGAGAATCGTTTCATGATCACTATTATATTCTCATAACACAAAATATGGATAAACATTGGTATTCTAAAAACTTGCCTTGTATAGGTCCAAAAAAATGTGTACAAACCACCTATGTATATCATCACCTCAAACCCAACCAATTTCATAATTTAACCACATAAAAAAATGGCCGGTTTTCATATAATTTTCCTAACACTCGCTCTCACACTTGGAGTTAGCCACCGAAGTGTGCAAAAACACCACTGATTTCGACTTCTGTCGCTCGGCCATCAACATAGCCAACCACAAGGCCTCCACCAATGCATCCGATACCAAAAATTACATCGTCGATAATATAAAATCAGTACAAAGAGAAACAGAGAGCTTGACGAAATGCCTGGGTGACTATAACAATAAGCTCTTTGAGATGTTTAGCAATTTTGAGACGGATACGTATTACGGGCTGGATGTTATGTGCCTTGACGTCGAACAAAGTGTGTTAAATTGCAGGGGAGTTCGATTATTTGGACGACGAATGACAACATGCTTAAACTTGCAAATATTTGTTATGCTGCTTCTAAACACTTTAATTAAATAAATAAATTAATTTGGCTCTTTTTTCTATCGTTATTTAAGTTAAACTCAAACTAAACTATACTCAATTTAAATCACTATTTTGATTAGACAAACACTTCTGAGAAACTGTTCACCGTTACTTTTATAAAACTAATTAATGTCCTAATATTTACATGTACATATATAAATATTATTGTAATAATTTATAAATATAATGATATTTATATGATATTAGTTAACAAATAAAATGGTATTAATATGAATAAATTTTACTGGAGAATGGGCTCTTAGATCACGGGTGGTGATGAGTGAAAATATTAAATATGTCGACGAAATTGCAAATTGCAAGTTATTTTGTGTTAATGATATGGTTAACTCTCCCTGTAAAATAAAAATAAAAAATGATATGGTTAACTCAATTGAGGATTTGAAATGCATTATTCCATATATATAATGGTTCAATTACAAGGGAGATATAAAAAATTGCACATAATCGGAATGGATTGGATTCATTTTTACGTGATAATCGTTCCGCATTCCGTTTTGTGGAGTATCTTTGGCATTGTATATTGTGTTTTATACTCACTTTTAGTATTTGTTAATTTTCTCTAATTTGGTAAGGTTGACCATGCGTAATAAATGTATAACAATCTTGCAAAAATATATAAATATTTTTCCATTTTTATTTATTTATATATATTCTCATTGACGATATATTTTTTTTGTATTTTTTTAATTGCAATTTTTTTTATATCCTCATTTCTTGTAGTCTCTAGTGGCGTGCACCACCTTTGTCTAACAAATTCAACTCTGATCACAAAAATATTTTACAAGTAAACTCACCACTATAACATATTAAATATTCATTAAAATATTTTCTTAGTAATTTTATTTACCTTGATAGTCATACATTATTATCAACATAAGTTTGAAAGGTACATGCAACACTGAAGCAGTATTACAAACAAAACGTAACATTGTTACATGTAAAAATATAAAAGTATTATATTCAAATATAATTTTTTTTTAAATTTTGAAGTATATTAAATGCATAATTAAAGCAATATTAAAATTCATAATCAACAATTATTAATGCCTTCAACTTTGATTTGAAATAAGAAAGTGAAGCAACATTACAAGAAAAACATAACAGTATTACAAACAAAACATAAACAATGATAAATAAAAAAGCATAACAATATTACAAGAAAAAATATAATGAAATTACAATCTATACATAAGAAAAATTAAGGTAAGTTATGAAGATTGTTAAATGAAAAAGCATAACAGTATTACATGTAAAAATATAAAAGTATTATATTTAAAGATAAGATAATTTTAAAATTTTGAAATATATTAAATGCATAGTTGAAGCAGTATTAAAATTCATAATCAACAATTATTAATGCCTTCAACTTTGATTTGAAATAAGAAAGTGAAGTAGCATTACAAGAAAAACATAACAGTATTACAAATAAAACATAACAGTATTAAATGAAAAGGCATAACAATATTACAAGAAAAAACATATATAATGAAATTACAATCTATACATAAGAAAAATTAAGGTAAGTTATGAAGATTGTTAAATGAAAAAGCATAACAATATTACATGTAAAAATATAAAAGTACTATATTCAAAGATAAGATAATTTTAAAATTTTGAAGTATATTAAATGCATAGTTGAAGCAGTATTAAAATTCATAATCAACAATTATTATATGTCTTCAACTTTGATTTCAAATAAGAAAGTGAAGCAGTATTAAAAAAAAACATAAAAGTATTACAAACAAAACATAACATTATTAAATGAAAAAGCATAACAGTATTACAAGAAAAAACATAAAGAAATTATAATCTATACATAAGGAAAATTAAGGTAAGTTATGAAGATTGTTTTTATCAAAACGGAACAGTATTACATGCAAAGCGTAACAAATATTTCAATAAAAATACAATTTTAAATGCATTATACGACAATTTGCAAATAGAAGTAATAATAAAAAATATTTCTTCATATATTTGAATCTGTTAAATAACAAGAGTAAACTCTATTTTTTATTTATCAATCAATCATAATTATAATATATCTCTAATTAAACATATGTATTTAATTAAAATAAATAAAAATGATATATAATATATAAAATATTAAGTATGAACAATAAATTATTATAGTATAGCGGTTAATATTTCTATATGTGTGTTTGTTAACTTGGGTTCGATTTTCAATAGTAGCAATTTTTTATTTTATTTTTGAATCACCAAGCAGCCAAGCAGGTCGCGTAAATAATCACCAAGCAGCTAAGCTAAGCGGCCACACATGCCACCCATATTGGGTCAAGGCCCCTATTAGTCCAAATTTAAATATCTTTATGTGTGAAAATTTTCACCCCTATTAGTCCAAATTTAAGAGTGGTTCGCTCTACACTCCAAACCTCACTTCCAACTTACTCTTAACTTCATTCTTTTTTTTAAATTACTCCTAAATATAAAATAGGATAGAAAAATACATAAATACCCTTACTTATTATTCTGTCTTTTTATTCTTCTCTCTTCTCCTTTTCTCACTCTCCTCTCCCTTCTTCTCTCTCCTCCTTTCTCACTCTCCCCTCTTAACCGTTTCCTTCTTTGTCTCCCTTTCTCACTTTTCTATATTTTTTCATTCTTCATTTTTTCAACTCTCATTTTAAGCGGTTTTCTTCTGTCTTCCTTTCTCAATTTTCTATATTTTTCTTTTTTCATTTTTTCCACACTCATTTTTTAAAATATGTTTCAAAATTATTATGGTGAAAAAACATAAAATTCATGTTAAATATAATTTTAAAATATTACACATTCACAATTTTTTTTTAAAAAAAAATATTGCAATCTAAAAATTTTATATCAAAAATAAAAAAATTACAAAAATTAACCTATCTAAATCCAAAATTTACATAAAAAATCTCAAAATTACAAATTTTCATCCTTTCGACATAAAAGGGTTTATCAAAACACATGAATAGATTCATCTAAAAAAAACTCAAAATTTACATATCCAGCATGAACATGTGCATCATCAATTCACTTGAAACGCAAGAACATCTAATTCCCCCTTCAAATGGTTTCTCTGCTTCATAAAACCAGGCCAAAAATCCCACAAAGCAAGCTAAAAGAACTTTCTTGAAATTCCTGAAACAATTTAATTGAAAACTGGAATTAAAATTAGGATAGAAACACTTATTTAGGCTTGGGTTTATTTCTGTGCACACATTACTGTCAAAAATCTAGATACAGGAAATTTCTTCATTGTTTACCATAGAATATTGTAATTTCCAGGACTTCCAACAATCATAAATTCTCAATCCTCAAAGTGAATAGCAAAAGTACATTATCACCATATAACTCAATCCAACGAAAATTAAGAATAATAAGACATACTAGTAATGTGTGTGGCCGTGGTGATTCGAACATTTTGGTGCAGATCTTGAAGCGGTAAATCAGATCCGAACATCAACGCATCGTCACGTTTCTGACCTTTTTGTTTTGAGGGTGCATTGAGGTTAAATCTGGCGGAGGAGGGCGGGAGCTCTGTGGTGATGGTAACCGTCGAGGCGGTGTGAGGAGAGGCTCGCGGCGACGGCGTAGGAGAGGGCCGCGACGGCGATTTTGGGGGTTTCTGGATTTTTTTTGGAACAGGAAGAAGAGAATGGGAGAGGGAGCGAGAGAGCGGCGATTTGTTTGGAAGGGTTTCTGATTTGTGTTTTAATATGTGGGAGGGGTATTGTGGGGTTTTTACTAGTAGTTAATATGTGGGAGAGGTATTGTGGGGTTTTTACTAGTAGTTTTGTACCTACTAGTAATTAAAAAAGTAGTGTGAACCTAAGAGTACTACTGGGTTGGGTTTTGTATCTCCCAGTAATTAATTCCAAATTTAAATATCTTTATGTATGAAAATTTTCAGATAAAAATTTGTCTAAATTTTGATGTTATTTTATGACTACTTTTTTTTTATGGGAAAATTTCACTGAGATACAAGTTTTTCCTACTAATATCAACTAGATACAAACATATATTCTCATTTCAATTAGATAGAAAACTCAAGTTAAAATACCACTTATACCCCATACTATTATATCACATACAATATGTGTACCTTTAACAATAAAAAAAAAGCCCCCATCTCACACCGATCAAATAATATTATTTCACTCACCCACACTCTTCATTATTTCGAATAATTATTCAAAAAATATCATTTCATTCTGAAATCCTCTCTTTCTCTATCTAAAATGCTCATCCTATCTCTTCCGAAAATGCAAGAAATTGAGAAATGAATTCAGAGTAAGCCACTGCCGCCGGTAATATGTTCAGAAGCAGTGAGATAATCCGCCGCCACCAGTACCGAGAGGCTCTACATCCTCGACGACGCGCGGCGCGGCGCCGACTCCGTTTTCTGCTCGCCGGAAATTTCAGAAAGGCGCAGCCGATCTACTGATCTGTACCGTGATTCGGTGGAGGTCGGCCTCGATTAGAAGGATTCGGCCTGAGTTATTACCGCCGTTACCGCTCATGTGAATGGATTCGTGATTAGAGCGTCGTCTTAAAAGATACAGTTATCTAACGCGGACATATTTCTAGGGTCTTGAGTTTTTTTATTTTATTAATATATTGTTTTTGTATTTTGATCGGAAACTATTTCTTGGGTAGTAGCTATAATATTTGTACATGACAAAGTCTAGTGTGCAACTGGTCCACAAATTTAAGATTTATACACTCGTCTTAACTTTATCCATATATCCATAAAACATATTTAATATATTTAATGGATTAAATATTTTTTTAAATAGGGTATTATGTTGTATGAGTGCACAGTGCACTTAAGAGCACAAGAAACTCACTCATTGTATATGGTAACTATCATCGAACTTTGTAGTTGGACTTTCGGTATTTTCTCCATTTCTCGTAATTGCAATAAAGAGAGCTAATCTTCTTTGCTTTTTAAAAAATAAAAATCAAAATTACACATTAATAATAAATTATAAAAACTCAAATGAAACGATCTCATGCATAACACGGAGTATAATTTAGCATAATTAACATCTACCTCTCTCAAAATATTAAACCGTCAATATTCAAATTATAGTCTATCTCACAATGAGACAGTCTCATGCAAGTGTGTCTTATAATAAAATAGAACTTATAATTCTGCATTAACTACATGCACTTGGGCGTTAGAATGAAGGTTTAAAATGGCCAGATCTTGTATGTACTCAGGTGCAAAGTGCATTTATAGTGCATTTTAAAAGCTTGCAACTAGTTATGCTGAAAAGTACGACTTATTTATAAAAAAAAAGTGTAACTGTTAATATGGGAACATTGTTGCATGCTTCTGTTTGGAATAGTTGCATGTTTATGTTTTGTATAGTTGCACACTTCTAAAATGCACTATGAGTGCACGGTGCACCGGAGTGCACATGAGACTCACTCATTTAAAATATGTCGATATTCATATTTCCATCACATGTTTATCCATGTCCAATATAATCATGGCCAATTAATAAAAAAAAAATTATCTCTCCTCCACATACACAATTTACTCTACAACCCAAGTTCATCTTTTTCCATGTTTTATCCATAACCACCCACGACCACAAAAACCCTTTAATAAATTATTTCTTTTACAAGCTAACAATTAAATCTATAATTATTTTTATTATATTTAAAATATTTAAAAAAATATACACAATTATTAAATATTAAAAATCATAATTATAATAAAAAAAATTACAATGCAGTTAAAATGATAAAAATTAGAAGATTTGACACAAGTTAAGAAAAGAAAAGGGAGTGTTTAAGATTGTGATCCAAAATATATCAATATTGGTCTCTATTTATAGAGAATTTTATTTTATGAATTTTGATATTTTTTTTATTTTATTTTTTAAGTGAATAAATGAAAAATTACAATTATCTAATTAAAATATACATGATCAATTATTTAATGACATGTGTCAAGATGAAAGATAAAATATTAAAAAAAATTGGAGCAATTGATCATGATCAAGATCATTCAACAATCTTGATCATCAAAATTAATTTCACTATCTCTTTTATTTTTTTATTTTTTTCTTGTCCTTATGCTCATGACCAAAGTCATTGGTCATGGATAAATATCGTGTAACGTAATTTAATATGATGGTGAAAACTTGTGAAATAAATAAAAGAATAAATTAATAAGCTGGGGGTAAATTTGTAAATAGGTAGGTGGGAAAAAGAAAATACACCAATTATTGGACGTAGTATATGGATAAGCATTGATATTTAAAAAGCATGTTTTGCTAAATATTTTGTTGAATATTTTTTATTATTTTAAGTATTGTCATTTATTCACAGTGTGAAATACAAACGTCCATTATAGAACAAGGGATATCATTTTTCTTCAATGGTTCCAAAAAAATTCCGTGCCTTCTAGGCTTCTACACTCTATAAACCATATATATATATATATATATATATATATATATATATATATATATATATATATATATATATATATATATATATATCATCGCCTCAAATGACAAATCCATCCAATTTCACAATTCACAAAAACCAAATCGAAAATGGCCGAATTCCACATTGCGTCGCTCTCAATTGCCGTAACCGCCCTCACACTCCTCCCCTTCGCCGCCGCAAAAAAACCCGAATTAGCCACCCAAGTCTGCAAAAACACCACCGATTTTAACTTCTGCCGCTCCGCCGTCTACTCCGATCCACGCGCCGCCACCGCAGATCGGTACGAACTAATCGACATAGTTTACCGCAAGGCGTACTTAAATGCGACCGACACCAGAGATTACATCGCCTCGAATGTAAAATCAGGAGGATCAGAATCCGAAAGTTTGAAGAAATGTCTGCGCGATTACAATAAGGCGATCCAGAAATTGAAGGAAATGTTGGGCAATTTGAATGACGAATTGTATTACCAATTGGATGTTTATTCGCTTGCAGTTGAAAAGAGTCTGCGTAATTGCAGGAATGTTTTGCAGAAGGGTTCGATTATTTGGGGGAAAGATGAGAATATGATGAAACTGGCGAATATTTGTTATGTTGTTTCTAAACTTTTCGAGTATCATGACTAAGGTGCAACTTTTTACTTGTGTGGAATTCGTTGAGTTTTTGGAGTGTTTTTTTTTTAAGTAATAAATGCGTATTTTGTCCATAATAATATAATAAGGTCTTGGTCTTTTCATGAAAAGACTCTTAAAAATGATTTTTATATTGAGACATATTTGCATGAGACGGAATGAGTCATAATTTGAACATTGACGATTTAACACTTTGGAAGGAATTGGTGTACTTTGTGCTAATTTGTACCATATTTTATGCATTAGACCGTCTCATATGAGTTTTTGTCTTTTATATTTGTATTTTATCAAAAAAAGATCTATTTAAAAAAGACACAATATTATATGCATCCGCAGACATAAATTCTCTCTCTACAATTCTCACTAAGTTGCTTCACTTTTATGCTACCCTCCCATCGTTTATGCAAATATATAGAGTTCGACAAATTCTTGCATATATTGAAAGAAGAATAAGTGGAATAGTAGATTACCAAAAATGAAGTATGATGAAGACATATTGATTAAGAGATCTACATAGAAGAAAGAAGAATATTTCATTGTAAATCAAATAAAAAGAGAACAAAAATAGTAAAGTTTAAATCCAAAAATATACACATAGTAATGTTAGAAGAACAATTTGTATCTACAGCGAGGTAAAAAAACATTATTATTCTCACTGTTATAACATCATCCATAATTGAACCAGTCAATTTCTAACAACTACAAACACTAAGTTTCATATAGAACAACAACAATGATTAAATTAATACATGCACTTACGGGAGAAAGCAACGACCATTCCTAACGTTGGATTGTGCCCAAAATATGAATTGGAAACATTTTGTCACATGAAGCAACTCAAACTCCCTTTTGGAGTTTTACATTCGCTAACCATATGGTCCGGCTCTGGGCCGCCGCACATGCCCAACTCCGGCAAGGGCCCTAGATATTGTTTGTTTTAATTTTATTTTTTATTCATATTAATATCTATATATATTTATCTTGCAATTTCAATTGTTTTAGTTGGCCAAGTGATTATCATGTATGCTTTTGAGACTTTGATTTGATTAGGGTCGTGAGTTTAAACTTCAACTTTGTCATTTATTTCTAAATTATTTGAGATGATCACAGTCTAGACTAGTCGTGAGTTCGAAGGCCAACTTTGTTATTTTTTTTTTAATTATTTGCTATTTAGACTACTTTATTTTTATATATACTATACGAATGACCTAAAAAAATTTGCACAGGCCCTTTAAATCCTTGGACCCACTCTGCGACTCTGCAAATGGAATGGATTCATGTTAATGTTGAGAGTTTCTCATTCCATTTCATGGAGTGTTTCCGGTATTGCATATCGAGGCTTTTTTTTTTCAGATTATAAATATGCATGAAATAAATAGCAAAATTCATGATAGAATTTCTCCTCGTCCCATTTATTTTTCCTTCTTATGCTACAATTGAACTCGGTCTTTTGTGCGTCTTTTTCGTTTTAATCATTAAAATACAAATAATTAATATGACGCAAAAGTCCGTAACGCATAACCTAGTATTTAAACAGGCATGGGTGACAAATAACCAAAAGTCTGTAACATTCAGGTGCAATGTCTAAATTTGGGCGGGTTAATTGCAATAGTGGTCTCATGTGAATTTTGTGTTTGCAGTTTTAGTCCCATGGTAATTTTGTGGTCCTTTTTTTTGCAGAAATGGTCCCAACCGTTAAATACTTAACAGATTCCGTCAAGTGGCCAATAAAGGTGGGAAAATAGATTTTTTTGAGGGAAACCTGTTTTAGGTCAGATTTTTTGGGGGGAAACTTGTCTATATAACAGTCCATTACTGCTAGCACCCCCAAACCCATAAAAACACTCCAAAAAATTTCAACTTTGCAACAAAAAAGAGAAAATCACTCACTCACATGTCTTCATCTTCTTCATCATGTAACATTCGTTCCAATGTTAGATGCGGGTGTAGAGTGAAACAAGAGAATTTTTGTATAAAGTCACAACCCAACTGCCACTTCCATGGGCCTATCCTTCTTGTATAAGGTCAAAGCTTGCAGCCAGCATTACTCTTGCAGGCATCCCATTGCATATTCCAGCCCATTGAAGATTTGATACCTGCATTTTTACCATCTATAATCAACAAATGCTTACAAACATCACAGGAGCAGGTAAAACAGAAGGGAAACTCTGAAAATAGTAGGAAATCTATCTCTAAAGAGTACCTTATCCCATCCAAAATCATTCCATGCTAATGATAGGTTACTTGTAATGTGAAAGGGCCCATTTTCATAGAACAAAGCATATTCACTACTACACCCCGGTCCTCCAGTTAGCCATATAACTACATGATCGGTGGTCTTCTTGTTCCTCGACTCAAAGAAAAAATATAACATCCTGCACACATAATTAACTCGAGAAGCTAAGCAACATAACTTCATTCATAAGCTTAAATAGAACACCATGATTAAATACAGTAAACAATAATGCATTGGCATATGTATTTTGGTACTTACTGCACTGCATAAATCCACAGAAACAAAAATCATGCTTATTTATGAGGACAATAGCATGAAAGCAATATACATCATTTAAACCAAATCAGTTACCAACTTAGTCAAGAAGCAAACAGAACTTTGCAATATGCAATATTATAGTAGTATTATTTATTCAATCCGATGACTATTGGCATTTAAAACCAGCTTTGACTTCAATTGTTGAAACGATAATTAGGCACTTTTCAGTACAATGTTTAGGCACTTTTTACTACAATGTTATTAGCATTGAAACAGTGTAAACATAAATATCTATAAGCAAACTACACTGTATAATTACTTAAATGTAATCATCAAGATTTCAAATCTATTTAACTTGTAATTCAAGAAGCAGAACAAACCATATCTGATAGCTCATTTCCCATTATTCAAATCAACCGAATATAATTTGAGATTTGAAAATTATAAATGATGTTGGGAAATTTATAGTTTTGATGAAAGTTCCAAAAACACATGTAATAGGACCAATCGGACACATTGTTAATGATGATGTTTACATTATCGCTATAGGAGACCGATTGATAATGATTGTATAGAAAAACGATGTAATAGATAGGTCACATATTGAGGGGGAACTCAATATGTATAGGTCAGATCTGAAGAATCAGAAGAAAGTTCGATATCCGACCGCGGCGTAACGTTAAACGAATCGGAAGATCGACGAATCGATCTAATTAGATAACTAACTTCGGAAGTCATGAAGCTCAAACCTCGAATACTAAAGATCGATGACTTCCGGAGAAGATAAGACCGTAACCTACTACATCGCCGAGTCACCAAATGAAGCTAAGTCAACAGCGCCAGAAGACTCTATCGTAGACCGATCGCCTCAGACGATCAAGTCACCATAAGATGAAAAATCGATGTTTCATCTTATCATACGCCCGCGATCTAAACAAGAAGAATACCAACCTTAGTTGGAGGAACAACATCGCAAAAGCAAGTCTTCCATCCAATAAGGAAGAAAACACGTATTTAACAGAGCCGATATCATGGGATTCGATGTTGCTCTCAAACGGCTATAAAATACACATTCACGCTTTTCGCCATGCCGCCTCAAGACGCCACATCAAGCCCGCAAGTTCATTTGTAAATAGCCTTTCGAGATTCAAATTGCTCTCCAACGGCTCTTTTGATCTCAAGGTCTATAAATATGGGATCACACTTCGAGAGTGAGACACGGAAATGCTTGGACAAACAAAATAATCAAGAAGCTCAAACTATAGTCAGATTTCCGCACGAAGAACACAACAACAAGCTTATTTTATATTGTGTTCATCCCATAAGTTCTTAGCAAGAAATCTTTTCATCTAGCTATTAGGTCATTTTGTACGCAAGGAAAGATTTCATAGTTGAACCTCAACAATCTTACCCAAACCCCCAAGTTAGGATAAGTTGTTTAGCAAGATTTCATCTAGGGTTTCTAGTCTTGATTTAGGATCGGTTGAGTGAGAACTCTTAAAACATCCGTTGGTGTCTTCGTGTTGGACTAACACACTAAACTAAGTCCAGTCGGTTAAGTCGGTTAAGTTGGTGCCCCTTGTGAAAGGGAAGAGTGGACGTAGGACTGGTTTGTCCGAACCACTATAAATCTTGTGTGCCTTTACTGCTTTGATTAATCGCTCTCACATCGCACAATCTTAAAGCAAGATACATTCTAAGTTAAGATCGATAGCACCAAGCTTCGATCCGACGGACCGATATTTCGTCATCTGATTAAAAAGATAAAACTTGGAATCTGATTTATACAAACTGGTTTTTCACACGGGTAAAACTTAAGCTTCCGCACACATCAGTTAATCTGATAGTTACCGAACTGATCTGTTTTCAGCGCTCAAGAAGTTGGTTATCGACCAAACCGATTCACTCGCGACTCGACAAAGCATCCGCTCTCACACCGACCGCAAGACGAAAAGTTTTTTCGAAGTCTATTCACCCTCCCTCTAGACTTCGCCCCTCACATAACCTGCTCGACCTATGTTGGTATCAGAGCGTTGGTTCTTCCGACCAATCGACTCGTGTCATTGTGGTCAATCGAATCGATCTTGAAAAACCGCTTTTAAAAACTCATTCATTTTCCAAAATCACTCAAAGATGGATAACACGTCCCAGATGTATCATGATCCGCCGGTTCTCAATCGATGAGTATGCAGATTAGGCCATATATATGTCCAACCATCTAGGCTCGATCAAGGCGTAATGATGGAAGTCATCGAGAGGACCCATCATCATTTACTACGACAATCCTGCGGAGGAGGAGATCCGGATTTTCCCACGGAAGTCTTGTACGAAAAAAAAGCCCAAACGATGGACACGTAAGAAAGAAAAAATCATATACTGGACACCATTGCAAGACATATCATCATGAAGACAATGGATAAGGTCACCAAAGAAAAGATTAAGTATCTCAAATCTGCGAAAGCAATGTGGGATACTCGCCGAGATCTGCGAGGAAATGAACAGATAAAAGACAACCGCCTTCAAGCCGAACCGGTGAAGTTCGAGAAAATCAAGATGCCGCTTAACGAAAACCATCAATGAACTCGATGGAAGAATTACAATGTCTATAAAACAAGCTTCGAGAACTTGGTAGAGATGTCCGATAAAGATATCAACTATAAGATCCTAAGGTCTCTCACCAAGAAGTGGGACATGAAGGTCACGGTAATCAAAGATTGCCGGACATTTCAAGAATGAAACCTAGTAGCTTGTTCTTGAGTCTTAAAGCTCACGAAGTTCGACCGATTGAAAGAGGTCAAGCCGATGAAGACGAGGTCCCCGGCGAAACCTCGACTTCAAAATCGGGCTTGCTTTCAAGGCAACCAAGAGCAGAACAAAGGCCAATGAACCCATTGGAAATATATTAAGTCGGCGTAATGATCGCTTTTACTTACCGCGAAGCTTGAGAAGTCGATATACAACTTGGTAAGTATCGAAGATTTTATAAGGACTATCAACATAGCCGAGGATTTAGATAGAGATCGACATTAGATCTCCGTAGAAGAACCGATCCGATGATCGGAGGGATCACAGAGATGAAAGGGAAAGAGATAGTCGACGGGCGAAAGAAGAGAAAATCAATCGATAAAGAGAAGTTCGCACCACTATCGAAGCGAAAGTCACCGATAGGTCATATGAGACGAGTGATTCACCCGAAGAAAAAAGTTCGGTGGATCAAGGGCGAGCGTGCTTTAATCAGTGAGAAGCCAGTCACTATAGCACAGATCGCCTGCACTGACGCCGAGAGAGAGGGAAGAAAAGAGGAACAAAAGAGAGCAACGTTATAGAGACGTAAGAGCCATGGTTGCCGACACGTCGAGAATTGGACGATTCTATCTGCCCCCAGCGACTCTGATACTCCTCTGTAGAAGACTTCGCACCGACAAGAAGGTCATGCCGACTTCTATGAAAATGAAGATCCGATATTCTCGTCGATGATGATGAACTCTCGCTCGATGGCGGGGAGGACCAAATCGAGGTAACCTCCAAACCCGCTTCGCTTCGCTTCTACACTGTTATCATTAGCACACCTTTGGGGAGATTGACTGCTAGTTCTACTCGGGAGCAATTGCTTGAAGATCTCTCCAATGCAAGAGACACTTATGCTATTGTGAAGCCGAGAATGATAAGGCCGAGGACCGTAAATAATCGACTTCTCAAGAAAATGATCTCGAAAAAGCCTCCTAACTTAGATCGGTGGAACCGCCGTAAGGTAATCGAGGAATTTAAAATTCTCGAAGTTAAAGCTTCGATCAGAAAAGCAGATCAAAGATCGATGGAAATTAACAGACAAACAAAGTCGATGACTTCAAAATCTTGCAAGCAAAATTCGATGAGCTATTCCGAATGCATGAAAGTCCCCGAATCCTCCGAGGATAATCTGCGTAAGAAAATAGAGGTTTTTTCAAAATCATCTAAAACCGTTAAAGACATGAACGCCTATTTTCGAATAAAGATTGATAAGGAGGACTTGGCTATGAGAAACCCTCCACATCCTCAAAAAGCCCCGATCGATTCATCTCGAAAAGGTGTAATCGATTTAATTTACTCAAAAAAAACACCAAAAGCTAAACTTGTATCTAATAGGGGTAAGAGACCAAAGGGTAAAATGCCTAACCGTAGCGGAATGTAAATGGACCCCAACCGGTAAAGCATCACCGAGGAATCAACGGAAGAACCCAGCTTCGAAGACCTCAACCCGATCAACAGATCGAGAATCGAAAAAGACAACCTACAAAAAGGAAGTCTAATCGAGACCCGACCAAGGTCACCGCCTAATAAGCATGCTTCGTAAAATCGCGAAAACCATCTATCACGAAAAAGATATGAATCTTTTGATGGTAGCAACGTATCTACCCCTTTAGTCGAAAATTTAGGGTCACAAGACCAACCACCTTTCGATAAAAAGAAGACAAACCTAAAAGTTAAATCATAAGTCTTCTAAGTCATCCAAGGTTCACACAAGTAATCATACAAATCGAAAAGCATATAAGGATAAGTATGATTATGTTGACGGTATGGGAGACAAATCGGGGCCTTCGATCCGACCGATCACAATAGAAGTGCTCTGTTTGTATGGATCCCCAAATCCAAACCTAACCCTCAGACCCCAATCCGAAAGGGGTACCTAAAGCCCGATCCGATTGCGGTGTTCGCGTGGGTCCGCCAACAAAGGAGGTGTGCAAGCAACTATCCGGTACATCGATAGTGGATGCTCAAGGCACATGATCGAAGCAAACATCTCCTCGCCTTCCTACATAGAAATGTAAAGGCCCGTGTACTTTTCTTGGTGATGATAACTTTGGTTATACCAAAGGGTTCTAACCTTAGAGAATGATGATGTACAAGTAATCGGAGTCTCGTATGTCGAAGGACCAAGACAACCTATTATCGGTTTCACAATTCTGCGACAACCGGATTCATGTTGAGTTCTCGACCGATCAATGCACTATCAAGAATCGAGTCACTCAACAGATCTTGCTAATCGGTTCAAGAAAAGGGACGATCTACGGTGATTGGAAACAGTTGTCCAAGAAATGCGTGCTGATTGATTAAGAGTTCCAAAAGTAGCGATTGGCTCTCGCACAAAAGAATGAGCCATCCGAACTTTAAAACTCTTAATAAGATAGCTAGGATGTCTCTAGTGGAAGGACTTCCGAATGAAGTGTTCTCAAAGGATCGGACATGTCTTCGCATGTCGGGGAAAACAGTCAAAGCTTCATTCAAAGGAATTTCGGGACCAAGATCCAAAGCAGATCTGCCGCAAATGCTTCATATGGATCTGTTTGGACCGATTTACCAAATCGGTCTCAACGGACGAAAATACACTCTGTAATCGTGGATGACTATTCCAAGTTTACAGGTTATATTCTTACATAAGAAGAATGAGACGACAACCAAGATACCCGAGTTACTAAGAAGATTACAAAATGAGAAGGGTGTCAGCGTAGTAAAAAATCGATCAGATAAAGGTACAGAATTTCTGAACTCTTTTATTACTGATTTTTGCTCTAAGTTTGGTATACAAAGATGAAACATCACCGCGAGGACGCCACAACAGAATGGAGTAAATGAATCGGAGGAATGAAACTCAAAGAAGTTCGCCGAACAATGTTAAATTTAACATGCGATACCAAACCGTTTTAAGGTATAATCAACACTTTGCATGCCATACGCAGAATGATGTCTCCCCGACTAAGGCTCACTACAAAACACCCTATGAACTATGGAAGGCGAAAAACCTCGTGTTTCTTACTTCCATGTTTTTTTTATGCAAGTGTTTCATACACAATAATGGGAAAAGTCGGGTTGAAGACTTTTGAGGCCAAGTCCGATGAGGGTATATTTCTAGGGTATTCCTCATCTAGCAAAGCTTTTCGGGGTCTACAACAAACGAACCCTAATTGTGGAAGAAACACCCCATGTAGCCTTTTTGATGAAGCATCTTCCGATCAAGAGAAATCGCCTCGTAACAAGAAGTACGATCTACCGTAACCCCGATATTCGAAAAATGGATCAAATAACGATCAAGGAAAAAAGGATCGAAATCAGATCAATTTACATTCCGGATCTAGCTGATTCACCGATCAATCGAGATCTAAGGTACGAACAACTGCCGATGAAAAAAGCCGATTCAAATTTGATAAGAAGAATCGAACCATCCGGCCTCGGGGAACTTCGAAGTTCTCACGAGCAGACATCGTCGACATGATGAGTCCAACATCACCGAGACTTGTTCTTATCAAGTGGACCATAACCTCGCACCACTCCCAATCACTAGTAATAAGATTTTATCGTAAACGGACGATGTTCTCAAAACCGACGCAAATCGTAATGAAGGACACGGATAACCGGTCCATCCAACCGATCCGATAATCGGAGACCCGTCGATAAAATTAAAACTAGACATCGATTGGTGAAAGTGCCATGTATTGTTTAGATTCCGCCTATGAAGGAACCAACTACAATAGAGGAAGCATTACAAGACGAACCGGATTCTAGCCATGCAGAGGAGCTGGAAATAGTTCGAGAGAAATGAAGTATGGGAACTAGTAGATGCACGAGTCATCAAGACGTAATTGGCACGAAATGGATCTTCAAGAACAAGAGAGATGAAAAATGTTATCACCGTAAATAAGGCAAGACTTGTTGCTAAAAGGGTATTCACAATCGGAAGAATTGATTACGATGAGACCTTTGCACCGCCGCCGCCTTTGAAGCCATTCGGTTTTGTTTACGCATATGCTTCCCACGAGGGTTCACATTGTGTATCGATGGACGAAAGAGTGCTTTCTTAAACGGGGTACTAGCAGAGGAAGTTTATGTCTAACAACCTCCGTGCTTTGAAAAGGGCAACCAAGTGTATCGTTTAAGAAAAGCTCTTTATGGCACAAAACAGTTCATGAGCTTTGGTATGATACACTCTCTCTTTCTTGATTGAAAGTGGGTTCACTAAAGGAACAAAGGATGTAACCTTATTCGTAATAGAAGATGGAGAAGATATTCTCGATGGTTCAGATTTACGTGGGCGACATCATCTTCGGATCTCCTAACAAGAATCTATGTGAAAGATTCAAAGAACCGATGCAAGGGAAATTCGAGATGTCCATGATGGGTCGATGAATTACTTTCTAGGTCTCCAAGTTAAACAAAAGTACGTAGGGATATTCATCTCGCCAAGCAAAGTACACTAGGAATCTTTTGGCTAAGTTTGGAGTTCAAAATAGTAAGGAAGCCAAAATTCCTATGATGACCGGATTCAAGATGGATCCGATGATATTTTGGGGTCGGAAAAACAAATCATAAGGAATATAGGGCTCTCATTGGATCTCTATTATACCGACCGCCAAAGACCAGATATCACTTTTTGCGATGAGGTGTATGTGCAAGATTTCAAGCAAATCCAATGATCGACCACCTAGAAGCGGTAAAAGCCCAGTTCTTAAGTATCATCTCAAGGAACAATAAACCTTGGTTTATTCTACCCATCGATGATAATCTAGAGCTTAGTGGGTATTCTCGATTACGATTATGGAGGTTGCGGGATCGACGCTTAAAAATCAACCTCGGAACATGTCGGTTCTTAGGAAGTAAACCGATCTCGTGGTTTTTCAAAAAAGCGGACATCGATTCATGACATCTACAATCAAGCGGTAATATATGGTCAGCAGTGAAGTCGTTGTTCCCAATCGCTCTCGCTCTCGATCGGCCGGTGAGGATTACAACATTGTAGCTAAAAACGCATACCTATATTCTCGTGCGACAAATAATAGTCTTGTGCAATCACTCGAAATCTGGTTCTACATACAAGATGCAAGCATGTGGATGTCGACACCACTTTATAAGAGATCACGTTGAAAAGAAGAATATCGTAATGGAAAAGATTCATACCGATATACGTATATCGATATTCTAACCAAGCCACTAGTGAGATCGATTCAGAGATTTATGCAATGAGCTAGGACTTCTAGATCTTGGAGAAATGTCACCTAAAAATGTTTGATGGAATGTTCTCGAAACTAAATTGGTTAAGAGACTAACCAGATCGAGAGAAATCGATTGAGTTTGGTATCTTAATCGATCTCAAGAGACCGATAAGCAAAAATCGATCGATCTTACACGCTACCAGATCCAAAGGAATCGATCGATTTTAGTTTATCGATTTAAAAGTCTATCGGTTTAAAAGGAACCGATCGATTCAAGGTTTATCGATTAAAGGAAAATGCTCGGTTTAAAGGATTATCCGATTAAATCAATTTGGTTATAGTATTTCTTTTGTGAATCGATTTAGTGATATTCAACAAGCAAGATTCGTAGATTAAGAGCTAACAATCGCATAAGAAAAAAAAATTTACACAACGATGAAATAATGTAACTTTTCATTGATAAAAACCCGAAGGTGAGGTTACATTACGAAGTTACAAGTACAAGAAGACCTTGAGGTCAAGACATAAATGTTAACCAAAATCCTAAACCTATAACCCTAAACCTTCATCCTAACCCCAGAAGTGAAGGAAAGAGAGAGATTTTAAACTCTCATTTTCCCCCACTTAACAAGGGGTGAGAGAGGCTTTAAAGAACAAAATCCCAAGGCGCTCGCAAAAGCTGAAGATCAAGAAAAATGGAGCGACAGCGGCCTTGATAGGATTCTTAAGCCTGGAGCCCTAAAAGGAAGAATAGTAGGGCTCTCCAGCTGTTAAATGGAGCCGTGTGCCAAAGAGTTGGTCGTCAGATCTCATGGGCACATGTCTTTGCATATTTTATACCGTACTAAGTCCGATGGTTCCGTTACGCTATCCAGATAGACACACACAAGGTGCATACGGTTAGGAGAAGTGTCTTCTCGGTTGCAAATGAAGAGATCCGCCCACTGGTGGTAGAGAAGCTTTGCAGCAATCGTATGTGAAATCGAAGATGATGAAGAAAACAGCAATAAGGGATGCAAAGGGTTGATTTGAGAAGGTGAAACCATATAAAAGGGTGTAAAAGTGTTTGCCGGAAGTCTCACCGGAAACAAGGGTTCACCAAGATACATGATTCTTACAAAGAAGATAAGTATGGTGAATGGGTGATGTTGTGTAAAACATTGGTCCAATTTATAGAGGCCAAGCAAGGATGCAAATGCAATTTCCATTTCAAAAAGCCTATCCGAGAAATTTGCATCAAAAGGACGAAATGTAGAAATCACGCTTCTCGATAATTGGATAAATTTACGGTTGATTGACATATCGAGAGATTGCATTTATATTTACGCATGTCAATTCACGCCTACTTAGGGAATAGAAGCTACTACTCAAGACTAAGTTTTGGCGGTAACACTTATCCCAAGAATTGGCTTAATCTGAATAGAATCAGATGAGGTCAACCAAAATCTGATTACTTACGAGCATGATCAGATGAGAGAGATCAGCTGAGCTTGAAACTCCAATAAATCAGATATATCGGTCTATAAAAAATATCGGTTGAAGGAACTTCAACCGATCAAGAGGATCAAAAAGGAAATCGACGGCGTACTCAAGGAAAGATCGGCTAAGCTCAAGTTTCAACAAATCAGATGCAACTGGAGAAGATCAGTTGAAAGGATCAGTTGGGAAATTTCTTAAGGCTTAGGCAGAATGATTAAGATCAACAAGTGGAATCAACATTGACAAGTAATATTGACTGATTACAATATCAGTCAACCAGATACGCATCTCTTTTCTCTTGTTCTTTACTTATTTATCGGATCGTATCTGATATTATTTGCCTTACTGTACCCACTATCCTTGTGACGTGTACTCTGCAAATCATTTAATGCGGACGTGGGGTACATGTATTAACTGCTATTTGATCGTGCTTTTAAATCCAAAAGTTTTTTGTACGTGCGTTTTCCTGACCCTACGATCAAAACCGCTAAATCTGGAGCGTACAATCTTTTCAAAACGTTTGATCTTCCAAATCTTGTCTTATTGTTCCCTCCGCCTCTATATAAGATTCATCAAACCTTACCAGAGTTTTTCTGTTTCACAAACTTGCATTACTTTCACTGAAAAACTTCAAATTTTCTCTATACGTTTCAAAACGATTTCTTAGAGTTCAAAATCATCTCTGAAAATTTGAATCTGGTAATATTTTCTTTTAAGCTTAATGATGAATCTTTCCTTCCGTTAAAAACATTGATTTCAAAAGTTGTTTTTCGGAATTTATGCTTCATTGCCTTTTTGTTTTCCGCAGATGATGATATTGATATTGATTATGCACAAATTTAATGAGTCTATCTCACCAGTAGATGGCCACTCATGGACTAGGAAAGATCATGTGCAACTATCTTGAACTAGCAACGAAGATCTTTGAGGATAAGTTCGCTCAATTTGGAACCACCGAGGATTCTCGAATCCATGGAGGTGGAACAAATTCAAGAAGGTCGGATCGAAACATATTGCTCTGCTCATCGCAATCCATCGGATGCAAGATGAAGCACTACAATTCTTGCGAGAATTTGAGTGTGGATCTGAAAAAAACCAGAGATTTAACCGATGTCGTCGGTCAACGGAGAAGAAATCGACCGACAAATGCGTACATCACTTTCGTCTGCTCAACTTTTACCAAAAGGGCGAATCTCACCCGCACACTACAGGAGAATGAGGACGAAGAAATCGAGAGGAGCTCTTAAGAGAGGCGGACAAACATCGAAAAGCCGGATTCATCGTGCCAATGCTCAAAAGAAAGTATAGATCGTTGTTTGACATTCACAAGAACGATCATGGGAATCTCATTTAGCCCAGATGCTCTCTCACATCACCAAAATGTACAAAGATGGCAATAATTGATGGGGGCTCAAAACATCAATCGCACGGCTTCGAAAAGCCATCTTGCTCCAAGAACACGAAAAATTTGGAGTCAATGAATCCAGTGTGTCTTTCTGAAAAAGAGAGTCAAGAATCTCAACAAGGTTGCAGCTTATATTGAAGGACAAACCGCCAAGCGCCTGAATGGAATCGGGGATGGGATCAAGTCCTTCAATGCCTTCCTCTCATCAACTTCGCTTATATACGGGCCACCAGACGATGACAAGGAGCCCACTCCAACAAAAATCAAGAAAGGAAAGAGCAAAGAAGTCGCCATCCACACCCGGGCCGCTCCACGTAAAAAAAACGAAAATCGTGAAGGCCCAGGAGAAGAGGCCAAAGAAAGCAAAAGAAGCTACCATGACTCTAAAGACTAGAAGATGAGTCGAAAGAAGATAGCGCCCGTAATCATGCTATGCAACAAAGAACAGAATCGACAGTAAGCTTCAACCTCGAGGGCTCGCCAGAACGATCTGAGGTAGAAGCACAAAATCGATAAATCTCCTTCTCAACAACCTCGTTGATTCACTGCCGGACTAAAGGCAGCCGAGCATGTCTCTCCCGCTAGTTCACTGCTCATGAACTCAACCGAGATACAACTCGCCACTACAAGCAATCCACCGCAGGTCGAATCCAATCGATAACTTCCGCCGACTCAAGCACAACCCGAAGCTTCCACATCTCATCCAATGGAATCCGGACGGATAATTCCCAGAATCCAGATCAACAAAGACCATCATCGGAAAAATGGTCGACTAAGAATTGAACGAGAGATTGATGAGACGATCCACAACCGGGTCGCCCATCCTGCTATAAGAGAAGAAGTCATGGAGATCCTCACCGAGAGATCTCGGATTAAAAAAGCTTCTCGGATCTTATTTTACTTGTTGAACAGATGGGTGGTGCGGATGAGTTCGCAGATTTTGACTTCGATATGAGGAAGTCTCGCCAAAGTGGGATCACCAAAGAGAGCTCATATCGATAAACTGTGAAAGCTCGATCCACGGAAGTTGGAATTGCGGAAGAAGAAAAAAGCCGAGATCGCCAGAAGCTCCGAAACAGACGTATTTAAATGGAGAATGCAGAGTCGCTGATGAAAGTGGAACTGTCTTTGCAGTTCACGACCAACCACCGGAGGCACAAACAATCAACCTCGATCAAGTGATGGATCCAATTCCTACATCTCAAATCACCACCGATCAACTTCGGAGATCAAATCTTGTCTCAAAGATCTCCGAAAAAAGAGATTGAGGAGTCTTCTTAATCGATCGAGACAAATTAGTCTCAAAACAAATCGAAGCAATCAGAGATCGGTTCTCCCAATCCATGACCACCATGTCTGGCACGAGCTTACAAAATCGCTTGATGACAAGTCAAACAGTGGATCAAAATCAATCTTCTTTTCCGACGCCACCGAGAAAAAAGGCTCGAGTTATCGAAGAGAAATTTGACAAAATGATTTGGACACTCTCTCGCTACAATGGAAATCGCCAAGACAGAGATTACATAACCGCTCGTAATCTAACAAAATCAAACTTCGTGTTTATCTCGCTAATGATCTAAATCAGGCATTATCGATCAACTTTGGGTCTCGACTTCCCACTCAATGCGCTTTTTGATCAAACCAAAAAAGGAAGGATCTCGAGAAACCAACCCGACACATCGAAGATCCGATTCATACGGATAAGGCCCATGGACAAAGCTCAATTGCAAGAAAGGTGCTGCGGGTGTTTGGGACATCAAAATCTGGACCGCGATTACTCGGACGGAAAGTCACCGTAGCAAATGCAGTCGACATCTGGTGATAAGGAGCTAGTCAGAAGATTGTCCAAAGAGCGTATGATCAAGAAGAAAGAAGGGCGTAAAAACGGGCACAAGGAAGGGTTGAAACAGTTCAAATCAAGGGCTAAGAAAGGATTGATGGAAAAATCTGCACGGAACCTCGGTTACCCGCAAAAGAGTCGGCGAGATCATACTAAAAAAAATTGCTTTGACACGCTAAGAGGTTTGAGGAATGGAATAAGATCGAAGTGAATGGCTTCGATGCCTTTTGTCCTTGATCTTGTTCCTGAAGAAGAATCACCGGATGATGAGTTCCTCAACCGGTTACGTAATAAATATCCGCACTTTCTTCGATATCCGGAAAATGAGGCCAAGCTCATAAATGTAAAGATATCTCGCCAAGAGTATGATCCGTTAGTATACTCGAAGAAGCAGATGGCTCATTTAACAGATCGGCATTTGAGAGATTCTACTTTGACATCTTGAGCAAATCGCATATAACTCGATCAAGTGCGGATAACCGATGTCAAATGGAAACTCTATCGTTTTCAACGTTCCACAAGACCAAAGAGAAATGCCGGAAGGATATAAGCCCAGGAGTGAAAAGAATCGAGAAGACGTCCGGGGATCACCGCTTTTTAAATTCAAAACTTTTCTCGATGTAACATGTAATCAACATATCTAATGAAAAGTTTATTTTTGATCCCAAGACAAAATCTCTTTGTCTTACATTACTTGCTCTTTAATCGTTCTATACTTATCAACTGTTTGGTTTCTCGGTGTTTTGGTTTCATCAAAAAAAAGAAATTGTTGGGAAATTTATAGTTTTGATGAAAGTTCCAAAAACACATGTAATAGGACCAATCGGACATTGGTGATCGATGTTTACATTATTGCTATAGAAGACCATTGATAATGATTGTATAGAAAAACCGATGTAATAGATAGGTCACATATTGAGGGAACTCAATATGTATAGGTCGATCCAAGAATCGGAAGAAAGTTCGATATCCGGCAGGCGAACGTTAAACCGAATCGGAAGATCGACGAATCGATCTAATCGATAACTCAAATGAGTCATGAAGCTCAAACCTCGAATACTTAGAAGATCGATGACTTCCGGAAGATAAGACCGTAAGACCTACATCGGTAGAGTCGGCCAAATGAAGCTAAGTCAATGGTAGCGAAGACTTATCGGTAGATCGATCGATTCAGATCGATCGAATCACCATAAGATGAAAACCGATGTTTCATCTTATCATACGTCTGCGATCTAAACAAGAAGAATACCAACCTTAGTTGGAGGAACAACACTCAAAAAAGTCTTCCATCCAATAAGGAAGAAACACGTATGAACAGAGCCGATATCATGGATTCGATGTTGCTCTCTCAAACGGCTATAAAATACACATTCACGCTTTTCGCCATGCCGCTCCTAAAGACGCCACATCAAGCCCGCAAGTTCATTTAAAATAGCCTGAGATTCAAATTGCTTCCAACGGCTCTTTGATCTCAAGGTCTATAAATATGGGATCACACTTCAGAGTGAGACACACTAAATGCTTGGACAAACAAAATAATCAAGAAGCTCAAACTATAGTCGATTTCGCATCGAAGAACACAACAACAAGCTTATTTTATATTGTGTTCATCCCATAAGTTCTTAGCAAGAAATCTTTTCATCTAGCTATTAGTCCGCTTTTGTACGCATGGAAAGATTTCATAGTTGGAACCTCAACAATCTTACCCAAACCCCAAGTTAGGATAAGTTGTTTAGCAAGATTCGATCTAGGGTTTCTAATCGATTTAAGGATCGGTTGAGTGAGAACTCTTAAAACATCTGTTGGTGTCTTGTGTTGGACTAACACACTAAACTAAGTCCAAATCGGTTAAGTCGGTTAAGTTGGTGCCCCTTTGTGAAAGCGGAAGAGTGGGGCGTAGGATCGGTTTGTCCGAACCACTATAAATCTTGTGTGCCTTTTTATTGCTTTGATTAATCGCTCTCACATCGCACAATCTTAAAAGCGCATACATTCTAAGTTAAGATCGAGATAGCACCAAGCTTCGATCCGATCGGACCGATATTTCGTCATCCGATTAAAAAGATAAAACTTGGAATCGATTTATACAAACCGGTTTTTTCACACGGGTAAAACTTAAGCTTCCGACACATCGCTTAATCGATAGTTACCGAATCGATCTGTTTTCAGCGTTCATAAGTTGGTTATCGACCAAACCGATTCACTTCGCACTCGATCAAAGCTATTCTGCTTTCACACCGACCAAGACGAAAAGTTTTTTTCGTAAGTCTATTCACCCCTCCCCTCTAGACTTCTGCCCTCACATAACCCGTTCGGGACCTACAAATGAATTCCATCATATAATCAAACGTGGGCTCTTTCTCACACAACAATTCATATACTAAATAAAATTCCAGCAATTCCTATGTCTTTCCTATTTCTTCATTCTCCTAAATATTTTATCCTCTTAAAAAAACGAAGAAAATTAAAAAAAAAAAAAAAAATAACACATATCACACGAACCCACTTAAATTCAGTAGCAAAATAGCAAACCAAAACAGCAAAAACAGAGAAATCACTCACCTTTTTTAAAAATAATTCAAAAGTCGGCCTCTATCCCTGCAAACTTAACGAAAGTCGGCCTCGTCGCTGGCGATTTCCCCAATTTCAGTGAGCTTGAGCGATTGCAATTTTTTGGGGTTTTCTAGATACGATTTTTTGGGTTATGTGGGGTTTGTGTGGTTCATCATGATTTCAGAGTCGATTTGAGTGTGAATCGAAGAGGATGTTGTGATTTTGGTTTGGAATCTTGAGTGAGAAGGGTTTCGCGTTTTGGAAGAGTGAAGAGAGAAGACAAACTGATTTCTGATTTTGAAATCCGATATTTTGGGGGAGTTAACGGGCGCGTGTGGTACACGCGTTTTAAACCGTTAATTTTAGACGGAAAATTTGTATGGGACCGTTTTTGTCGAAAAAAGAACCAATTTTGTGAAGGTATATTCACATGAGACCAGTATTGCAATTAACCCAAATTTGGGCCGACAAATAAGTAAATGGACTAGCCCATAACTCGAATGAAATAATATATTTGGTGGTCCATAGAATAGATGGATTACACGTCGAATATTAAAAAAAGAAAAATCTAGCGAATTACCACACTGTGGGTTCATGTATTAAATATTTGAAAGAGTAAAATATAAATCAAATACGAAAAGTGGAATAAAGAAAATTAACCCTGATATCTCAATTGTGACAGTCTACTTTGTATTAAGGCTCAATACCAATAATATAGGTTTGGACGAGTCAAAAAAAAAATATATAGGTCTGGAGTATTTAAAAAAAAAGGAAAACATTTAAATGGGGACCCATATAATTATTTCAGATCAGTTTTAGATTTGCAATAATAATGGGATAGAGTTATAAATAGCTCAATGTAAAAGTAAATAATATTTTATGTCATTAAATTTTGAGAAGGTCTTGTGTAAAATATTGCACACTAATTTTATGTGCAATACATTATAAATAAGATAAAAATATTCTAATATTCGTGGGTCAGGGCGGGTTGGGCGCAGGCAGGGCGGGCATGAGTTGTGGGCTATGGGCTTCAGGTTGGGTGGGCGTATATGTATTTATAGAAGGATATATTTATCAAATATATGTTGTAGCTTAGTGGTTCAAGTTTGTTGTTAATGAAATTGGTCGCATGTTTGATTCCTATTGAACATATAATTTTTTAATTTTTTTTATCAAATTTTTGTGTGTTACTACATCTATGTATAAGTGTTACTACATTGTTATATTGAAAAAACTTCATATCTTACGTAACACGTATTAAAACATATCGTAGCACACAAATATTCATAAGGTAACATGGGTCACAAGGTAACACATTATTGTTCATATGGTAACACATGGGTGTTCACATAGTATTACGATGATATGTGAACAGTGTTACATATTACTAAAAAACATGTGTATTACATGAACAAAAAGTGTTACCCTATGAAAACGTGTTACCACATGAACAAATGCAGTACAAGCGCGAAAAGAAATCCCCAATCCAAAATTACAGATTTAAAGAACAACTTAATGGGTTACTACATGGAAAAAAAATGTTACCATATGAGCAAAACAATATTACTACATGAACAAAAATCAGTACAAACGCGAAAAAAAATCTTCAGTCCAAAATTACAGATTTACATAACAGCGTGAAAAGATTGCAGAAGGATCTGAATTTCATCACACACTTTGTGATGAGGGGTAATCCTCCAAACACCACACACATATTCTCTCTTCTTCTCGTAGAATCCACACCAAAATTCAAATTGAACAATCATATTTCATCCAATGATCGGAGCAAAAAGAAAATTAGGGCACGAACGAGGAAGAAGAAAGCCCGTGAGATCCGCCAGAAGAGAAGATGAAGAAGAGGAAATCTGACCGCGTCCTACTGTGCGATGGAAGAAGATGAAGAAGCCCATTGGCCAAGCCGTCAACAATCTGCCATAACCCGTCCCCTACCTGACCGCGAGAAAAAAAAATTCAATTACACATATCACTTGTATGCAATATTACATACAAGTTTTTGCCTTAAATTTTTATTTGTTCTTTCCTAGTCAAAAGAATTATTATTTAGACTCTTATAACCCTATTTAATTAACTAGAAGAATTAAATAAAATAGGGAAAAAATAGATGCATTCTTAAAAAAAATCAGCGGTTTTTTCTCCTAAAAATTAGATTAACTTTCTCTCTCCCTCGTCCGATCAACACTCTAATATTACACCACATTCAAACATTAATTCATTCCATACCACATTTTATTAAACTCGTACTACCATTAATTTACCCCGTACCACACTTTATTAAGGGTACATCACCAATAATTTACTCCGTACCACTCATTATTGAGGTCGTACCGCCATTAATTCACCTCGTACCACATTTTATTTAAACTTGTACCACCATTTTTTTTTCACCCGTACCACGCTTTAGTGAAGCTCATACCACCATTAATTTATCTCGTACCACATTTATTTAAGCATGTACCAACATTAATTCACCTCGTACCACATTTTATTGAAACTCGTACCACAATTTTTTCACCCGTACCAAACTTTATCGAAAAATGAAAGAAAACAGAAAAAAAAAGAACGGGTCTTTTTAAATAAGAGAGATGAGTAAATAGTTGGTAAAAAAATTTTCTCATTACTAGAAAATAATAAAATTAAAATCTTTGATAAAAAAAAACTTTTTAAAATAGAATTAATCCGACAATAATAATTTGTTTCTAAATGATGGTTCCATAAATGCAGGTGGGAGGGAGACTTTGCTTCCAATCTTAATTCTGCAGTATCCTGCGGTATTTTGTTTGTTTTGTGCACATAGCCACATATATATACCCGACAAATAGTATTTACCGATGAATAAAATAAAAGATTGACGTATAAAATTTTATGTGAAATCATTTCACAGATTATATTTTGTGAGATTAAATCTGTACCTTTTTTTTTTTTGGTTATGTTGGCCTAGCAGTTTAGCGTACAATGAGTTTGAGGACAACCTCATGAGACAACAAATCGTATGAAAAAGTCTTGTACATAAGACAGAATACAATCTAGTACAAATCAATATTCATTTATCTCAAAATATTAAAATGTCAATGTTCAAATTATGTTATATCTCATCGTGAAATTGTCTCAAGCAAGTGTGTCTCACGACATATGTCGTATCCTTCCTTTAGCGACATTATAAAAGAATATTTTTTTCATTTATTAGTAAATCTATTTATTATTATATAAATAAATTTTTCATTATAAAATACATTATGCATATATTGTATGGAGTAAGAAAAATTAAAAATTAAAACACATTTATTTCAGTATGGATTGGATCTAGGGAAGTTCCATTTTTAGTAAAAGTTAATGCATTAAAAACTACAGATACACATTGTTTTTAATTTATAATGTAGAAAATTGAAACCTAGGAATCGAACTCCATAAACACTATGTAACGCCTTGTCGATGGGCCCTAAAACTTGAGGTAGGCTTTAGTTGAGTATTGGGCCACATGTTGTCTTCTAAAGGAACATGTTGGGCTTCCACTCAATAAATATAAGTCCTTGTTCTCTGCCACTCATTTTTCTTATTATTTATTATTTTATTTTAAAACCCCTATTTATTAAGGCAAATTCTTCCGTGGACCATTTGCATTAAATCAATTTGGTGCAATTTAATTTTAGGAGTTATTTTTTTTATTTTTTTAGTTTTAATTTTTTTTTTTCAATTTGAGTTTTCTTTTAACTTTAATTTCAGTTTTAGGTGGTTTTTTTTTACCCGGACCCAAACCCGGCCCGACTGGTTCATGGTTCACTCGGTCCAAGTGGTTCATGGTTCACCCGGCCCGAATGGTTCATATATAATTTAGGGTTCATTATTCAGAGGTTAGGGTTTAAAATGCATAGTTCATCCAAATTAAAATTGAATCCAATAGCACTAATTTGAATTGATGTATGGGGCGCACAGTAGAATGACTAATTTATTTAATGTTATAGCCTCCGTGGGCAGTTGGTTGCTATAAAATAAGACGGGCAAAGTAAAGGGTGGTTTCAGATAAAAAATTGTGAAATTAGTTTAATAGTGTGATTTATATTATCAAAAGTATTAATTGTGATAATTGAATGATATGCATTTTTACTATATAAAAGGTATCACTCATAACATTAAAGTGTGTGGCTTATATTACAATAAGATATTAGTAATAATAATTTAAAAATATAACTTATATTACAAAAAAATATTAATTATAATAATTAAAAATAATATCTATAAATATGAAATAAGTTTCACGATAAACATTTTTCGCAAAATATCTACTCATCTTCAAATAATATACACTTTCTATCCTTCGTTAAATTTGAGCGGAAAAAGAGGCAAAAGATGGGCTGTGTATTGTACAAATTAAATAAAATCTCAAGCGACATTGTGTCGGTGGGGGAAAATAATTTCAACATTAAGGCTATTTAAGAATAAAAAAAGTTCATAATAAATTAAATATTTTATAGTATAAATGGCTTTCTTATTTTTTTTTTTAGCAAGTCACCATTATCACTTTTTAGATAAGTGTATCATTTTTAAAACTAATAATTATTCTATTGAAATGTAATACCAAACGCACGGTAATGCAGTCTCGTATAGTTTTTTTTTTCTTAATTTAATTTACCTGGATTCAGTTTTACTTTAACTGCATTGCATAAGCTCAAGAAATATAGATATACTGCAGCGTAGCAAGATTTATTCATTTGAATATCAGCAGAGATAAAGCGTTTTAAAAAAAAGTTTTACTAATTTAATATTTAAGCTGAATTTCATTGGGGTATTAATACAATTACAAAAAGGCGAAATCCTGGAAAACAATCATTAGATTTAGAGGTTATCAGATCAAGGTAGAACCTCAAGAAGGATCATTCACTAAATTAATTACAAAAGATGAGTTTAAACAGATCCACAATCCCTTAAAGAAAAAAATAAAAACCAAACATCCACAATTTCAGTTGGCAAATAAAAAAAATTATTATTCATAGAATTTGTCACACTCACTTTTTCCCCATTAAAATTTATCTCATTCATCCAAACGAAAAACACACACGACTTTAATGAATTTTTACCAAGACACAAATTCCATCTACTCTCTTGGCGTGTGTATTTGGAAGTGTGTGGTATGGCTGTTATGAAATACAAGAAACTTGATCATCTTTTAAAATGAATACCGAAGCAAAATGTGATGCTTAAGGAACTAAAAGTTTAAATGTGGAGATGAAATCTAGTAAAAAGAGTAAAGAGGCGACCGATTCTTACGCTACTTGGATGAATAATCCAAGTTGTGATTTTGGAGATTCATAATTGAGCTCTAAATCTTAGATAATTATAAGTTTTGTTATTGATCATTGAAACGAGCCCGAAATGTACTTCTAATTATCCTTGTAATTCTTTTGGTATTTCTTATATCCAATTTTGAATGAAAATTCCTTTAAAAGAAAAAAAAACACTAATTCGATCTGCTCTCACCTCGTAAAACAAAGTACTCCATAACACTCTGCTTATAATTTTTTTAAACAACCAAAAAAAAAAGTAGGAGTAGTTTAAGAATGGTTTGACTTGGTCAAATTTCACAAGCTTTAATATACCTCGATTATTACAAATATTTTCTAGAATATTTAAATATTTTATCAGGTAACAGAAAACAAGGGCAAATTCGTGGTCATTTTTCCTGTTTTGAGAGACAGGACATGGGTGGGGTACCCCCATCAAAGACTCATTTGTCAGTGTTTATCAAAAGAAAAAGATAAAAAGAAAGTGAAAGGAAAAATATTAAATCCGTCCATAAAAGAAAAGAAAAAAGAGTATAACCCCGTCAATACATGCTTTTATCAATTCAGTCCATTTGCTAACTTTTCCTATTTTGAAAACGACCTTCTTTTCTCCTATTTCAGATCAAATTTTGTAATTAGGTGTTTGTTTGCATCTTCAATTAGTTAGTTTTTTACGCGACTTTATATTAGTTAGTAAAAATTTGTTTAAGCACTTTTTTTTTCGGTGGAAGAAATAATCTAATCTTCAGTCATTTTTTATATTTAACTTTTAGACAGTAAAATTAAAAAAATTAGTTGAGTCATGTAGAAACGAGAACATAAAAAAGGACCCAAAAAATACGCAATTTATATGCGACTAAAATACATTTTTTACTCATAGTGGCTAAAAACCAGTTAAATATGGATACAATTTTTGAAATTTAATGCAAAAAAACATTGAATAAGTTTGGATATATAGTTATATAGTCACATAAATTATTTTCAACTTATATATATAATATATAATTATATATACATATATGAAAAAAAATTATCTATTGGATGGTCATATTCTACATTTTTAATTATGACCATTAGATGGATATTTTTATAATTTATTAAGATCTTATTGTGTGCATATCGCGCGAGGTCGTCCCCGACCTAAAAGAACCCCGGGGAAATGGGATCAAAGTTTCGCCAAGTGTAGCACCTCGCAGACAGCAAATAAGAAGAGCTGAACCAAGTTGAGGAAGGCGCGACCTCAGTGAACTCGGACTGACACAAATGCAGAGTATTAACTACGACTTGATCGGTGTCAGACGGGCGGCGCCGAGGAACCTTCCTAAAGTAGGCTTAAGTCAGAGATAAATCAGTAAAGAATGATTACGGATGACACTTGAGTAGATTAAAAAAAAATTCCCCGCAAATCTGAATTACCTAGGGGAAGGCCCAAATGAGGTGCTTCGAGGTCAACATGCCTCAGGCGACCTCCCACGACCTCAGAAGCAAGTCACATCAGTCTTGTAGTATTTAATGTATCACAGAGCACCTTTCGGCTCACTTGTACTTGTAACTCGGAAGAGTGGGCTCCACTCTCTCAAACACTATAAATAGAGGACATTTATGACTCAAAGTACCAAGAGAATACCTACCTATACCAAAACTCTTGTCATTTACTTTCTCACTATATGCAAGAACATTTATTCTCTTCACAATCATAAGCAATCAATTCCCAACTTAACTCCACATTTATTGTTTGTGTCACTGAAATCATTAAGCCATGTCTTAATCACTAATCTTGATATTTTAGTGCACAACAGATCTCATAGAGTGTTTTTCGTTGAATCGTGTATATATTCTGAATAAATTGGACTCCATTATCTTTTAACTAATCAGCATGCATCAATAATTCAAAGACGAACTAAATATTTGGGTCAAGTTTCTTTGTAAATTAATAACGTGCAAATTACTTAATAATAACAGATTAAGTTGATTTGAACGGATCCATAAAAAAATGCAAAAGATGTTTGTGTAATATTTAGTAGACGAATATTTGGTTAAACCTACCTCTAATAATAATTGAAATCATAATAATAATGCATGGAATTATTTATTACATGAAATCTTGTCCGGGAGCAAACATGTGTACTCTCACTTGAGAATATTATTAGGTGAAATAGATACATCGTTGTTTGACTAAAATAAGGATCCAAGAAAATCACATTTATGTCTCATTCAGAAATTTTTAAAGCAGAATACCTTTATTATCGAATTTGATCACATGTCGTGGACACAAACTTATATGTTCACCGTTTATGTGGCGCATATATACAAAATTTTCACAATCATTTAATTAGTTTCTTTAATTAATTTAATCTGCTCATTTATATATATTCTATATTTTACCAAATTTTATTAATTATATTAATTTTTTTTTACCCGACCCCAACCCCGGCCCGAGTGGTTCATGGTTCACCCGGCCCAAATGATTCATGATTTAGGGTTCATGGTTTAGGGTTTAAGTTTATATAATTAATGAGAAGATTGTATTAATTAAAAAAACTAATTAAATGATGGTGAAGACCTTGCATATGTGGCGCGCCACATAAGTGGTGGACATATAAGTTTGTGTCCACCTACGGGCATATGATCAAATCCGCCTTTAATATATATAAATTCTACAAAATTAATTTACATATGAGTTGGTATACTGTGAAACTTGTTTATCGTGAAACTAGTTTTTTTTTACAGGCATACTCTTTAATAATATAAGTCAAACTCTTTAGTAATATAAGTCACACACTTCAGTTATAATTACGATACCCTCTGCCATAATATAAGTCACACCCTTCACTTTATTAGTAATACACTTTATAGTAAAAAATCACACCATTTATAGTAAAAAAGTCACACTCTCACTAATACAAATTTGGGCTTGGAGAGCTGTTAAAAATGACCTTGGAGAGCGGTTATAACAATTCTCCAAGTAACAGCTGTTCAAGCTTGGACAACTGATAAAAAACCGTTGTCCAAGATTTTGCACTAAGACAGTGGTTTTTAACCGCATTGCACTAAGAAAGCGGTTTTTAATCAAGATTTACCTAGAACATCGGTTTTTGTAAATCATTGTCCAAGAGTATTCACTTGGACAAATGGTTCAAAATCGCTGTCTAACCATTTTTTTTTTAATTTATATATATATATAAATACACTTGGACAACTGTTAAACCGTTGTCCAATATTTATTTTTTTGGTACTTTTAATTTATATTTTTAAAATCATGTTTATATAAAACCAAAACCAAAACCAAAACTAAAAACCAAATTTTATATATACGTCTAATACCAAAACATCAAATAAATTAATAAACACATACACATCATGAAATAAATATCCGTCCAATACAACAAATTAAAACATTTATGAAGTATATCAATACAAATATATATATATATATATATATATATATATATATATATATATATATATTAAAATTATTATCCCTCTATCTATAATTATACAAGAATCGATTGTAAACGCATTCTCGTCGATCCATTTTCCATTTGTTCATTCTTGTTTTGGAGTAAGACTTGACCGGACGTTCATAGACAAACTGCAAACAACGATCAATTAATCAATATATAGTTAGATATATAGTATGAATTTTTATTCAATTAATAATAATTTAAATAAATCGATAAATTGACTTACGTTGATAGAACCGATTTGTTTGAGAAAAGCGCATATTATATCTTCAATATAACAGCACATAAAATGTCCACAGTGATTACTATCTCGTTGCCTCGGTACCTGTTGATTAGCAATATAATCACGTGTTACAATTATAATTATTTTGTATTAATTTGATACATTAATAAATTAAATTTACCTTAACATTATTCCAACTCACTTTATTGAATTTAGCTCTTGAGCCTTGATTAGGAAGGCGACTCCGATACATTGACATCACACTATTATTATTAGAATTAAAAAAAAAGTTAGATTAAATATGCATAATTTTAATAAGTAAAACAAATCATTATATTATAATATTAAAAATGAACTTACGCTTCCATGTACGAAGTGAGATCAGGTCGATTTTGAAGCCATCTCATTCGCAGCTGGATCCATAAAATACACACTTAATGTGATCATATTTATGGCGACCAACACCCAATGATTCCTATATTATATTAAGAATATTAAAATTAACTGTAAATTTAGCATATGTGCAAATATCATATATATTATGAATATAAATTTTAACGAAATGTTTATTGTACTCACCCCACATTTGTTGGCCAAAAAATGAGATGATCTCTATCAAGATAACTCAAAGATATGAGAAACTAACCACTCCATGGTTTGTGCCCTATCAGCCATTAAGCAAGACACTTGGGGGGAGACGAAGGAATACATTCCAGATGCTCGAGGATCTCTGGAGAGATATACCTCACCCAAATATCTTTAACCAACATATATATGTTAATTAATATTTAATTTGAAAATTAAACTATATAAAAAGTAAATACTGAGAATTAATTAGTAAACACATACCTGAGGTATAAGGCTATGCTCGTTGCACTCAACCACTGGTCCTTCACGACTTCAATCACATGCTCCCGAGTGATGTATTCTTCAATAGAATTCCGATGAAAGTAAGCATTCATAGGAACTGTGATCAAATCGAAATCAGAGGACTCCACTATCACTTGCACCGTATTCTGTACGGTGTAGTATTGATCTAAGTCTCCAGGCAAGGGATAACCAAGTCTGCGATCACCAATAGTGGAGTCTCTAATGGTTGTCTCCCTCTCACTGGCTGCGACACCCTTTGATTTCTGTTTAAGCTTTTGTGGTGTCGACAGTTTCTACAATCAATTTGCAACATTATTTAGAATGACAAATAAGATAATGAACTTTAATAACATATATTAAATTTACCTTCATGGTGAGAGAGACCAAGTTGGTCGGCCATTCTATGAAGTGCCCGACCGTTGTTCCGACCGCGACAAACATCAATTGGTTTAGTCACCGGTGAATCCTCTTCTCCGATTATGGGTACATCGAGCGTGACCCTCACGAAACCAGGAGTGATGGGACTACCATGAATAACTCCATCGGAGTTATTGAGCAACGTTCCTGTAGCCACCAACCGAGTAGGATTCTCCAAATAAAGGTAGCATGAGGTCGATGACTGTTCGAATAAGATATTTAGTTAGAAAATTTTAATATATATACTAGTCTTTAATTAAAATAAATGTGAGACACATCTGATACCTGCGGGACGTCATTCCGAAGTGCCTCAATAAAATCATCCCTAGCATCAGCCGAAAATATAGCATCAGTGACACTATTTTCACAGCTTGCTCCACTCGAGGACATTCCGTGATGTGACCGTCTCTCGGACCTCATCTGTTCCAACTCTTTAGCCATCTGGGCAACCTTTTTCGAAAGTATACCCACCATATTCATGGCTTGAAGAGCAGGTAACATGGCCAATGATGACTTCATCACGCCACAGCCAACACTCCAAAAAGCGGCGGGATGCTCTCGACGACCTATAGCCCGGCCCAAGTAGATCATCCAGTCTTGACAAAGCGGATGTCTTCGGGCGTCATGGTCTGGGATATACGCTTCTGAATTACAAGAGATTATTATTTAATCATTTGTTTAGAAATAATAGTTTGTAATTCAAAGACAAATTAATGGATAACTTACCCCTTCTTCGATGATACGCTGTGCGCTAGAATCGAAAATATTCCCGTCTCGAGTCTTTCAGGTAGTTTGAAATAACTCGAAACGGGTAACAATAACAGGCTCACTCTCTCTAGCTTTCTTTTTTTCTTCTTTCTACGAAAGTCATTAACGTGTCCCCTTATTAGATATATTAAAAGTGAATATATAAACAAAATTAAATGTTAGGATTTTGATCTCACCATATTTTCTCTTATGCGTGCATAACCTTTGTTCGAGCCACGATATCGCGCCTCCATCGATTTGGCTTATTTGCGATTTTTCTCACTTCGTAACTACAATGTAATAGAAATACGATAAACACTGAAAATCATAGCGCATTAAATGTTATTGATCAATTTTACCTGGAACTCATCATCCATAGATCGTCGCACAAACTCCTCCCAGTATGGGGCCACCGCAGGACAATTCTGATACACCTCAGGCGGACTAGCCGAGTAAAGACCAGTATCCGGATCTCGTGCTTGACTTCTCAGCCAAGCCCGAAAATTCTTGGCCAATGCTGCAACTTGCGACAGTATTTGCTTCTTCTTTGAATAATCAAGGCCGAGAAATGTACTCTGTACGCATATAACATAACAATGTAGTAAATTTAGTAATCATATATACAACAACTTTCAATAAGCATATATATAATTAACATACCGAAAGTTCATCCCATAATCTTTCTTTCAAAGAAGTCAGTTTGTCGCTACGCCAGTCCTTGGATGGCAGCACGATAGGGATTATACGCCTGACTGCAGCTCCAAGGTAGAAAGATAACTTCTCACTCAGTTTACCGATTGGCTGCCCATAATTTTGAATGATAACTGCAATAACATATTATTTAATTAGATTCAACGATCAATCAATATAATTACAATTTCAACTGTTCAATTGTAATAAAATTACATGCACTTGTTTCCCCTTGCTACGAGCCCTCTTAACAGAATACATCGTGACTATACCTCTACTGCGCTTATCCCCAGGGCTGCTATTGGTGGGAGCAGAAGTATCACCCTGTCCCAAGTCATCAGTATGATGTCGATCATCATCACCATGATCTCCATCATAATCTCCACCATGATCTCCTAAATGTACTCCATCATCATCTCCATCGTCTCCGGGATGTGGCAGATAAGACATGATCCTGTAAAACAAAAGAAACAATATTTAATAAACAAAAAACCAACAATATTTAAGGAAACAGAAGAAATAACATCCAATAAAGCAAAAGAAACAACATTTAATAAAGCAGAAGCAAATACATTCAATAAAGTCGTACATTTCTTTTTAACACTTGTTTTTCTTTTTCGTTTTTTGGTTGACTTTTCTCGTTCATGACCATAAATGTTAACAAGATCCGGATTGTCATATTCATCCTCATCGATAATTATTCTCCAATGCACGGGCGTGAATTTGCAAGATCATCGAAAGAGGGTACAAAATGAGTGAAGTTCTGAAAAGGATCATCGATAATGTCAACATCTTCATCGACGTGGTCGCTAATCTGGTTACTACTGTTAAATTTGTTTGACAGAACCACGATGGACCATTTCTTATTAACTGGGCAAGAAATTCTCCATGATGACATGATAGTCATGCGATTTCAGATTCATCAGTCTCACGCCATCATCTGATACAAGTCTCTGTAGGTTGGACGAATAACCCTCTGGAACTTTCACATCCTTTAGCGTCTGAAGTAAATCTTTTCTCTCATTCTTGGACAAGGTGTGTGCAGCAGGAGGTAAGAACGGTTGACCCCTTTCTCTAGGCACAGGTTTTAATTCTGCTCTTATTCCCATATCAATCATATCCATTCTTGCATTGTAATCACCCTTGGACTTCTTATCAGCTAGCAGAGTATTGAGCAAGCTGGCACAAACGTTCTTCTCAAAGTGCATTAGATCAATGAAGTGTCTAACATACAACTCTTTCCAATAGGGCAATTGAAAGAAAATTGATTCCTTCTTCCAACCGCTAGTGGGGATACTCTTTGCGAAGCTCTTTTTGTACTGTGTGTCGATATTCTTCATCTCATTCAATACATCCGAACCTGATAATAAACGTGGTGCTTCACCTGTCTCGATTGTGCCATCGAATGCATCGGCCATTGTTCTGTACTTATGTGTTGGGTCTAACCACCTCATATGTCCCATATAAACGGTCTTCCTACAATGACTCAAGCGAATGTGATGTGTCTTCTTGGTACAACAAGGACATGCATCGACCCCCTTCACACTATATACAGATAAATTCCCGTAAGCGGGAAAGTCATTGATAGTTCCAAACAGCATGACCTTCAACTTGAAATTCTCATTTCTACAAGCATCATACACATCGAAAACCCTCATCCCACAGGAGCTTCAAGTCCTCTATCAAAGGAGCCAGATATACATCTATGTCATTACCAGGTTGTTTGGGTCCTGATATCAACATAGACAACATCATGTAAGTGCGCTTCATGCACAACTGGGGTGAAAGATTATAAACTAACATTATCACTGGCCATGTACTGTGGTTGGTACTTTGGATACCGAATGGATTCATTCTGTCAGTTGAGAGTGCAAGACGCAAGTGTCGTGGCTCGGTGCCAAATTCTGGATGTCTGACATCGAATGTCTTCCACTGGGGTGAATCAGCAGGGTGTCTTAGCATTCCATCTTTGATCCTATCATCATGATGCCAAGTCAAATTTCTAGCATCCACAACGCTACTATACATACTCCTGAATCTTGGTATTATTGGAAAGTACCACAACACCTTGGCGGGAGATTTATTTTTCTTATATCGCTTTAGCCCACACTTGGGACATTCATCGAGGTCTGCATACTCCTTCCGAAATAAGATACAATCACCCGGACAAGCATGAATTTTCTGATGTGTTAACCCGATGGACTTGAGCATTTGTTTAACATCATATGCTCTCTTAGGCAGTACATTTCCATCAGGCAGTAGACCACTAACTGTTTCCAGCATACTTGTAAAGCACTCATCGGACAACTGGTGAGCTGTTTTTAGGTTGAACAATATCAACACAGCTGACAGTTTTGTTACCTTCTTACACCCGGGCCACAGTGGAAATCCAGCAGAATCCCTTAACTTCTCTGACATATAAGGGTGATCTAGTAGATCATCGTCATCCCCACTCGATGTATCAACAGTCGGTACATCATCGAAAATATTCGCATCCACTGTATCTTCAAACCTAAAGTCAGTTTCTAGGTTGCTTGAGCTACATCCATCACTTCTCTCACCATGATATGTCCAAACGGTATATGTTTTATCAATACCGTGAATCATCAAGTGGTGAAACAGACTTTCTCGACCACTAACGGTTTTTCTATTCATACATTTCCAACATGGACAAGGAATGTACCGAGGGTCGGTGCAGTGTTTAATTGCATGATTACAAAATTCTTCCACCCCATTCCTATACTCATCTGATAATCGATCTGCTCGAACCCACTTTCGATCCATATAGAACTAGCTACAAATGCCTATAGGAAAGACAATATGAAGACTGCTTCTCAAATCAATGTATCTTAAAGTATAAAACCTAAAAGCATACCTAACTATACTTAATCTACATTCATTTTAATTTTCTAATGTATTCTAATGTACCATCATTAATCATCTAATTAAAGAAACACACAAAAATTAATTCAAGCCACGTACTAACAACAATTAATCCAAGCTACTAACAACAATTAATATAATTAAAACAATATTAATTACACACTAACAACAATACTTTTGAATGAAACAACTAATACCTTTGAATGAAACATCTAATACTTTTTAAAGAAACAACTAATACCTTTCAATGGAACACCTAATATCTTATTATGAAACAACTAATACCTTTTAATGAAATAACTAATACCTTTGAATGAAACACCTAATACTTTTTTATTAATGAAACAACTAATACCTTTGAATAAACACCTAATACCTTATTATGAAACAACTAATACCTTTGAATGAAATAACTAATACCTATCAATGAAACACCTAATACTTTTTTTGTAACCACTAATATTACCTTTTTAATGAAACACCTAATACTTTTAAATGAAACAACTAATACCTTTAAATCAAACAACTAATACTTTTGAGTGAAACAACACACAAATTGACAACCAATTAACCACAATCTAATCAAACAACAATTAATTCTAACATATAACAACAATTAATTCTAACATATAACAACAATTAAACTAAATTAAATAATTAACCACAATCCAAACAAACAACAATTAACCACAATCCAAACAAATTAAACAACAATTAAAATAAAGCCAATTAACCAATTAATTATTAATCTAACACTATATATAATATTATAACATATATAGATATATATAAATATATATATATATACACATACATATATATATATATATACACATACATATATAAATATACACATACCTATATATCTAGAGGTTCGAAGCAGTGGGGAGGAGGAGGAGGAGGGAGGCGACGGGCGTAGGCCCGAGCTGGAAGACGGGACGGATGCACGGGCGGTACGTAGGATGTGGAAGGCGACACGTCACGTGGTAATATATGCACAGTACTGTACGCGCGCGATGGGGCGACGAAAAATGGAGAAGGGAGGAGACCGGAGGCCGACGGAAAAAATGGAGAAGAGGAGGAAGCCGGAGGAGGAGGATAGATATTGATGGATCTGTAGAAATGAAAATGAAAACGTGACGATGGGGGCCGATTCAGATAAAGCTAGGCATTTTACGTGAGCACTTCGTAACCGCCTTTCTTGCAGAGCTGTTTCAACCGCATTCCAAGCTCTCATTTGCAGAAATGGTTATAAACCGCATTGTTGATTTAGCTTGCAGAGCTGCCGAACCGCCTCTCGAGAGCTGTTTCAACCGCTTTTAATTTTTTATTTTTTATTTATTAAAAACCGCTCTCCAAGGTCAATTTTGGAGAGCTCTTTCTAAAAGGTCTCTCCAAGTGGAGCTCTCCAAGCTCAAATGTGTAGTAGTGTCTTTAGTAAAATAAGTCACACTTTTTAACCAGTTCAATGTGAAACTTGTTCACCCTATAATTTGTCAAGGGAAAACGTGAATGTAAACTGCCCAAAATTTTGTTTTTAAAGTACAATGTTTTTTTCGATAAATTTAAGATCTAAATTCGTCATAGGTTCCTTATAAGTTGATTAGTTATTTAGTAGGGATTAAGTTTTTTTTCCTATAACTTTGCTTCGTTTTAAAATTGATCCCGATTATTTTGACTTTTTTATTTTGGTCCTGCAAGTTATCAAATTTTTTGAAATTAATCATTTAATCTGCATTACCAGGTAACCATCACCTATGTAGTTATTTTATTTTTTCTTTTAATTTTGAAATACCACCTAAACTTTTTTAATCCCAATAATTTTGTGATGTGATTTTTCTGCATAATTTTTTTAGGGAGGAAGAGTGATTTTCTATGTATTTTGATTTATTTTTTCATTTTTCAATTAATTTTTACCTAGTAAACTGACTCAATTTGATTGTTTTTTAATATAAAAATCTGTTTAAACCTGACCCAAAATCCAACCAAAATTATAAGGATTGAAAAAGTTTAAGTGACGCTTTGAAATTAAAATAAAAATTAAAATTATATATGTAGAGATTATGTGCTTGACAACTTGTTGTAGCAGGTGAAAATGATCAATTTCAAAAAATTTAAAAACTTACATGACCAAAATAAAAATGTCAAAATAATCAGGATCAATTTCAAAACGATGCAAAATTATTCAACTACAAAAAACTTAATCCCTATTTAATATTTAAATTAATCAAATACTTGGCACTTCTTTTGTATTGATCTCAGGGGCGGCAGCATTATTGAATGGAATCTATGCTGTGAAATTGATCATAATTTTTTACAAAATATTGAGATAAACTGAGAAATTATTGCTTTTGGTGTTGAGGTGGATTCTGACTTCCTTAAATATTTGGGGAAATTACTACCACCCACAAATTTTATGGTCCACTTATTACCAACTACACACTTTTTAAGCTATTACTATAACTCTAAGACTTCGTTTGTTTTGAGATTTAAGTGTGTGAAACAAGTCAAGATTTTAGAATTCAGGGATTTAAAATCTTCGGGAATGATATAGAGCCCACCAGTGGGCACTATAATTGTGTCCACCGCCTACGTGGCAATGCCACATAATAATATCTATATTTTTCTTAATTACCATATATATTATTTTAGATATGATTATATACCAAAAAAACTAATATATTTTTTTCCAAATTTATGATTCTCTCTCTTAAGAACAATATTCTAAAATCACAGAGAATCTATTGATATTTTTTCACGGGAGTATTATCAATTTCATCTCCCACCACAAAACTAACTTAAGCATTCTTTCATTCCCTTGTTATCCACTCTCGTGAAACTTTTGTACGTGTTGGTCCCGAAAAACCCGATTTAGTAACTCGTAAAATCTCAATGGGAGGTGACTTTAAAAAATTTCTTCGAATGTGTGTTATGCAGATTTGTTAAAGTATGTATGACAGTTAATATGAAAGCAAATAAGAACACACATATTTTTATAGTGGTTCGGACAACTCGTCCTACATCCACTCTTCCCTACATGGGGCACCAACTTAACCAACTGGACTTAGTTTAACGTGTTAGTCCAACACCCAACAGATGTTTAACGAGCTCTCACTCAATCGGGACTTATCTCCCTCACGGGATCGCCTATAGATGTTTACCGAGTTCTCACTCGCCTACAAACTTAACCTATCAAACTGATTTGGGTAAGGTTTGTTTGGTTTCCAACTAGGTTGAGATTTTCCCTTACATTTGTTTAGCCTCAATGCTAAGGATGGGAAAATCTCTCTAAGCTTAGGATATTACATTTGTACTTAGATCTAGGGTAGAACACTTTTTTAATATATTTTGGATATCTACAGATTTGTGTTCTATGGTGGGAATGCTTGAGTATATGGCTCTTTGCTCTATAGCATTTTTCCACATTCTCCACACTTAATTTGATGGAAGATCTTGTATTTATAGTGTGGATTTGAATGTTACCGTTGGATGGAGTCACATTCAAATCCATATTATTCTGTAAGTTCTGCAGCTTTTTCAGGCTGGTTGTTTTCCTCTCATTGGTCCACGTCAGCTGAATCTAACGGCTATATTCTTCAGGATCTTCTGAGTCTTCATGTTTCTCTGAGTCTCCAGGATTCTTCTGAGTCTCAGGATTCTTCTGAGTCTCAGGGTTCTTTTACTCAGGATTCTTGATTCAACAGACTTCTCATCAGCGGACCTTGTCTGATCAGGCATACTGACACTCAGGCTTACTGAGTTCAGCTCTTCTGACTTCAGACATCCTGACCCTCAGGCCACTTTTACTCACTGACCCTCAGGTCACTTGACTCAGGCTATCTGATTTCAGCTCGACTGATCAGATCAGCACGACTGATCAGATCAACACATCTTCAAGTCAACATATCAGGATAGCATCAGGTCATCTACATCAGGTTAACACATTTGATCTCAATCACGTCTGATCTCGATCAGTCTCATCTGCTCCTCTTCTGATCAGCTTATCTTTTCTTCTCTTCTGATTTTGCACAGCTCATTAGTTAACTCTGGAACTCATCTTACTCATCTGATCTTGATCAGTCTCGTCTGCAGCCTCGTCTGATCTCGATCATCTTCTTCTGATTTCGTGAGTTCCCTCTCAACTTGTTCCCTCGTTCCCCCTCAACTTGTTATCTGTAGATTAGCTTCAATAACACAAGTTGATAATGTTTTAGCATAATTCATCAAAACTCAAATATCCCAACAGTATGTAATTTCATCAATGGACTGCAGTTCAACTTATCGGTAGAAAAATAAGTTTGTTACGCATTTCTAACATGATACGATGATTAATAGCATCAAGTAAATGAGTAACACTTGTGTACACCAATTGCACAAAGATGTAATTGGTGCAATTGGATTCAATTTTAATCTGGATGAACAATCTACACCCTAAATACTAAATCATGAACCCTAAATTGTGACATATTCGGACCGGGTGAACCATGAACCACTCGGGCTGGGTTCGGGTTAGGCCCGATGAAAAAAACCCAAACTGGTCAAATTTAAAAAAAATTGAATTGATATTCAATTGCACCAAATCAATTTGGTGCAAATGGTGCATAGGAGAATTCATCCAAGTAAATTAATGGTCATGGTGCTTAAATCTTTAATGGGAAATAAGGGAATGAAAGATTGCTTATTAATTTAATTTGTGATGGGAGATGAAATGGATAATGCTTCCATGGAAAAATAGATCAAGGATTTAAAATGCGCTGCGACAAGTAATTAATGAAAGATTTTAGAAAATGGTTAAAGAGAGAATCATAAATTTAATTAGAAAAGAAATATTAGATTTTTTGGTATATAATTAATCATATCTAAAATAATATATATTGTGATGAAGGAAAATATAGCTATTACTATGTGGCATTGCCACGTCGTCGGCCACGTAGGCGGTGGGCACAATTATAGTGCCCACTGGTGGGCTCTATATCATTCCCGTTAAAATCTTTGATGAATAATAAATGTATGTGTATGTTTTGAGATTTGAGTAGAGTGAGATTTAACTTTATGTCAAATCAATGTTTAATAATGATTGATATTGTATTATTATATTATATTAAGAAGAGTAATAAAGTGTATAAGGTGTGATGTATTGGGAAGAGTAATAATAAGTTTTATAGGTATTTGTAGGTGGGGATGGAATGTGGGATTTGAAAACCAAACTCTAAATCTCAAACTCGTATGAGACGGGGAGCGCAAAGTCCTAAGTCCATCCGTGTGAGTCCCAAAACAAACGCAGTCTAAGGGCCCGTTTAATTGGAAGTAATGGAAGTGAATAATAGTAATTACTTCTATTGATGTTGCTTGGTAGTTTTAATACACAAGTAATGTGAATAGAAATAAGTAATTGATTACCCTCATATGATATCCATTGTCCATGTTCTAACCAAGCAACAAAAATGCAATCAATAACTCTTAATGATTGACCCCTCAATAATACTCATTATCATTACATTCCCGAGTCATATTTTTCCCTCTTTCTCATATTTTTTTTCCAAAGAAAACAACTCACGCCATGAAATCAATACATAAAAAAGGAAAAAGAAATACAGCTTACGAGCCACAATTTAAATATTCCTTTAAACAACTCCGTTCCAAGTTAAACAAATTAAACTATTATATTATTAATGATAATAGTATTAGGTATGTTTAAGTTTAGTGACTCTTCTCCTATGATGCACGGATTCTTCTAAAATAATCATCGAACCGTATTGGATATTGTAACTACAATTTTCATGAATTAAATAAAAACACGAAAAAGTGATTTACAACTTATTTCTTCAATTTGAAGTGTTTAATATTGGCGGGTTCAAATTCTAACTTGTTCCTCTGAATTCTTCTCTTCGTTGACTTTGACCTTGACTTGGACGGATTTTGTAACGGTCCTAGCCTTAATCTTGTCTAGAATTGAAAGTGGGGAATTTGAAACGTTGATCCAAGGATTGGAAGTCTTTGTTTGAATTGAACGTGACTTTTGAAGATTTTTGGGATTGTTGTGCACTAAAATATGAGGATTATGGATTAAGATGTGGCTTAGTGATCTTAGTGACACAAACAATAAGTGTGTAAAGTGGATTATATTTATGTTATATGATTGCTTGAGAGAATAAGAGTTTGAGCAATAAATTTGCAAGAGGTTTGATATAGTATTAATTTCTCCCTCTTTCTTGGTCATAAATGACCCATATTTATAAGGTTTGGGAGAGTGGAGCTCACTCTCCCGGATTACAAGTACAAGTAGCTGAATTATAGCTCTGTCAAACATTAAATGCTACATGATTGATGTGACCCAGGTCGGGGGTCGCTGGGAGGTCGTTCGAGGTATTAAGAGCTCGCGCACCTCCCTGGGACGTCACCCGAGGCCAATCCGGATTTGCAGGGATTTAGCCGTCTAACTACCCCTAGCTACTCATCATTATTGTCCTTTCCTGACACATCTCTGATTAAGGTCATTCTTAGGTAAGGTTCCTGGTGCTGCCCGCCTGCCACGGGTCCCACCTCAATTAATGCTCCGTACTTGTGTCAGTGTGCGACCTGCGAGATGCATCCAGGTCGCATACTTGTGCTTGGATTGCCTTTATTTCCATCTTCTCGGCGAGGTGTTATACTTATGCAAAATTTGGTCTGGTCCCCTTATAACTTTTCCAGGTCATCCCGACCTCGCGTTGTATGCCCACAAAAATAGCCCCTAGCTCATTCACCTATGCTTGCCAAGAGGGACGAGCTAACTCTTCAGTACCGCCTCGATCCCGGTGCGCGAGGTAGTAAAGCTTCTGAGGTACGCGTGACTATTGCCTCGGGACTGAGCGTGATGACGGCAGCTCGCCTCGACTGTCGTGCCTACTGAGACTAGGCAATGACGGTGCGTGAGCTCCACGCGCGGGATACAGAAGATCGTGGGCCGATATATGCGCCCCTAATTCCTTCTATAAATACATACCTCTTCTTCTCATTTCATTTTTCTCTCTTTGCATTCTCGAAATCTGCTGTGCTGCTCAGACCATTTTCTCGATCTCGATCCCGACGGTGTTTCGTTCAAGGTAAACTCTCCATTCTTCTTCCTTTCTTCTCATTTCGTCTTTATCCCATGGACTCTGGGGATCGGATCTCCTCATGGAGTGTGGTCGGGAGCTCTGCTCCGGATGTGACGCTTAGTCGGAAACGGGGTCGTCGGGGGGAGGGGCCGTCTCTGATAGACGTCTCCTCTGAGACGGTGAGCGAAGTTCCGGCGAAAATCCGTGGGGAGGTTATGTCTAAACAGCGTCGTCATTAGAAAAGGGTAAGCAAATCGCCTGTGCGGATAGAGAGATCCGCCGAGCCAGAAATTGAACTTATGGAGTTGGCGGGAGACAACGTAGGTGACCCTTCGACTGGGTCCCTCGATTTGGCTGAATTCCACTTTTTGTCGGACGAGGTCGTTCCTAAGATACTTAGTTCGGACGACGAGGTCGACGAAGTGGATCGGAGATTGAGGTTGCAAGAGTCTGTGCCTCGTGGACCTCGCGACGTGGTTCCGATGCCGACCCGAGCGGGCGAAGAGAGTGACTTCACCGTGAAAGATGTGGATAGTTGGGTGACCGAGGCCGAGCTTTTCTTGTGGAGAGAAAAATTTCAGGTTCCCAGCGATGTCCACTTCTGGGTCCCGGGACACAAAATCGACCATGCCGACCAGGTCCCAGATGGATGTGTGGCCATGAAATACGACACCATGAAGGCCGGACTTCTCTTTCCGCTCCACCCCGTAGTCTCGCAGCTATTGCAATTCTGGGGTCTGGCTCCGACTCAGATTACTCCGAATAGATGAAGTACGGTCTTCGGGATCTTGTCGTTGTTCGGTCGGATTCAACCCCGAGCTTTCCCTTCGGTTAAGGAGATGAACTCTTTGATCTCGCTCGCCAAATGGGGGAAAGATTCGGGTTACTATTATGTGAAAGCCAAAAAACTCATATGAAAGTGATCGAGGATCTGCCGAATAAAGTCCAAGAATGGTGGATTGTTCGGGGGGCTTGGCAGAGTCCCGTGTTCGACTTGGGGAGTCTCGGTTATCTCGAGATACCCCACAATTATGCCACCTTCAAAAGTAAGGCCTTTTTCAATTCGCCATTTCCATAGTACTGATTTAACTTTTCTTTTTTCTTGCAGCTCCGAAGTCTTCCAAAATCTCCGACCTCTCGGGTCCTTTTCTGGCCCTGGCTGATACAAGTCTGCCTCATCGACCCCGACGAGCGATCTCTTTCAGAGCTGCAGCGGTTGAAGTGTTGGGAGCTCGCAGGGTTGATCGTGCCACCTCGCTCTTCGCTGTCCAGTGATCTTCCTGGTAAGCGAAGTGGGTTTTGATCGGTTCACTTTTAATAACCAGTTGTAGTTCGCAGTTCTTTGATATCTTCCTTATGTTCCAGTAACCTTCATCGAGCACATTCGGTTTGTTTCTGAGAGAGCCCTCGAAGCCATGGACAATCTGAATGTCGAGGAGTTTCGCATTAAAGTCGCCCGGGCTTTGGAACTCTCAAGGCAGAAAAATGAGAAGAAGAAGAAAGGGCAGGCCCAGAAAGATGCTATGGGCAAGAAAGAGGAGGCCGCTGGAACCCAGAGGACAAAAACGAAAACCATCGCCCCAATGAGAGGTCAGAAACGCCCGACTTCTGACAGCCAGGCGGCGGGGGGGAGCTCGCCCAGGCACGCCCGACCTTCCATCAATATGGATGTGCTCCGGAACTCACCGAGCGGGAGGATAGTGGCCTCTGGGTTCGGGGGAAACCCGGACACTGTCTTTGAGTTGACGAGCCACCGAGATCGTGAGGCGGGGGATGAGACTTTCCTGGGTTGGAACCCCGAATACCGGAAGAGGTGATCTCCGGAGTCCGACTTTGTTTACTCGCCTTTCGTGTGAATTTGTGTGGATACTCATCTCGTGTGGTATTTGTTTATTTTGCAGGTACAAGTTGGAGAACGGTTCTTCCTCGGCGAATCCACCCGCAACTACTTATGGTCGCGGAACCTCGCGGGCAATGATGTCCAGCCCCCTACCTCCGGTGCATTGCCAACAACTCTGCCAAGTCCTGGCTGTGACCCTCCATGAGGAGGCCGAAACCCAGCATTTCTCCGAAAACATGACCTCGGGGGTTTCTCATTTGTGTCGTTCCTTAGCTTTCTTTGAAAAAAATCGGGAACAGTACAACAAGGCAAAACTCTAGGCACAGAAAGCTGAGGTCGCTTGCGTGTGGATGCGGTCGGATTTAGAGAGGCAAATGAAAGATCGGGAGTCCGCTATCACCGCCAAGGTCGCTGCCGAGGAGAAAATGAAAGAGGTGACCCGAGAGAGGGATGTTATGGAGAAGAAAGTCCAAACGATGCAGAAAGACCTCGACCTCCGGGCTCAGAAAGAGAGGGCAAGCTTGGACAAGATCTCCGAGCTGGAAGATCGGGTCCGGGTTTTGGAAGCAGCCGCCCAGCAAGTCCCTGCTACCATTACTCTGGAAAGGAATCATGCCTCGAACATTGCTTACATTCATTCGTATGCCAATGATGTTCGGGCTGTCCACCGAGAGGGCGACCTCGCGGGTGCCCAGATGGCAGTGAAAGAGGGTCTGGTCAACTATATGCGCAATAATCTGGTCCGCGAGAAGGAAGATCTTCCGATCAAGGACCTTGCCAAATTCTCGAGTTGACTTCGCTTTTCTTCCTACGGTGCCAATCTTTATGACCCGAGCAGTAGCCGCTCGACCGGACCGGAAGCCGTGAGGATGGCGGGGCTGGCGACGAGGAGGAGGTTTAGGAAATGGGGGGTCCTACTGGCATCGAGATTCCCGAGGTCGAACAACTTGTGTCGATCAACCCTAATGAGGGGACCTCGGATGCTCCGCCAAGCTGATCCCTCAGATGAAGTTTTTCTGCGGCAGTATGCCAAATGCCTTCGGGCACTTTCTGTAATCACCCTTTGGGGATTTTTAGTCAGGTTGTTCGGTTGACCTTCGGGGTGTGTAAATGTTTGCCCGAGGGGCGTAGGACTTTGCTGCCTTCGGGCGATGTACTCTTTTCACCTCTGGGCATTTATTAATGGAATTGCTGTTCTTTTTTCTTTCTATCTTTCTCGCTTCCTGATTTGAATGCTTTTGTGTATCTTGTCTCTTTGAAAACCTGGATAATGAACAATAATGATAAAAGATCTGTCAATTGATAGTGACTTGACCGTCGGCTTAGATAGGGTATGCGATCGAGGTCGACTTAGATATGGTATGCGACGTGATTGCCTTCACATAATCTTGGCTTTGTCGACTTAGACTGGGTATGCGACTGAGGTCGACTTAGATAGGGTATGCGACGTGATTGTCTTCACATATTCTTGGTTTTGTCGACTTAGACTGGGTATGCGACCGAGGTCGACTTAGATAGGGTATGCGACGTGATTGCCTTCACATATTCTTGGCTTTGTCGACTTAGACTGGGTATGCGACCGAGGTCGACTTAGATAGGGTATGCGATGTGATGATTCTTTCTAAAGACTTTGGACAATCGATTTTCATCGGGGTGATTCCCCTGGGGGGTCACCTTTCTATCCCCCTGTCCCTAGCCTTTAGATTTTTTTTTTTATTAGCGAATCTGTTTTGGTCGAACTCGTGAGAGGTCGGGAACCAGCCCCCCAAGTTCGCAAATGTAAAAAATTGCACAAAATAATGATAAGCCTTAGCTCGTAAAGAATTTCAGACGAGGGTTGTTTTATTTCTAACTTTGACAAAGCTTACAAACAAAATGATGCATGATTAAAAATAGATAGTTACTGGTAGAACCTCTTTAGGTAGGTCGCATTCCAAGGGTACATCGCGGGAATGCCCACCATGTTTTCGAGTAAGCCCCATTTGGTAGGCACTTTGCAATTTTCATGGGGCCTTCCCAGGTCGTGTTGGGATTATACTGGAAAGTATGCTTTTACTTTGTATAATCAGACTAACTGAATTTCAGACTTATTTACTGAAATAAATTGTTTATCACTGATGCTTTAAATATGATTGAATGTTACATATATTTACTGCATAACTGTTCATTAAATAGTACGTGTTACATTGTAGTTAATTTAGTGATACCAAGATCACAGAAGATTAAATTAACAGTTCCTTGTAACTAAAAGTACACCATTCACGACCTAGATGGAAATGAAAAATCCATCGTGAAAGGTTGTAGTGTAAGGCTCAGATTGTTTTGTCTTGACCAAGAGATTACACTAGTGCATGACTGATGCATTGAAGAGGACCTACAGGAGGATAAATTCTTCAGAACTGAACTAGGAAGAATTAGACCTCAATGGTTAGTTATTTCTTAATCTTCATCCCTTAAATAGGATTGCGTGTGGTTAGTAACTATTGCTTTGACTTATTACGGGAAGAGAATCAGTGAGATTCAATACCCTATATCTTGGGCAATATTATTGGTCACATGCGATTGTTAAGATTTAATACGGAGAATGGTGTGCAAGTACACTTGTTCGATTTTCCCCCTTGGGAGGTTCATAAGTTTTATCATACCAAATCTTGCAAGTGGAACTAGTTTCCGGTATGGATAATAATGTTGAACCGTTCCTTTACCAAGGATAAAAGATATTAATTAATGAAAAGTTATTTCAGTGGCTTGAATTATTTAATGGGCTAGATAATCTTAAACACGGGAAATAATAACCGGGAGCCATATTAACTGTAATATGGGTTAAGATGGATAGTGCAATATTAATTATGTAATGGGATTAATTAATGTTTATGGGCTTGAATAATATTATGGCTCAATATTGATAATTCAAGGTCCATTGGAAGGTCCAATCTTAATTCTCCTAAAGGCCCCCCAAGTAGTCCAAGATAAAGTCCAATAACTGAAAAAGGTGTTTAAAAATAAAATAAATTTGTTGCCTATTTTTCCTTGTATTTTTCGAAATTTATGGATAAAAGGGGAGAATTTTTTTTTTTTGAATTTTGTTATGGAATGAAGATATGTATTCTTGGAATACAAGATTATCTCATTAAATTCAAGAAATCTCCCACTTGGTTATTCATATAGGTATTTCGAATTTTTTTGAAATATAAAGGGCAAGAAAGATTTTCTTGATTTTCTTGAAAAGATATTATGGAAGATATGTATTTCTTGAAGTACAAGTAAATCTCATAAATTCAAGAAGATCCAAATCTTGGAATCTTGGACCCAATATTTTCGAAAATCACCATAACTTGATGAGGTGGGATTTTTGTGGAATATTTTAATTATGGAGAAAAGAATATAGGAGATATATTCAAGATTTCATGGAGATCAAGAAAATATTTTCCCACATTGTTTTTTCCCCAAAATTTCGACCACCACCCCATCTATAAATAGGGGATGATTCTTTCATTCCAAAGTGCAATTCCATGTGCTGGAAAAACTAGTAAATCCACAAAAGTGGTGCAACAAAGTTTATTTTTCCTTTTGTTAATTGTTTGCGAGTATCCTTCCACCGGATTGTCGAGCAAGGACTAGGGAATACTTGGGAAGGACTTTTGGTGTGTTTTCACATACAAGACCATTGTCATTCCAAGAGGTAAGTTCAAGTAAACTCGTAGTATTTCCGCATGCGTAGGATTTACGTGAATTGTTTATATGCATGATTTGTTGTTGAATTATTATTTAAATTAATATGGGTTAATTCATGCTAGTAATAATTATTAGAATTAAATTTGTATTTAAATATTCATCCCGAATAGATCCGGGCAATTAATTTCCCAACAACTGGTATCAGAGCCTCGGTTTCGGGCTCTGAATTTTAAATTGTAATTGAATTCGCTGTCATTAAAATTTAAAATTTGATAGTAGAATTGCTAGATCTTTTTTGCAGGTATCCAATTGTCATGGAATTTAATGTGTTTAATTTATGCATGCATATAAATTGTGGTTTTTTAATTTGATTCGTTCGGATTCGTTTTGCCTCGTGAGAAAATCCACGAGTAGATTAGTATTTGTTTGATTTGATCAATGTAATAGACTAGTCTAGATCTAGGTTTATTTATTTTGTAAATAAATTGTAACCGGATCTAAACGAGGCGAGATGAAGAATTAAAAGACGGGATTCGAATCAGCGTAAGCGGCGTCGCGTCGCGAACGTGCCAAAGGCACGCGACGCGACGTGGACGCTTTTCGGCGCGACGGGCGTAGGGCGAGGCCGGGGCCGAAGCGCACGCGGATCCGGACGGCGACGCGGAAGGCGGGCGGGCAGATTACCTAGGCGCTGCCTGGCGGGCGACGCTGGCGCTGGCGGGCGGCGATGGCCGGGCTTGGCCGGGCGATGTGGGTGTACGCGACGGGCGACGGTTCCTGACAGCGGCGGCGTGGGCGACGGCATTGAGGGGCACGAGGACGCACTTTCGACGCGGCGACATTGAGGGACGGGCGCGGGCGACACGGCGACGCGCGCGCCGCCGGCAAGATTTCGCGCAAGACGGGCGCCATTCGACACGGTCGGGGGAGTGCTAGGCAGGCACTCCGACACGCGAGCTGGTCGATGACGTGGCTTGACAAGGCATTTTTTTTTAAACGGTCAAGTGGGAGCTTTTCGAGACGAACGATGAAGGCTATGAAGACGATTTCTCAAGATCAAGACATGACAAAATTAACCATGACAATTGGATAAATGTGCCCAATATGTTTAATTTTTGTCTTGATGTTTATGCATTATTTATGCTTATTTAAATTGTGTTTAAATTTGCGATGCAAGAGAAAATGTTTTGAAAAATTTCACTTTCGAAAATTACTAAGTATGTTTAAACAATTAATTGACAATTTTATTCTGGATAATAAAATTGAATTAATAATTGACCTCCATGATTTATTTATTTGTGAATTCTTTTGGAGAAATTCCCCCACGGAATGGCGGTCAAAGATAGCTTTCACATGAATAAATTCCTAACGGATGATTGTGGATTATTACTAGTAGCGACGATGACCCTCCCCACGAGGCTCGTTCAAAGCGAAATAATAATTCTGTATTTAATCATGGTTATTACTTAGGTATAAAATTGATATGCATATACTTCCCAAGTCCCCTGTCGAATTTTATATTGGTCATGTGAGAGCCAACTATTAATCTGGATATTAAAGGTTTATAACTTTGTTCTTGTTTGTAACTTTCTTTGAATGTGTTTAAATAATGACCCACCCCACGTGGCTTATTTAAACTGTTTCGAGATGTTGGCTGATGCATGTTCATATTTTTTTTGGAGATTTTAATATGAAACATGTGATCGAATTTTGTGATATACTTGTGCTTATGCATATTATTATTTATTTCAGTTCATCATGTCGTAACTTTTAATCCACTGTTAATATACTTAAAGTCAATACAATATGTATGGAAACTATATTGATTGGAAACGAAAAATTAAAATTGTCCTAACTGCACAAAAGCACAAGTGGATTCTTGACACACCAAAGTTAGATGAGCCAACTGACGGGTCAAAAATGCGGGACCCGTCAGATCACCTTGCGAGAGATGTCGTCGCTGAAAATGGTGGAGGACAAACCCGAAAGGGATTACGTCCTCAGAATGATGGCCCATCTAAACAAACTTGAGGTTCTGAGTGCAGATTATAATCTGGAGACTCAGATGAATTTGGTACTTCACTCTCTGCCCAAAAGTTTACGCATTTTTGCCTCGCTTAGTGATTTGTTGCAAGCTTTGGTCTCGGCAGAGATGTTGATGGGGCACCAAACTCAAGCTTTAACGGCAAGTGGTAAGTTTTCATTTTCTAGGCCAAGGGAAGGCAAGAAAAAGAAGAGGACCAAAAGTCATAAGCAATAAAACTCAATTGTTGCCAAGGGCAATGGTAAGATGAGGAATGCTTGTGGTGTCAAGAAAAATCCAAAGAGGAAGTGCTTAAGCTACGGTGAAAGAGGACAATGGAGGTTTGCCTGTTCCAACCCCAAAAGGGACGGAAAGAAAGGTAATTCTCACGCACTAGTTGTTGAAACTTGTTTAGCGGCGTATACTTCTCATTCGTGGGTGGTTGATACGAGATCCACTAATCATGTTTGCTTCACGGGTTCAAACTGATCCGGCAACTTAGTGGGAGTGAGATCCTCATCACACTGGGCAATGTTACGAAAGTAGCGGTTATTGCAATGCTACGTAAATGGCAGATATTGCAATGCTACGATAGTAACGATTATTGCAATGCTACGCAAGTAGCAGATATTGCAGTGCTACATGAGTAGTGGTTAAAGCAGTGGGAGAAGTGCACCTGTCTTTTTAAGATGAAGTTTTTTTTTGAGATTATCTTTATGTTCCCAGTTTTAGAAAGAATTCACTTTCAGTTTCTAAAATTCGATTAACGGATACTTAGTTTCTTCTAATAAGAATGACATCATTTCTTCAAATGATGAGTGTATCTGTTATGGGACATTGGTCAAGTAATCTCTATACAATTAACTGTGCACACCACTCACGAAATGCATCCTATAACACATCAACTGTTTTCGGTAAAAGAAAACATTCATCAGACGTGAACAAAACACTTCTATGACATCTAAGATTGGGACATATTAATCCAAAGAGGATCCAAAGGTTGGTGAAAGACGGTTCACTGGAGTCTCTCCAAGTTGAACCAATTTCAACCTGCTAATCATGTTTGGAGGGTGTTGTGCTCAGATTAATCACACGTCAGCATCACCAGATTTATCACACATCAGAGAACCTGAAGGCTCAGATAACCTGAAGGCTCAGAGAACCTGAAGGCTCAGATAACCTGAAGGCTATCACACGTCAGCAGGACGAATTATCACACATCAGCAGGTCCCACCGAGACCACGTGATTTGTCGTGCTTAAAGATTTGTCGTGCTTAGTGATTTGTCGTGCTTATTGATTTGTCATGCTTAATGATTTGTCGTGCTGGTCCTCTTTATATAAAGGACCTCACATTTCATTGTAAAAAAACTCGGAAATGTTTCCCTCATTCAACTTATATACCTACACCCACATTTCAGGGAAGAACTACGGTTCTTCCCGCAGTGTTCTTGTTCGATTAATCATTTTGTTTGTGAGTTGTTATCAATTAAGCCACATAATACTCTCCATAAAAAACGACTTGCAACAGAGGGTAAAATGACCAAGAGGGCATTCGGAGCCAAGGGGAATAGAGCCAAAGAAGTGTTAGAAATCGTTCACGCAGACGTATGTGGTCCAATGTCAACCATGGCAAGAGGAGGTTACGAGTATCTCGTCACTTTTATTGATGACTATTCGAGGTACGGTTATATTTTCCTTATGAAGCATAAATCTGAGACCTTTGAGAAATTCAAAGAATTTAAGACTCAAGCAAAGAATCATAGGGAAAAATGTATCAAGTCTCTACGATCCGATCGTGGAGGCGAGTACCTCAGCGAAGAGTTTTTGAACTACTTGTCGGATGAAGGGATTGCATCCCAGCAGACTGCACCCGGAACCCCTCAACAAAACGGGGTTGCAGAGCGAAGAAACAGAACTCTTTTGGAAATGGATAGATCAATGATGTATTATGCGGATCTTCCCAAGTCGTTCTGGGGTCATGCCTTGGAAACAGCGGCTTACATTCTGAACTTGGTGCCATCCAAATCGGTTCCCAAAACTCCCAAAGAATTGTGGACCGGGCGCAAGCCTAGCATGAGACACATGAGAATTTGGGGGTGTCCGGCCTACGTGTTGGACAAGGAAGCCGAGAAATTGGATCCTCGATCAGAATTAAGGTTGTTTATAGGATACCCCGAGGGAATAAAAGGGTGTATGTTTTATGGTCCCAAAGATCAAAAGGTGGTCATAAGCACCCACTTTAGATTTTTGGAGGAAGACTATATGAACGAAAGAAGACCCAGAAGTGAGATTACCTTAAGTGAGCTAAGGGGGCTAACCTCATTGCCAACTGTACAAGATGATATACCAAACGACACACTTTCACAACCGAAGCTTCGTCGTAGTGGGAGAGTTGTGAGATAGCCCGAGAGATTCATGGGGATAGGAGAGTCCTCGGACTTGATTCCCGGACAAGATGAATCAGACCCATGGACATACGATGAGGCAATCCAAGATAAGGATGCAGTTTCTTGGAAAAAGGCAATGAAAGCAGAAATTGGGTCTATGGATCATAACAGAGTGTGGGAGCTAGTCGAACCACTTAATGGGGTCAAACCTATTAGTTGCAAGTGGGTATACAAGAGAAAGAGGGGACTGGACGGGAAGGTGGAAACCTTCGGGGGCAAGGCTTGTGGCGAAAAGGTTATACTCGTAAAGAAAAGAAGGGATCGATTATGAGGAAACTTTTTTCACCAGTAGCAATGCTCAAGTCCATCCGGATTCTCTTGTCGATAAAAGATCTCGATTTTGAAATCGGCAAATGGATGTCAAGATGGCTTTTCCTTAACGGAAGTCTTGATGAGGAAATCTATATGCAACAACCCCAAGGCTTCATTGAAAAGGGCCAAGAACACCTAGTTTGTAAGCTCATGAAGTCCATTTACGGACTCAAACAGGCATCCAGAGCTTGGAACCAATGTTTTGATCATGTTATAAAGTCTTACGGATTTGATCAAAACGAGTTCGAGAGTTGTGTGTATAAAAAGCATGTCGAATCGCATTGGTATTCTTAAGACTATCGTAGATGACATTCTCGCTCGCATCGGGAACGATGTAAAGGTGTTATCAGACGTAAGGGCATGGCTTTCAAAACAGTTTGATATGAAGGACTTAGGGGAAGCCGGGCACATCCTTGGGATCAAGATCACTCGAGATCGCAAGAAAATGATGATAGGCTTATCGCAAGCTTCATACATAGACACTGTCTTGAAACGATTCAAAGATCAGATTCCAAGAAAGGCCGTGCACTGTTAGGCATGGAATCCATCTATCCAAGAAAATGTGCCCTAACACAAAAAGGAGATAGATGACATGAGAGGCATTCCTTATGCTTCTACCGCCGGAAGCCTTATGTATGCAATGTTTGTACGAGACCCGGATATCTACTTTGCCGCTTGGCATGGTGGCAAGATATCGAGAGTAACCCGGAAGGAAGAACATTGAATGCGATTAAAAACATTCTGAAGTGTCTAAAAAGAACTAGAGATAGAATGTTGGTTTATCAGTCAGATAGTCTAATCCTCATCGGCTACACGGACTCGGATTTCCAATCAGACATAGATTCCAGAAACTATCTCTGCCTCGGTTAGTGTCTTTCATTTTGGGAAGTGTAGCCATGAAATGGATGAGTGTGAAGTAGAAATGCATCATTGACTCAACCATGGAAGCCGGTAAGTAAATGGCGCCATGAAGCGGAAAAAAACCATTTAGCTCTAGACCTTCTTAGTGGACTTGGATGGAGTTCGAATTTGCTAGCAATATTTGCTAGGGGCAGTTGCAAATTCAAGGGAACCAAGAGTCCACGAGTCAAACAAGCACACTGAAGGAAAGACATCTTATAAGAGAAATCGTTAAGAGAAGAGATATAGAGGTGGCAAAGATCGCGTCAGATGACAATCTAGTTGATCCATTCACAAAGGGTCTGCCTCAGAATACATTCGAGAGACATGTGAAAGGATTGGGTGTCAAGACCGTTGCCAATCTGCTTTGAGTATAAGTGGGAGACATTATTAGGTTCGTGTAGGTGGCATTAGTTGTCATGTACTACACGAGATATGCTGATGTATACTTAAAAGCAGACTTTGAGTATAAGTGGGAGATTGTTGGGATTATACTGGAAAGTATGCTTTTACTTTGTATAATCAGACTAACTGAATATTGGACTTATTTACTAAAATAAATTGTTTATCACTGATGCTTTAAATATGATTGAATGTTACATATATTTACTGCATAACTGTTCATTAAATAATATGTGTTACATTGTAGTTAATTTAGTGATACCAAGATCACAGAAGATTAAATTAACAGTTCCTTGTAACTAAAAGTACACCATTCACGACCTAGATGGAAATGAACAATCCATCGTGAAAGGTTGTAGTGTAAGGTTCAGATTAGTTTGTCTTGACCAAGAGATTACACTAGTGCATGACTGATGCATTGAAGAGGACCTACAGGAGGATAAATTCTTCAGAACTGAACTAGGAAGAATTAGACCTCAGTGGTTAGTTATTTCTTAATCTTCGTCCCTTAAATAGGATTGCGTGTGGTTAGTAACTATTGCTTTGACTTATTACGGGAAGAGAATCAGTGAGATTCAATACCCTATATCTTGGGCAATATTATTGGTCACATGCGATTGCTGAGATTTAATACGGAGAATCGTGTGCAAGTACGCTTGTTCGATTTGCCCCCTTGGGAGGTTCATAAGTTTTATCATACCAAATCTTACAAGTGGAACTAGTTTCCGGTATGGATAATAATGTTGAACCGTTCCTTTACCAAGGATAAAAGATATTAATTAATGGAAAGTTATTTTAGTGGATTGAATTATTTAATGGGCTAGATAATCTTAAACACGGGAAATAATAACCGGGAGCCATATTAACTATAATATGGGTTAAGATGGATAGTGCAATATTAATTATGTAGTGGGATTAATTAATGTTTATGGGCTTGAATAATATTGTGGCTCAATATTGAAAATTCAAGGTCCATTGGAAGGTCCAATCTTAATTCTCCCAAAGGCCCCTCAAGTAGCCCAAGATAAAGTCCAATAACTGAAAAAGGTGTTTAAAAATAAAATAAATTTGTTGCCTATTTTTTCTTGTATTTTTCGAAATTTATGGATAAAAGGGGAGAAAGATTTTCTTTGAATTTTGTTATGGAATGAAGATATGTATTCTTGGAATACAAGATTATCTCATTAAATTCAAGAAATCTCCCACTTGGTTATTCATATAGGTATTTCGAATTTTTTTGAAATATAAAGGGCAAGAAAGATTTTCTTGATTTTCTTGAAAAGATATTATGGAAGATATGTATTTCTTGAAGTACAAGTAAATCTCATAAATTCAAGAAGATCCAAATATTGGAATCTTGGACCCAATATTTTCGAAAATCACCATAACTTGATGAGGTGGGATTTTTGTGGAATATTTTAATTATGGAGAAAAGAATATAGGAGATATATTCAAGATTTCTTGGAGATCAAGAAAAGATTTTCCCACATTATTTTTTCCCCAAAATTTCGACCACCACCCCATCTATAAATAGGGGATGATTATTTCATTCCAAAGTGCAATTCCATGTGCTGGAAAAATTAGTAAATCCACAAAAGTGGTGCAACAAAGTTTATTTTTCATTTTGTTAATTGTTCGCGAGTATCCTTCCACCGGATTGTCGAGCAAGGACTAGAGAATACTTGGGAAGAACTTTTGGTGTGTTTCACATACAAGACCATTGTCATTTCAAGAGGTAAGTTCACGTAAACTCGTAGTATTTCCGCATGCGTAGGATTTACGTGAATTGTTTATATGCATGATTTGTTGTTGAATTATTATTTGAATTAATATGGGTTAATTCATGCTAGTAATAATTGTTAGAATTAAATTTGTATTTAAATATTCATCCCGAATAGATCCGGGCAATTAATTCCCCAACAGGTCGGGCCAAAAACTCTTTTCTGGACCCCAAGGATCTTTCTTAAAACGAGGTCGCCAATCTTGAATCTTTGGATTTTTGCTTTTGAATTGTAGTATTTCTCCGATTTCTGTTTGTTACTTGCATTTTTCAAGTTGGCCTCCAGTCTTCTTTCTTCGAGGAGATTGAGGCTGAGAGATATAGCCTGGTCGTTGTCCTCCGTGATTGTCTGCGACATTCGATGGCTTCTGACGACAACCTCAGCTGGTATGACTGCCTCCGTCCCGAAAGCCATAGCAAAAGGTGTTTCGCCTGTTGAGTTTCGGGATGTGGTTCTATACGACCATAAGATGCTCGGAAGCTTGAAAGCCCATAATCCCTTTGACTCAATGAGTTGAGTTTTTAGGGTATGTTTGATTATCTTGTTCACAGCTTCAACTTGTCCATTGGACTGAGGGTGATAGGGGGTGGAGAACAGCTTCGTAATTTTCCACTTCGCAAAAAGGCATCGATCTCAAACCGTCAAACTGCTTGCCATTGTCCGTGATGATTGCTTGTGGGAGGCCAAAATGACAAATGATGTTTTTCCAAATGAATCGTATGATTTTCTCTTGGGTGATGGTCGCTAGAGGTTCTGCTTCTGCCCACTTGGTGAAGTAGTCTACCGCGACCACGACGAATTTTGAACTGCTCGGGGCCTTCGGGAAAGGGCCAATCAGGTCGATCCCCCACTTCGCGAAAGGCCATGGACTGTAGATTGATGTGAGCTCCTCCGGAGCTCGCTTAATTGTTGGGGCGAAAAATTGGCATTGGTGGCACTTCTTTGCGTATGCAATTGCATCTTTCCTCAAAGTTAACCAATAATAGCCTTGTCTGATTGTCTTATAAATGAGAGACTGACCTGCGGTGTGATTTCCACAATCTCCTTTGTGGATCTCTTTCAAGATTACATGGCCTTCGTCCGGGGTGATGCACTTCAAAAGTGGTAACGAGAAACTTTGTTTGTAAAGTTGTTCGTGGATCATAGTGTACCTCGCTGCTCTTAGTTGTAATCGGTGAGCTGTGACCTTGTCTTTCAGTAGTGTTCCTTTCTCGATGTAGTCTTTGATTTCGGTCATCCAATTTTCTTTTGGAGCAGCGATCTGATAAACCTCTATTCGCGAGTTTGATGGATTTGCTTGGTTTGTCCAAGTTACTTCTTTTATGTCGATGATGACGCGACCTGCTGAGGGGGTGTTGAGTTTAGTAACCGCTATGTTGTCCATATCTGCGGCGCCTTCCGACGTGGCCAAACGAGCCAGAGCATCTGCCTGTGTGTTTTCTGTGCGAGGTATCAACTCTATTTGTACTTCCTCAAACTTTTCAACGAGGTTTTTTGCTATCTGCTGGTACTTCATCATCAGTTCACCTCGTGCCTCGTACTCTCCTGACATTTGGCACAAGACCAGTTGGGAATCGCTGTCAACTTTCAACTTTTGTACACCGATGGCCATTACCATTTCTAGGCCATTTATCAAGGCTTCATACTCTGCTTCATTGTTGGTGGCATGAAAATCGAAACTTACAGCCGTGGTAAAGGATTGTTGTTCGGGAGTGATTAGGACCACTCCAGCCCCCGCTCGGGTGCTCGTCGAGGAGCCGTCAACATGCAATGTCCAAGGGGCGTTGGTCGCTTCTGGTGTCTTTTCTGTAAAGGTGAGCTCGGTGAGAAAATCGGCGAGGACCTGAGCTTTGATCACAGTTCGGGGTGCGAAGGTGATCCCGAACTGACCAAGTTTGATGGACCATTTTAGTAATCTCCCAGCTGTATCAGGTCGGTGCAATACTTACCTCAGCGGTATGGTGGTTAATACTTCTATTTGGTGATCGAAGAAATACTGTCGCAGCTTTCGGACGCTCATAATCAAAGCGTACACGAGCTTCTCGAGTGGCGAATACTTGAGCTCGGCATCATTCAGGGTCTGGCTGACGAAGTATATAGGCAGATGGTACTGACCTTCTGCCCGTACTAACACCGCGCTGAGAGCGGACTCCGAGGCCGCGAGGTATAGAAATAACTTCTTGCCTGGTATTGGTTTAGCCAAGATTTGAGGGTCGGAGAGGTACACTTTGAGCTTCATAAATGCAACTTGGCATTGCGGAGTCCACGAGAACTTCCCCTTTTTCATGGCTTCGAAAAAAGGCTTGCACTTATCCCCCATTCTGGATACGAATCTGTTGAGAGCTGCGAGACAACCGGTCAACCTTTGGACTACTTTTACGTTGCGAGGTGGCTTCATGTCCATAATGGCTTTGATTTTTGTTGGGTTAGCTTCGATACCTCGCTGGCTGATGATGTGGCCCAAAAATTTTCCTGAACCAACTCCGAAACTGCACTTCTTGGGATTTAGGCACATGTTGTATTTCCTCAAGATCTCAAAAGTTTGGGCGAGGTGACACAGGTGGTTCTTCTTCTTTTCACTTTTCACCACAATGTCGTCGATGTATACCTCCATGGTTTTTCCAATCTCGTCGACGAACATTCGATTTACCAAGCGCTGGTAGGTTGCCCCTGCAATTTTTAATCCAAATGGCATCCTCTTCCAACAATACACATTTTTCTCTGTCAGAAAAGATGTGTGTTGCTGATCATTTTTATCCATGGCGATCTGGTGATATCCGGCGAACGCATCCATGAATGTCATCATCTCATGCCCAGTGGTGCTATCTACGAGGTGATCGATATGCGGCATTGGAAAGTAATCCTTCAGGCAAGCCTTATTGAGGTCGGTGAAGTCGATACATAGTCGCCAAGAATTGTTTGCTTTTTTCACTAGCACCGCATTGGCCACCCATTGCGGTTGATCTGCCTGCTCGATCAATTTGTTATCAAGTAGCTTCTTCACCTCCTCGGCCAAAGCTGCGTATTTCTCAGGGCCGAACTTTCTCCTTTTCTGGGATATTGGCTTCTTCATTGGGTCGATGTTCAGTTTGTGGCACGCGACCTCAGGGTCGATGCCGACCATGTCCTCATGTGACCATGCGAATACGTCTAGATTCTGCTTGAGTAAATCTATCAATTGATCTCGCAGATCGCTGGGAATTTGCGTCCCGATAGTCACGCTCAGTTCCGATCGATCGAGGTTGACGGGGATTGTTTCGAGCTCTTCGATAGAGGTTGCTCGCTGCTCATTTCTTTCCGTTCTTGGATCAAGGTTGGATTCTCATCGTTCGGAGTCGACCTCCATTGGCTCGAAACCAAGACGAGGCTCCAAATCTGGTAAATCTCGTAAGGGCTTCTCTTTAGCTGTGATGTCAATTTCCATGGGCGTTACACTTGCTTCTATTACATTGTATATCTCCATTTTATCATTTTCTTTTTCTTTCCAGGGTGAAGTTCGGCTCGTACAACTTAGCCCCACCTCGGATTTTCTACCAAAATAAAAAGCAAAATTTAAATCGACACAAGTGTAAGTTAAAAATTTTCTTGCCACAATCTGGTCACCCTTGATGGTGTCAATCTTCCCGTCAGATCCGGGAAACTTAATACAATAGAAATAGGACGAGGCGGCAGCCCCGAACTCATGTTCGAAAGGTCTGCCCAAAGAAAGCATTGAAGTTTGATGGGGCATCGATGATTACAAAGTCTAGCTGCCTTGTTGCCTTCACTTCGATGTCCAAGGTTGACGTGATCTCTACAGACAGGCGGATCATCCCATAGGCCTCAACAGGCTGGTTTCCAAAACCCCGAATCCCGACCTCACAGGGTTCGACGTAAGAGTGAAAATTGCCGAGCAGGTCCAGAGTCTTCTTGAAAAGAATGTTGTAGAAAGCCCCATTATCGATCATGATGTGATGAACTAGAGCCCCCATTATTCTGTTTGAGATTATGAACGGATCCCAATTCAGGAAAACTACCCCATCCTTGTCCTCCTCGGTGAAAGTGAGTCATTTCTGATTTGGGGCTATGTTGTTGATTGGAATGCAGCTCAACACGGCATTATCGAGAGCTTGCATCTCGGCCTTTTGACGCCGGTTGGATAGGGAGGTTGCTGGGAGAAATCCCCCAAGGGTTCCCCCTGTAGGGCAGATCATGTGGATGACCCTGTTCTCCGCCCCCGCTGGGATCTGTGGACCTTGCTTTCCTTGGTTGGGCTGATTTCCTGGCGGTGGTGCTGGTCGCGAATTTTACTGCTGCCTTGATTTAACAAACCTCTCTAATTTCCCTTCTTCATACAACTTCCAGAGCTCCCTTTGTAGGTCGCGACAATGCTCGGTGGTATGTCCAATGGAGTTGTGGTAATCACAAAACTTCGGGTTGAGTTTGGAGGTGTCCTGGTACATTTCCTGGGCCGGTGGGATCTATTGTCTGCCCCTAATCGCCTGAAAGATCTGAGCTGCATTCATGGTTAGTTTTTCTAGGAGCTTCACCTCCAGAGTGTTGTCGATCGTCTTGAATGTTACTGGAGCTTGGTAGTTCGTGAACTCGGGTCTTCTGAAAGGTTTTTCGGACTTTGGATCAGGCTTTTGGACTTCGACCTTTACCTCGCTTGGTCGCTGTTCGCCCAATCTTAAGGCCAGTATCTCGGCATTGGTGATCATAATTCCGGCTCGGTATCGAAAGTCGGCGTAGCTCGATGGGTAGTCCTTGTTCATCATTTTCCAGAGTTTGCTTCCCTTTTTTAGCCCATGCACTATTCCCAGGACCTTGGCTTTGTCACCCAGTGGCTCACCTTCCATAATGAGTTGGTCAATTCGATCAATAGATGCTCGGTCTGACTCCTCCTCGTTCTGATAGATGTTCGCCAAACGCTGCTTTGTTCCCTTGTGCGGGGTCAACAAGGCGAAGTGAGTGAGGAACAATTTAGCCATCTGGTGAAAAGATTCTATGGACGTCGGGGGCAAGGTGTTGAACCACCGGTAAGCTTGGTCGCCTAAAGTGAGTGGGAAAAGGCAACATTGGGTAGCATCGGTTGCGCCCATGGAGTTCATGTAGGATGTGTATTTGCTCACATGGTTGATCGGATCGGTGATGCCGTTGTATTGTGTGATGGAACTGACATTGATCTTGATCTGTACGGGGATGAGCATGACTGTGGGTGATAATGGCGAAATGGGTATCTTCGTGGTGCGAGGCACTCCCCCCTTGTTCGCCAGCTGTTCTTGGAGATCCTTGATATTCTGAAGGATGGCGGCCATCTGCGGAGAGTCATTCTGTCTTGCGACCTATCCAGGATGACGATGAGGTGGAGAATTTCTTTCCTATCGACAGGGTGACGGGGTTCGATGATGTCTGCAAGGTGAAGGGGTTCTTTCCCCCCTGCGAGGTGAAGGGCTTCGTTCCTTTCGCCGACACTCGTTGTCTGGGTCCGCCTTGGGCCACCGATCCTGAAAATGATCACTCCGACTCGACCTGTTCGTGCTGGGATGGACTGGGTTGGTCCCGTCGAGGTCCGCGACCTCGGTGTGAGTCGTCATTGAAACCCTCTGAGAACAAAGGCTTGTGGATGGGATTTGGCCCCTCGTTAGGGTTACGTCGATAGATTGGAGTATGTTGGGTTCCGCAGGAGTTGACCTCTTGGCTTTCCTCACGGCGAGATCCCTCATGGCGAGGCTCCTCGCGGAGAGATTCCTCGCGCCTTTGGCCCTTGCCCTTGCTTTGGGCCTTCCGGTTCAGGTTATGGCGTAGGTCGCCATCTGGGATCTGATTGCCCGCTTTTCTTCAGTAACTCCGCGATATAACTTCATCGATTTCTTTTCGGTGCGGATCTGTTCGAGCTTTTTGAGCAACCCCCGTGGTGGGTCCTCCACTTTTGCGATTCTTAAAGGCGGGCCCGCTAGCCTGCTTTCAGCCGGAGCGACATGACACCGAAAAGGCTTTTCTCTTGGTGATGAGAGTTGCTTGAGACATGGTTGTTGGTCCAGGTGCTAACGAGTCTCACACGTGTATGGGGGTGGGAATACACGTGTTCAGTGATTTTTAAAACTTTTCTTTCACTGAGGTCAGATGGGTCAGGTTATCCTGATAATTTTGCCCCGAGAAGCACGGATTGCCCCGAGTCAAAGTCTCATCGAGACAATGATCCCGATCGATTCGCTTTCGGAGCTTCAGATTAATTTCAACCGATCCTGAATTTATCGAGATCCCGAGGAGCTTGGATCGGATAATTATCTTATTGAACACTCAAGAGAGTTAGTTCGGTTTTGGTAACTATCGTTCTAAACTTACTCAAGTGTCTTGAAATGGTTGGCCCTAAGTTTATACTCGTTTTAGCTTTCTTTCGAAAATCTTCCCTTCAATAAAACAAAGATTAAGGTCATGATCAATTTGATGCAAGTTCAAAGGATTGATTCCAACCGAATTATCGATAAAAAGTCGACTTTTCAAGAAAAAAACATGCAATGATAAAATGCGATGATGTAAAGCAAACAACACAAAGAATTATAGTGGTTCGAGACTCAAACTCCTACATCCACTCTCTCGATCTTCAGAGAAATTCCTTAACCACTTCCTAAAAAGCTTTTCGGGCTAACTCACCGTAGCTTACTCACTTTTCTACCTTGAGTTTTTTGGTCACTCCACCGCAGACTTTTACTAACTCAAACACACACAAGTGTTCAGACTACCACGAGTAGCTTACTAACTTCTTCTCTAGAGTTTTCTGGCTAACTCACTGTAGCTTATTCACTCTTTACAACTCTAACTCACCAACAAATCACACACAAACTACCTTAACAAAGGGTTTGGGTTTTGGGTTGGTTTCCAACTAGGGTGAGATATCCTTTACAATAAGAACAAATGCAAAGGATAGGATATCTCTACTAAGCTTTGGATATTTCTTATCAATCTAGGCTTAGTGAATGAGCTCTCTCCAATGTGAAACACTTGGGAAATTCTAGGGTTTTCGAGTGCTTCAATTTGCAATAATACGAATGAGCTCTTGAGTTGCTTGAAATTTCCCGTAACCTCTCAATGAAGAAGGTCACTGGTATTTATAGGCAACTTTCACCAAGGTTACTCTTGAAAAACTATCCGTTGGAGGAGATAGTATCAAGGGTTTCCTCTTCTGGTGTTTGATGAACGACTATATTTAGGGTTTGAACACTCCCTTGCATGTTTTAGGAAATATGCAGCCATGTAGCCAATCACCAATTTTTTCAGTCTGTAACTTAGTACTACTGACATAATTCAGGGTCCTGTCGCTTTTAGTGTAAGTAAAGTACACTGTTGTCTTCCTCTGATTGGTTCTTTTCTTCAGTGAATTTAGACAAATAAAATGGCTCTTTTAGGTCAATCTCTCAGTATGAGACATCCTTAAACAACACCTAGACTTAGTTCCTTTTGTCTGCACTTGAATGTTTTGGGCAATATCTACTTTTCTGAACTTGTATCTTTTCCCCAGTTTTGTATGAATTCAGATAGATATTTCTTCAGTGCCTCTGAACATTCAGGTCTTTCTGAGTCTTCAGTAACTTACTGAGTCTTCAGTAACTTAGTATCTTCTGAACATTTATTCAGTTTCTTCTGAATCATTCTGGTTTATCTGAGTCCTTCAATATCTTCAGGAACTTACTGAGTCTTACAGTTCTTCTGTCTCTTCTGAGTCTTCAGTTCTACTGATTCTTTAATTACTCAGTATCTCCTGAGTCTTCAGTTCTTCAGTATCTTCAAAATCTAACATGATCTATATCTGTTGACTATACATGGTGCAGATAATTTCCTGAACAATCTATACTGAAACTTGACTCAGTCTATCAAGATTATCCTGAACATGTCATACTCAGGGGTTTTGGGATCTAATAAAAACTTCTTTATTAAATTCATCTCCCAACAATGGTTGAGTGGTTTTTTGAGAGACTTGGGTGTAGGAGGTGAGTTTGTATCATAGATTCGTGAGGAATACTCCAATGAGAAAACACTAAGAATTTAGCTTGATATTTCTTAAAGAGTACCCTCCTTCTAGCGAAATTGTTGTGCACTAAAATATGAGGATTATGGATTAAGATGTGGCTTAGTGATCTTAGTGACACAAACAATAAGTGTGTAAAGTGGATTATATTTATGTTATATGATTGCTTGAGAGAATAAGAGTTTGAGCAATAAATTTGCAAGAGGTTTTGTATGGTATTAATTTCTCCCCCTTTCTTGGTCATAAATGACCCATATTTATAAGGTTTGGGAGAGTGGAGTTCACTCTCCCGGATTACAAGTACAAGTAGCCGAATTATAGCTCTGCCAAATATTAAATGCTACATGATTGATGTGACCCAGGTCGGGGGTCGCTGGGAGGTCGTTCGAGGTATTAAGAGCTCGCGCACCTCGCTGGGACGTCGCCCGAGGCCAATCCGGATTTGCAGGGATTTAGCCCTCTAACTACCCCTAGTTACTCATCATTATCGTCCTTTCCTAACACATCTCTGATTAAGGTCATTCTTAGGTAAGGTTCATGGTGCTGCCCGCCTGCCACGGGTCCCACCTCAATTAATGCTCCGTACTTGTGTCAGTGCGCGACCTGCGAGGTGCATCCAGGTCGCATACTTGTGCTTGGCGTGCCTTTATTTCCATCTTCTAGGCGAGATGCTATACTTATGCAAAATTTGGTCTGGTCCCCTTATAACTTTTCCAGGTCATCCCGACCTCGCGCTGTATGCCCACAACAGGGATGAACGCCTTCGAATTTGATGAAGAACGATCTTTGAATCTTCAAGTGATTGAACGAAGAACATCTTTGGAGAAATGCCGAATCGGAGGGGCTCAGCACCTTGATCTCAGATTTGGAGTCGTTTCTGGACGGTTTAGTAAAAAACCCTTGGAGCTGGTGAAGAACGCCTTCAAATCTTCAAAGTTTGCCTTTGAAGAATCGTCTGATCGGAGGGACTTCGAGCCTTAATATCTGATGGAACGTTGTTTCTAGATGCTTTGCACGAAGAACACCTTTGAAGCTACTTCGAATCTTCAAGAATGGTTGCAGGGAGCTTTGGACTCTTCTCGTCTTGCTCGTCTAGAATGAGTTGAATGTTGATGTTTGGAATGATGAAGTTTGGTCCCTATTTATAGAGTGAGAGTGACCAAATTTCATTAAATGAGGTGCCACGTGGCCACCTATGATTGGTTGAAGGGATTTGATGGCGTAATTAAAACAAATCATTTAATGTGATTGATTTGTCATTAATTCTCTTCTATTTATGACCAAATATCAGTCCAATTCGCCACATACAAGTGTTCGGACGCTCGTAAAATTTGACTGACTTGTACCGTGTATATATTAAATATTAATTTATTTAATTTGGAGAATTAATTTAGTAAATTCTCAATAAATAAATAAATAAATCATTTTATTTGATATTAATATAAAATTTGTATTGTCATCATTTAATTGGGTGCAAATTTTATTTGCTTACAGATACTTCTAGAGTGCGGGTACGGGTGTAATTCTCGTCAGATTCGGACCGAATATGCTACGTGGCGAATCCGTAATTTTTTTTTTTAATTAGGATGCGCATATCCGGTGCGAGAATATATGGTTTTTTTTCTTTTTGTTTGTTTGTTTGTTTTTTTTTTACTATTTTTAAAGACTAAAACTCTATGTGGTCATGTTATTAAGCATTAAATGTGTTATTTTAATTGAACATTATTATGTAATATAATTTAAATAATTTAAATTGACAATATTTCACTTGTTTGTTTTATTGAATTCCTTAGTAGAACTTATGTATTGAGTCCATGTTTTGTTACTTAATTACATTATATTATTGAAAATTTTTAAGTTTTATGTGAATTGCATACATTCGATATATTAATTTTAAAATTTTCACATATCTTATAGGTGTTATGTATAATAAAATATAAATAAACAGACGTATTCTTGTCGTATCGCACCCTAATTTTTTTTAAAAGTCCGTATTCCCGTACCCGTATCTTATCACCCCCGCACCCGCACCTATGCAACATAGCTCTCCTCTCTCTCTTATATTTTAGAATATAGTTGAAGCACATTTAAAAAATATTAGATTTAGAGTCTGTTTGGCTCAGCTTATAAGTTTTTTTTTTAAAGTATATATATGAGCTTGTAAATTGTCTAGGGATGTCTGCAAAAAATTACAGCTTTGAAGAATTGATTAAAATTAGTGATTACGGGAAAAGTAATGAATTAGTAGTAGAAGTTGATAGTATTTGTAAAAAAATTTAAAGAAAAACTGATAGTGTTTGCAAAAAAAATTAAAAGTATTTAAAAAAGACTAATAAGTTACTAAAAGCACCTCCTTTAAAACTTTTAGCTTATAATTTTTTTGAGTTTATTTAGTCTAATAATTAAAAAAAAAACACTACAAATTACTCATGCACACAAATTCTAGGTGGTTATAATTACTTATAATTTTTTTTGGCAAACACGCCCATAATCACCTTTTGATGTAGGCAGCGAGAGTGTATAGTAAAGATGAATAAAATGAGAACACAAGAACACACTAATTCTGTTGATTCCAAGAATACTGGAAAAATGACAAACTCAAATTACGTTGATTCTCACAAGAATACCGTAAAAGAGACATTGAGATAAAACTCTCATTTTTTCATTAATCAATTCAACTCTCATTTACAATAATAAGAACATCTATTTATAATACTAAATAAACTTAGAGAACAAGAAATGTAAATAAATCCTAAATATTGCAATACCAAATTAAATCATAAACATAAATAAATATTTTCATCCATATCTCCACCACCTTTCTAATTAGTGTTAAGCTTCCTAAACTTATTAATAGCATGTCAAGAAGAAAGAGAAGAAAAAAAATCACAAATAGTCTTGTAACTTTGTCCGAATAAAAAAATAGTTTTATAAGTTTTCACTTTATCAATTTTGGTCCTTTTGGTTCCAATTTTAGTCATTTTCATCGGATAGTTTAAAGTTTGATCAGAAAAATTGACCTAAATTTTTATTCTGGTCACGTCAGCGGTCGCCACCACTCTCATTTGAATTGTGTTCATCAAGGAAGAAAAACCCACAATCAATTTCATATTTTGATTATAACCCCCCCAAATGAATTGCAACTTCAAAATCACAAATTTCATACATTATCATGATTAATTTAGAGTGATTTTACGTTGAGGCGAGGGTCGAATATACTATTCAATGAACCCGTCATTTTAATATATATTTTTCGCATCATTTTGTATGCTACATCATATTTCCGGTCATTTATCGCCTAAAATTTTCAATTTTTTGGCGAAAAGGACTAGAATTAAAACTAAAAGGATCAAAATTAATAAAATAAAAATTTACAGAACTATTTATTGATTCGAACAAAGTTACAGGACCATTTGTGATTTTTTTTTCTAAGAAGAAGTCTCTAGTGTTTTTTTTCTAGGGTGTCCCTAATTCTATAACTAAGAATACAGCTGGAGCAAGTAAATTAGCAACATACTTCCCCACCCAGATATACATACAGGTACGTGTGGCGTGTGATTTGTGCTTTTGTGTTCATTAAGCTGATTTTGACTTTAAAGTTGGGGATTGGCCGGGCATGACCACAACCAATCATCATCATGATTTATTATAAAAATACATCTTGATGCCAAAACTCAAAAGCTTCGAATTTAAATCACAAACGACTACCTTTTATATTTTTTGAAATTTGAAATGGTTTCGTCGAATTGTGCATATGGTCATTGGATAATGCTGATTTCAAATTCATGTCAAAGTGTCAAACTCGCAATTACGAATGTATGTCTTAAAATTTAAAAATATATCGGCACTTGCTTTTTTGCTGGACTAATACTCATGTCCACTCTATCACCATTATACATAAATTATATCGCTATATTTTTAAATCACGAAAGTATTTATATATAATAATGATGTTGAAAAAATAAAGTCATTTTACATAATTTTCCCTCATATTTCATGATATGGCATGACGTCATTTAACACTATTACTACTAACTTTTTTGCCCATTCGTTGCTTTTATGATTATTTTTTTCAGAGTTTTTTCCTTTTTTTTTCATGATGTCACTAGAGTAACATCCTTATGTATCATGTGTTTTGAGAAATGATAGTGTCAGTATTAAAAATAAAAATATATTCAAATAAATTAATTAATATTGCGGATGTAATTTTCAAATCGTTGTCATCCACTCATCCACTAGTATAAATGTTCTAAACTAGCAAGATTTAATTATAAATGTCTTACACTTTGACTATGTGCAAGCCTAGCAGAAGTAGAGAGTCATCCTTACTATAAAATCCATGCGAAATAGAGGTGTTTGTAAAAAAATATATGTTTTCTATTGGATGATTTAATTTAGTGACATTAAAAAAAATTAATTAACAGTGAGAGTATTGGTGTTAAGAAAATTTTGTTAAAATTTAGTGTTTGATAAAAGTTAGATTATTACAGCAAAAAAAAAAACCCGGGTAGAAGCATACTCTTCTCAACTAATTTTAGATTTTAAAAGTGATTAGTTAAATAGAAACGCTCAACTTGAACTCAATCAAATCAACTTTTACAAAACAATATTTTTTTCAACAATTAGTTTTAAGCTGCTGCAATCGCACCATGTACAAGGATATAGATCATCAGACGTTGTACTGCACCATCGGTCGTGTGTAAAATTCAACGTCACAAATTTAATCACAATATTGGATTAATTTGTGGATGAGAATTTTACAGCTATTAGATTTTATTAGATCATATTCAATGATTGAGATTTTCAATTGTAGGGTTATATTTTCAAAAGTTAGTATGTATGGAATTTATTAAAAATAAATATTCTTAGTATTAAAATATAATTTATATAGTTGCTGTAAAATTAGAAGATGCAGGGAAATAAGATATGAATGCTAGCTAGAGTGAAGAGACAACAGTGGGCTAATTTGGTTGAATTGTCTCTTTCTATACTTACGTATTGTGCTTGTTCCATTAATAATTTGTGTCTGTAAATGTAAAAACAAATGGAAAGTGCAGAGGCGATAAAACTCAAAAGTCATGCATGATAAAATTTAAAAAAAAAAAAAATTAAAACGATAAGAATTCTAATACTCCGTATTTACTGAGATTAAAAAAAAGTAAATAAATGACTGAACCCGGAAAATACAAATTTATTTTAATTGACAAAAATGGACTGCATTCGGTTGGGTTCGATTCTATTTACTATATGATAAAATATAACCAGTTTATTTGTTTTTTGCAGTGAAATTTTATCTGGATTCGATGTTACCAAATACCCTTTCCAAGTCAGTGGGGTCCGTTAAAAATTACACGGGATTAAAGGTTGTTCTCCTCTAATAAAACTCACAAGCTAATTTCAAATTTGATGTAAATTAGGACATATGAAATGAAGTATAACTCACTCATCAATTTAGTAATTTGACATATGTTCTGCACCAACATGAACTTATCAATTGAAATTTCTAGTGTAACATAAATGTACCTCTTAAATAAATGGCTTGACATCCTCATAAATAACAAAGAATATTACCTAAAAATTATAATCCAACAACTAATACTACTACTATGAAAGTCCTATTATAGGAGTGATAAATGTAATAAATCATAAATTTGTAGACCCCACATAAGTTAAGAGTGTAAACTTGTCACTGCCCATCATTAATGGGACAAATTGTAATATTTCTCAGATATCAACAGAAATAATGGAAATATCCCTTTCTTGGGAATTAGAAGAAAGAGTAAAGCACAAAAAATGTAGAAATACTTTGTTACACGTGACACTCCACCATCGACAATTAAATTTGGACAGTAAATAATTCAAAGATTTGTCAAGTGCCTGAAATAGTAAAAGCAATTTATCTCGGTATGCAGATAGTGGGATTGTTGTATTTATTAGCAGTAGCAGTCCACAAAAGTGGATACGCTAAGGCCCATCTATCTCAATCATATGAGTGTAAAAGAAGCCTCACTGCCCAAAACTGTAGAGAGAGAGAAATGAAAAATGGCAGAGAATTTTTGTGAGCTTTTAGTTATCCCTACCTGTTTCGATCTATTTCCGTGAAAATCTTGATTGAGCTTCTGATTTCGATTTCTGGTTACATACATAGATAGATAGAGCATTGGGGCGGCGGAGATGGGCGGCGGAGGCGGTGGCGCGTCGAGGAAATTCAAGAAAGCCGCCAAGAAAATATTTGTGCAGACATGTGGCTCTTTCTGCCAGACGCAACAAACCCATGTTGACACCTCTTCTGCCACCACTGTAATTATCTCTCTCTCTCACTCACTCACATTCTTGTTAATGGAAACAAATCTTGGAGATGTCTCTTTTTTTAATTTTATTTTCAAGAATCTGCTTTATCAGCTGCTGTCAAGTGACAATGTCGTCTGATTCTGAAATCCAAGATTGATTTTAAGTTATGCTATTCACCAATTTCTGACATGGGATTTGGTTTGCTTTTTAAAATTTGTATCTGAATTTGTCTCCAGATATCCAGTGATTCCCCCAATTACTTTTCTCCCCCGGAAAATCGAAAGAGAAGCATTTCTTCCAGAAACATCTCTTCAGAAAATGCAGGGCAAGGCAATTCAACTACTAGCCCTTCAACTAACAAGGTACCAATCCTTTTTTCCAGTTTCTTAATTTTCTTGCTTAAACCCCTTAATTGAATTATTCAAACCCGACCCGACCCGTTTTTGAGAGTTTGATTCTTGTGGCAGGCATTGTGCGCGATATGTCTCGACCCGTTGAATTACAGGTCGGGCAGCAGTCCGGGTCAGGCAATATTCACGGCGCAGTGCTCACACGCGTTCCATTTCGGGTGCATCTCCTCTAACGTGCGCCACGGTAGCGTAACTTGCCCCATATGCCGCGCCCATTGGACCCAGCTACCTCGAAACCTGAACCCGCGATGCCCCCACAAACCCGACCCGATTCTCCAGATCCTCGACGACTCCATCGCCAATTCTCGAGTACACCGGCGCTCCTTCCTCCGCTCCGCCCGCTACGACGACGACGACCCCATCGAACCTGACCGCACCACCAACCACCCCCGCCTCCGTCTCTCTCTCCTCACCTGCCCGCATCAATCCTCCACCTCGTCGTCAATGGCGGACGAATCCCCTATCTGCTCGCCTAACACCAACAGAGCGTATCTCGGCGTGAAATTAGCGCACCAGCCTGCGACCGATTTGGTCCTAATTGCGAGCCCTAACGGCCCGCACCTAAGGCTAATGAAGCAGGCGATGGCGTTGGTCGTCTTCTCCCTCCGACCGATGGATCGATTAGCCATAGTCACATACTCATCCGCGGCATCGCGCGTGTTTCCCCTGCGGCGAATGACGTCATACGGCAAACGAAGCGCGCTACAGGTCATAGATCGGTTGTTCTACATCGGTGAATCCGATACGATGGAAGGACTGAAGAAAGGGGTGAAAATACTCGGAGATCGCGTCCACAAAAACACCCAATCCTGCATCCTGCATCTCTCCGATTCCCCATCGCGATCCTACCACCAATTCGACATGGAAATCCCCGTCGCGATCCACCGGTTCCACCTCGGGTTCGGGTTCGGGGCTTCGAACGGGTTCATCATGCGTGAATTCGAAGAATTCCTGGCGAGAACATTAGGAGGCGCGATCAGAGATCTCCAGATGAGGATCGATGAAGGCACGAGGATCGTGAGGATTGAAGAACTGCGAGGCGGTGAGGAGAGGAATATACCGATTTAACCTCCGGAGTACGGACCCATATGCGTTGAGTATAGCTACAGCGAAGGGGGAGATGGGGAATGCATACAAACAGGGGAGATTGTTTTAGGGTTGGGGGAAAAAGGGGAGACGAGTGAGAATGGAGATGTTGTGGGTGTAGGGGGAAGAATGAGCAGCGGTCAAACCTGGGATTTTCATGATCCTTTCATGGCCAGAAGATGGGCTAAACATTTGCATGGGTATAGGCTGTAGATTCAGATTCAGACTGCTGTTGTAATTCTGAATACAATTCAACATATAGGTGTTTGCTTATTTGATTTATTTTTATCAGGTAGGATCATTTTTATCAGGTAGGATTTATTTTTACCAAAATTCAATGTGTTGCTTGCTTTCATGCATTTGCTTGCTATGGATCTTGTATTTCTATTTTGACAAACTATCATGTAAAACTTGATCTATACTAATATCATAACATTTACATACATAAATGGTACGGTATTAGTTCATAAGTGTAATAGTATCAGTTGATAAGAGTAATGATATCAATTTTCATACTATAAACAAGTTTCACCGTCTATCTTTTTAAGTTGCAAAACATGAAAGGATGTAAACTAGGGGAGATGATTTAATTGCTCTGGTTTCAAGAATCCATTTGTGAAGTGTGGTTTTAAATGAATTAAATAGGCAAAGGTACAAAAGGTTAGACCATCTCCAGTAGTTGGCTCTACTCTGGAGTCAATTCAGCACTACTTTATTCTAGAGCCAACACAAAATCTCCAGTAGTTTGCACTACTTTTTGCACTAAAATAGAATATTCTGTAAAGATTCTTTATTTTTTATTTTTTTTATGTTATATATAATTATCTATATTTATAATATATTTGTATACTTATTTCTAATATAAATTAATTTTTATATTATATTTAAATTTAAATAAAAAATATAAAATTTATAAAATTGTTGAGCAAATCAAAATTGAAAATTCAACATAATATTAGAACGAAAATTCTAAATTACCATGATAACTTAAATTACAACTGTGATACACAAATACACAAATCATTCTAAGTTATCACATATTATCAAATATTAAAACCAATTTAATAAAAAAAAAAAAAAAAAATGGCCTTTTTAAAAAAAGGTCTTACATTCAAATAAGACAAAATTAGTCAACAGTGATTTCCTCTATTATGGCGCAGGTATATAGCGCAGTGTTGGAGGAGATAAATAGAAAAAAACGCCACTCTAGCGCCTTGCTAGAGATGATCTTAGCACAAGATGGTGCCTAACATAGTGTGAAGCTGAAAAATGAGGAAAGGAGTAATTTGTGAAAGGCAGAGATTGGTCATCATTGATGAACCACTAGAGATATGAAAGCAATCAATGGTGCACAGGTTTATGTAATGGGCAATGGTGCACAGGTTTATGTAATGGGCAAAGGAGGACACTCTTCAGAATCTTATTAAAAGAAGAGAAGTTGTCAAAGTAACTCTACTATTAAAATCATGACCTAGTCTCATTATTAGAAAAAGTACAAAAATATATAATGATAATAATAATATATGTGTGTGTAATTAAGCATTCAAAAAATTCAGTTTTCAAGCAAAGACCCAACTCAGGTTGAGATATGCCACTGTTTGGACTTGAATTTTGATCTGATTTTGTTTCTAGCAAAAAGGATGGTGGTGTTTAATTAAGTGTTGGATAAACTGATAAAGTACCTAAAATTGAATTTAATCCTAAATTTATATGCTGTATTTATTTGTGAGGACGGGGCAATGTTTATCTGCTACAGTTTAGATGATGTTAGATTTTTATTATTTAAACTGGTTTCTTGATTTCCCTTTTGGTGTCAATACACATATCTTGAAATTTATTGTAATGAATGACACATAAAACAGTAAATAGGAGAACTAATAAATGAATGAGAAATTGAGAATGATGATTAATAACACTGTCTTATCAGTCACCTGATAATTAAGTCTAATATTCCCTGTTCCATGAAAAGAAAATAAATCGCAATGGGATTAAATTTTTTATAGTCTGGTAATTTTGTATCGTTTTGAAATTGGTCCCGATTGTTTTAACTTTTTTATTTTTGTTCTGTATGTTTTCTAAAATTTTGAAATTGATCACTTTCACCTGCTGTAGCAGGTTACCAAGCAGGTAAACACCACATATATAATTATTTTATTTTTCTCTTTAATTTCGAAGTGTCACTTGAACTTTTATAATCCTAATAATTTTATTCGGGTTTTAGATCGGGTTTAAAATAATTTGTATATCAAAAGACAAAGCGTATCGGTCAATTTACTGAGTCCAAAAAAAAAAAAATCAATAAACGCAGAAAACCACTCGCCCTTTCTTAAAAATACGAAAAAAATCCCGACACAAATTATTTGGATTAAAAAAATTTAGGTGGCATTTCGAAATTAAAGAAAAAAAAATAATAATTACATAGGTGACGGTTACCTGTTTGGTGACCTGCTACAACAGGTTAAAGGATCAATTTCAAAATTTTTGAAATTTATAGGACCAAAATCAAAAAGTCAAAACAATCGGGACCAATTTCAAAACGAAGCAAAGTTACATGACTACAAAAAATTTAAACCCAATCTCAATTGGGATTTGAGAGTGATTATGAAATCTATTCTGACGTTATGGAAATTAATCAGTTTCTTAACAATTTTCCATCTCGATAACATTATTTTACGAGAATTGTAAGCAACCTTGAAAACGAATCAAAATTAGTATGATTGAGAATTGCGATTAAGGATTGGGAGTTATACTTCACTCAAGGATTATATCTTTTATTTGAGGGAGGAAGCTTGTCTCTAATTAAAGAAAAAAGATACTTCCTCCGTCCCACTGCCACATCAGTTTTCACACTTTCTTTTTTGGTTTGTCCTATATTAGTTTTCACACCTCAAAATGGAAACTTTTTACACAACTTTCACCCTAAAAAAATACACTTATTTACCCATATGTCATTACTTTTTTCTAACTTAATTAAAATAACTAAACCCACTTATCTTACTAACTCAGCCCATTAATTCATTTACCTGCTAATTAAATCACCTAACCCAGCCCAAAAACAAAACCCAACCCAAAAACAAAAACCCAACTTGCAAAAACCTAAATCGACGCTCTATATTCTCTCCTCTCTCTTTCTCCTCTATATTCTCTCTCTCTCTTCTCTGTTCTTTGTTCTTCGTCGCTGAGAAACCCTAATCATCTTCACCCCTCTCTCCACGACGCCGATCACCACCCCTCTCTCCACGGCGCCGATCACCACCCATCCCAGCCGATAGCAACCCCAATCCACCAGTCTCCACCGTTCTCATCTATGTCGAAGAAAATCCGCAATATCCACCTATCGCCGCCGATCGCTTCCCCCCTCACAGGCTATTCTCAGCCAGAAGCTCTAGAAAACCCCACCCATACAAAAAATCGTCTTCCACCGACCCTATCAAAAACTGTTGGGAGATGAATTTAATAAATAAGTTTTGATTAGATCCCAAAACCCTGAGTATGACATGTATCAGGACATCTTGATAGAATATAATCAGGATCAGGTTTCAATAGATATTAGGACTCAGGATTATCTGCACCATGTATAGTCAGCAGATATTGATCAGAAAATTTTAGTATGCTCAAGACTCAGAAGAATCTGAAAAATCAGAAATACCCTGAAGACTCAGAAGACTCTGAAGAATCAGAAGTATCCTAAAGACTTGGAAGAATCCTGAAGAACAGAAGATCATGAAGACTGTTTTTATACTGATCAAAAGGACCCTGAACAGCCATTCTTATGAAATAGTGCTATGTTCATTCCTAGTACAAACAAACAGAATGTTAGACATTTGTGGACATTAAGGAACATATCAGTTCAGAAGAATCAACTTAAAAGAGTCGTTTGTTTGTCTCTGTTCAAAAGAAGATCTTGACCAATGAGGAGGCAACATAACTGTACTCTACTGACACTGAAAGTGACATCTCACTGAAGAAATGTCAGACTGATATCTTCCAGTTCACAGAAATTGGTGATTGGCTACATGGTTGCATATTACCTAAAACATGCAAGGGAGTGTTCAAACCCTAAAAAGAGACGTTCATCAATCACCAAAAGAGGAAACTCTTGATGCTATCTCTTCCAACTGATAGTTTTTCAAAGAGTGACCTTGGTAAAGTTGTCTATAAATACCAGTGACCTTCACCATTGAAAGGTTACGGGAAATTACAGCAACTCAAGAGCTCATTCGTATTCTTGCAAATTGAAGCACTCGAAAACCCTAGAATTTCCCAAGTGTTTCACATTGGAGAGAGCTCATTCACTAAGCCTAGATTTGATAGATATATCCAAAGCTTAGTAGAGATATCCTAGCCTTTGCATTTGATCTTATTGTAAAGGATATTTCACCCTAGTTGGAAATCAACCCAAACCCAAACCCTTGGATAAGGTAGTTTGTGTGTGTGTATTGTTGGTGAGTTAGAGTTGTAAAGAGTGAGTAAGATGCAGGTTAGTCAGCCAGAAAACTCTAGAGAAGAAGTTAGTAAGCTACGTGTGGTAGTCTGAACACTTGTGTGTGTTTGAGTTAGTAAGCTGCAGTGAGTCAGCTAGAAAACTCAAGGTAGAAAAGTTAGTAAGCTGCAGTGAGTCAGCCTGAAAGCTTTAGGAAGTGTGTTAAGGAATTTCTCTAAAGATCAGAGAGAGTGGACGTATGAGCTTGAGTCTCTGAACCACTATAATTGCTGTGTTGTTTTTGCTTTTTGTACTGCATTATATTTGTTGCATGTTTTTCACTGAAAGCATATTTTACTGATAGTCAGTTGGAACCAATCCACTGAACTTGCATCAAATTGATCACAGCCTTAACCACTGTTTTATTAAAGGAAGAAGATTTTCAGCAAACTAAAACGAGTATAAACTTAGGGCCAACCATTCCGCACTCTTGATAAGCTAGAACAGATAGTTACCAAACTGAACAAACTCTACTGAGTATTCAGTAAGATAATTATCTGATCCAAGCTTCTCAGGATCTCTGATAAAACTCAGGATCAGTTGGGCAAATCCGGAAAGCTTCCGAAAAGTCGCCAGATCACTTTCTCGATGAGACTTTGACTTAGGGCGATTTGTGCTTCTCAGGGCAAAATTCTCAGGACATCCTGACCCTTCTGATCTCAGTGAAGAAAAAGTTTTAAAAATCACTGAACACGTGTATTCCCCCTATACACGTGTGAGACTCGTTTGCACCGGGACCAACAAAAATCCTACCCTTATATCTGATGTACCCCATTTTTTTCTCGATTCGGAGGCACTCGATTGTGGGTGGGTTGTTGATTCGGAGGATCTAGACGACACAAAAGAAGGACCCGTCGATTGTAGAAGGGTTTATGCTGAATCAGAAGGGCTTATAGTGAGTGAAACTGAATTTCCAGACCCGTCGATGGATATGATTGAGGATGTTGTGGAATCCGAGGCAGCGGCGTTCGATGGAGTGGTGTCATCTCAAATTACAGGGGTAAATTCTCTGTTGTTGTCCATGTTTCAATGTGTATCTCCTCTTTGTTCTGTGATAATTCGTGATATTCTGTTCCTTGTTCTTTTCAGATTGATTCTGAAAATTTTGTGGCTCCGGCGGTGGATGGAGTGGATTTGGAGTCTGCGTCGGTGGAGAATGATTGGCATGCTAGGTATCCAGCGGCGTGGAGGTGGACTCCAGAGAGAAATAATCAATTTATCAAGTCTCTTGGGGTAAGGTGTCCTGCTGTGCTTAGGTATAATTTCTGATACTTGTCTATTCTGTGGGACTTTGAATTGACTTTATTGGTGATACTTGAATTGACTTTATTGGTGAGTAATTTGTGATACTTAATCACTCAATTAGCAAAAAAGTAGATTTGATAAGTTTGTCCTCCCTGCACAAAAAGGAATAAAGGCATAAAGTGATAATTCCTTGGTTTGCGGTACCAGATCAGTGTGAAAACTGATCTGGGACGAAGGGAATACTAGTTTTAGTGCCCGATTGATAGTCTTACAAAAATTGTATAAATAGTTGTCCTATGACTATTTTAATGAGAAGAAATGCTATTAAATTGATTGATAAGAATGCTTAAAAAGAGTATGTTAAGTATTATATGTTGATTGATAGGGAGTATTAAAATTGAATAAAACATAAAAAAAATAATTGAAACATTAACAAATTACTAATTTGTCCTTCTACTTTTATGCCCAATTTTTACCAGTATAATCATCATCATCTTCAACAACACACCATCATCTTCATCTTCAACACACTATAGAATGTATCAACAAGTAACCAGGTGACTTAAATTTTTATCATTTTCACTCATTCGTTTTCGTGGGAAACCCAGGCTCGGTAATCGAATTGGAGTTATGGGAGTTATAATGTGGATTGACGATTTCGTGGAGTATTTGTGTGCTTGGTGTACTAACTATTAACAACTAACATCTAACTTTGGCCAATAAAAAAAAATGTATCAACAAGTATATATTTAGTTTACAGGTATTCCTAATAAATACGATGTATATAAAATCAGTGATCAATTTTGAGGTAACGATTAGTAATAATTAGCTACAGGTAATCAGTTTGATGAACAATAATTACAAGAGCGAGTCCTCAAACATGTCGAACTGTCGAAGCAAATATAGTATCTATCATCATTGAACTTACCAAACAGATGAAAATGAAACAATACAACAACACAAATCGCATAGAGGCAATCCAGTCTCTTTTGTTCAATTTCAAGAAACCCCGCCAAGATTTTGCCCCAAATACTCAGAAATTAGAAATTCATTCAAACAACACAAATCCAGATTTTGCCCCAAATACTCAGAAATTGATTCAATCAACACAAACCCCCCAATGCTCAGAAATTGATTCAATCAACGCAAATTCAGATTTTGCCCCAAATACTCAGAAATTGATTCAATCAACACAAACCCAGATTTTGCCCCAAATACTCAGGATTTAGCGATGATTGGTGCAGTATTCGTCTTCTTCATCGACGATGCCCTGCGGTCGTTTGGAATTGAATCCTCCGATCTCGAATTGACCGCAGCAATCGCTGATTCCGCCATTTCTGGCCGTGGGAACATCATCCCGTCGTCTTCGCCCTTGAGTTTCTCTTCCGACAACAAACCAACAAGATTCTCCCTTGGAGCAAGGGTAGCGGCGGTGTTTTCCTAGGGCGGCGGCGGAGCAAGGCAGGTGGCGGCGACGGTATGGTGACGGCGATGACGACGACGGTGTTTGGAGTGAGGAGATGAATGGAAGAAGGAAATCGGATGAATGGAAAAAGAAAGCTGATGAATTGATGAATGGAAAAAAAAATTTGGAATGTAGGGTGATTTTGAAATTAATTTTAATGTTGATGGTATTATTTATTGTGAAGTGAACAGTGATTCGGGGTATAATATTGAGCTGGCCGACTGATAAATTTCGGGCCGGCATATTAATTTTATACCCTACTAATCAATTTGTTAAATTAGTATGTCAGACCTTTTAGGGGTTATAAACCCCTGCCGATCGGGGCCTTAGACTGGAATTAATCAGCTGAGCTTTGGTTGCATGGGAGAAAAACATACTTCCCCAATTGTATTTTCAAAATTCAATTTGATCCACAATTAAAATCCAAATCAAATGTTATTATATAATACTCCATCAGTCATATAATAAATTTTTTTTTTTTTCATCTGTCCCACAATAAGTTTTCTGTTTCTATAAATAGAAAAAATAACTCCACTACCCATAATTTTTATCCTTATTTTTCACGTAATATTACAAAAAATGTCACTCATTACTCCATATATCTTTTTTCTCTCTCCCAATACCCACAACTACCCTTCATTTATATTATTTTAATATTATTTTTTAAACAAAACAACAAAAAGAAACATAAAATTTATACCGGAACGGAGGGAGTATATAGTTGAGTATTGGCAGTATTCTTTATATCATATATGTATTGTTAATTTAGAATGCGTGCGGCATGCCTGAGTGAATTGAATGAAGAATTAAGATTAGTAAAACAAAATAAATCCAAAATTGGTGATGAATGGTAATAAGTGGAAGTTGTTGTTATGTCACTTGTTCAATTCTAAGCTGTGGTCATATTCAGCCGTTTCTCAGGGGAATTAACTTGTAGTAGATCCATGTATTTTGGGTGGTGGCCGGAAAAAAATCATCCCTGCATCTTTGTCGGGGCGGATGAAAAAAAAATATACATAAAAAAAAAGACGATGTGACTCGCCGAAACTATTATCTTTGTGGGGGCGGATAAGTACTACTGGTTTTTGGCGGGCTCGAGTGGTGTGAGCTTGCTGGCGTTTTTAATGACTGTGAAAAGACGATGTGACTCGCCGAAACTATTATTTTTGTTATATCAGACTACACGTAGGATGAAATGTCTAAAGGGATAAATATAAAAAATATTTTAAAAGTGAATTAAAAACAAAATAAAATAAATAAAATCTAAAAAAATAAAATAAATTATTTAAATCTAAATTCCAAACCTTAAAAACTAATTCTCGTCGTCAATGTTTTAAAATTAAAAATATTCTCATGTTCCAAAATTAAACGTAATCCCTTAGTTTCTCTTCCCCCATTCAATCGATCAATTGTCTATTGTCACTCCCTCAACCTCTCACTTGTTGTTCTTATTGCAGTCGATCTCCTTAAACGAATTTTGTGAATTATTTATTGAGATTTGGTCAATTTTATGAAATGGATATAAATTGTATTTTTTATTTATATTTTATTTTTTATTTTTTTTAGATTTTAACTTCTTTTAATTATTATTTTTGTTTTAATTAATTTTGAAAATGTGTAATATTATGTAGAATAATTTAAAAAATATTATTTAATATGTATCATTCTAAGTGACAAGTATACACATGCTTCGGTGAGCCACGTCACCTCTTCGCGCCCGGAGAAAAAAAAACGTGTATCAATTTGCAACAATATCAAAGGTTGGACTTTAATGCAAAAATTTTGAAAATCGTGATTATATTGATATTTAACCAAAAGATCGTGTATTTATTTAGAAATAACTCAATACTTAATTATATCAAAGATAACATGGAAGGTTGGAACTACACGCACCATGATATCAAATTTATTTGGTCACATCATGTTAATTTAATTGAAGAAAGTAAAATGGATCAATGTAAAAAAAATAAAAAAATACATCATATCTTTACCACATAATTAAATTTATTATGTATTTAAATCGGTTATTCGATACGGACTTAGTGTTTTCATTTGATTTTTTGGTACGGTTAATTCGATAATATTAAGATTCATACAATTTTTTTTTGGTTCGGTTCAGTTCAAAAAAAATAAAAAAAGTAACGATTATTTTCAATTAGGTAATTATTTTGTTCGAGTTCAATAATCTCCAAACTCCACGACCAGCCCTACCATGGAGCTGGTGTCGGTTGGTTTCACTGTTTCACAAACAAGTAGCCAGCGGGCAGACTTTACATTTATTTTAGTTAATTGTTTAATACATTATTATTAATTTAATCAAGGTGTGAGTATTTAATCAAGTGGACCACCTATCTACCGAATAAATAAAGATTTTTGCACAAAATATTTGAGGTTTAAATATTTCCACCCAAATTATCATAATTAGTGTTCCATGAGGCCCAAATAGTCCACCCATAATTTTATTTAGCATACACATATTCTATTTAGGCTGTGTTTGTTTTGTGATTCACACGGATGAATTTAGGACTTTGTGTTCCCCGTCTCATATGAGTTTGAGATTTAGAGTCTGGTTTTCAAATCTCACATTTCATTCATACCTACAAATACCTATATAATCTATAATTACTCTTCTCAATACATCACACTTTATACACTTTATTATCCTTCTCAATATAATATAATAATACAATATCAATTATTATTAAAGATTGATTTGACATAAAGTTAAATTTCACCATACTTAAATCCCAAAACAAACATATACATTTACTATTCATCAAGGATTCTAAATCCCTGGATTTTAAAACATTGACTTGCTCAGCACACTTAAATCCCAAAACAAACGCAACCTTAAGTTTGTGACTCACCTCAAATATAAAACTAAGGGGGTGTATCCAATTAGGATTCTATTGAATTTTTTTTTACTTTAAGAAGTATGTGGATTTAGAAAATCCATAGACTCCATGCAGAGTTTGATTGATTTTTTTATTGATTTACATGAATTTTCATAGACTTGACATGATTGTGGAATACACTTTTTTTTATTGATTTACATGGATTTCCATAGACTTCGGCGCTGGAACTATTGATGCAAATATATATGAAACACATTTATATATAAAAAAAGTTATCCAAATTGTTTTAGAAAAAAAACCAAAAACACATTAGTTAAAAAAAACATTATTATTCATTATTATTATTCTCATTTTCATTCACATCATCTTCATTTCCATCAGTGTTATACCTCGGTCTCATTTCTCACATAGCATTAGCAATACTCGTTTTCCAAGCATTAGCTTCCGTTCTTTATTAATAACAAAATGATATTGCAAACACGATTTCTTCCGTTGGGCAGTGTTAAAATAAAAACGCTCCCGTCCCTCCCCACGAACTCATCCCTCCACCTGAGTTCTAATACATGTTCATTCCAATTCAGTACACATTTGAAAAAAGAAAAGAAAAAAAGAACAGTGGCCATGCGAATTTGTAACAAGTTTAGAAGCTACAATTGATGAATTTGACAATGGAGTGAGTGGAAAAGACGAGATAATGAATACAATTTGAGTGGTATATAATGTGAGGGGTGGTGGCTGGAAATCTTGCTGGAGAGAGGTTTTGGTTAGCGAAATCGCTATTTTCAAATGCAAAATTGACGGACTTGAATGCAATGGCGTGGTAAATTGATATGTGCGAAATGATCCTAGGTTTACGATGAAGCTATTTTGGTACTAGCCTCCGGTCGAGACACGGCAGCGACGGCCGTTTATGTACAAGAAGAAGATAGTGTGTTCTGTTTTTAATTTAATTTACTATTATTTTATTTGGATTAAGATTACAGCTTTTTTATAATTTTTTAAACTCTGGTTGTACCTAGAATACGTAGAAATCTATTTTTGAGTTCTCTGAGAGAATAGGAGAGAATACGTATAAATCTTTGATTGTTAGAAGAAATTTTGGAGAGTGAAATCTATTTATAGTTTTGGAAGAAAATTAAAGAAAATTCATAGAGTATTAAAATCCCATGGACTGTTGAATACCTAAAGATTTTTTAAGACTTTTTAAAATCCGTATTGAATACCTTAAAATTTTTAAAGACTTTTGAAAATTCGGATTGAATACCCCCAGACTTTAAAAATCTAAAAAAATCCTACAAATTCCACAACCAATACATCCCCCTAAAGTTCATTTTGATGGATATCAAAACTAAATGGCCAAACAATCAAATTTAGCACATACTTTTGATTTTTCATCAATTTTAACATATATTTTTTTCTCTATTCAAATTTAGCACATACTTTTATTTAATACTTAAAAATCTCTCGGTTCACCATTTCCGGCAAGGTTCGTCTGATGTGGTCGTCGGAATTAACTTGTCTTGCTGATGTGTAAATATTAAATTAAAAAAATAAAAAATATCACCACTTAAAATTAAAAAATAGTGACCCGAAATGTTTTTATAATTCGCGTTTTTTAATCTCGGGGGAGAAATTTTCTATTTTTAAAATTTTAATAGTTACACGTCAACAAGGCAGGTGGATTTCGGCGATCATATCAGACAGACCTTGTCGAAAATGGTGAATCAAGATATTTTTAAATATTAAGTAAAAATATGTGCTAAATTTAGGGAGAGAAAAAAATATATGCTAAAATTGATGAAAAATCAAAAGTATGGACTAAATTTAATCATTTGGCCAAACTAAAACGGTCAAAACAGGTATATTTATCTGAGAATTAAGTCACACTTTACCTATAGTTGGTTAGAGAGAGAGAGCGCTGTAAATTAAGCTAAATTATTAGATAACATGATTAACGAGTGCTCATTAAAAGCTTATTTCGGCTCCAATTATAGTGTTTTTTTTATACAAACTTTAAAATAATTTAATAAAATCTCGAGCACAGTACTGAATAGAATTAAACTGATGTAAAAAAGTGTTACACATCAAATCATTGGCGGTCAATTTAATTACAACCTTACAAAGTTCAAATAAATCTAAATACGCGAGTGTCAATTTATTACGAGTTGAACAAATTTCATATTATAAATTTGAATTATTTGACTCATTTTATTTATTTTAACATATTTTTGTAATTCACTAAACTTGATTTGTATCATATCTTGAATAAGTTCACATATATATAAATTAAAAATAAGTTTCATAGCATGCAATTTGTTCACTATAAAGTTTGCCTTTATTTAAATAAAGTTAAACAATAGTGGTGGACCTGGTGCTTAATATGACAGATTATTTGAAGTGTTTGTGCTGCGCGAGACAGTCTCGTGGTGACATTGATGAAACATATTTTAGGAATGAGTCAATGACGTTTTAAAATTTTAAAATTGGTGGATAATAATTTATGGTAATTTATAAATTGTCACATTGCAAGACTATGGCACAAGAATTTGCAATATTTGAAAGATTTTTGACAATGCATGCAGATTAACTGAACACACTCTCATGCAATTCTTTAGCAAAGCGTAACGTTGATTTCAAAATTTGATCCTTAATTTCATTTGTCAAATTGATTTGTAACTCCAAAAAAAAAAAACAAAAAAAAACAAACCAAGTTGAAGAATAGTAGTGTGCAATTGAAATAAAACCCTACCATAAATGAATGGGGCGATAATCGTAACCCCAAGCAAGTGCAATGGCAATAGAATAGGGTCTGAGTCAAATCTTTTGCCTTTTCCATCATCATTTTCTCTACTTTCTGCAATACAAAAACAAAAGCAAGAAATGGCAGCTAATAAACAATACCAAGAACCAATCCAAAAGGGTACACTACTCATTGCCCAGATTATTATTTAACTGCTCAAAAAAGTCTGAGATCTCTTCGCTTTACAACTCCGACGTCTTTTCCCCACCCCCGCCATCTCCCGCCCAATGTTTCCCAGATTGATTCAGCCCCTTGAAGGCATTTTGAGCCAGGAAAACATTCAGCTGCCCAACGCTGGCGGCTACGGTCAACGGGCAGGCGGCGACCCATGTTTGGTCCTCACATCCGACCCGAAGCCCCGACTCCGGTGGACGACTGACCTTCATGAGCGCTTTGTTGACGCCGTTACTCAGCTCGGTGGCGCCGGCAGTTAGCTTTCTTTTTCCTCAACTTTTATTGTTTATTAGTATTGTTTTCTTAATTTGTTGTTTTCCCCATCATTATTGACATTCCCTTTTTGAATTTATGGGTTGCGTCTCCTTTTATGAATGCTGCTTACTGCTAATAATACGAGTGTCTTGGTGAATTTGTTAGATCTCTAATTTATTTGCGTTTTGAGCGTGTGGAATGTGAGGAAATGGGTATTTTGTTGGTTTTGGATAGTATGAAATTTGTGATAACTCATGGGTTTCTGTTTAGGAAGAAATATAAATTCTGAGTTCTTTGGCTTGATTTTATTTTCTGAAAAATACATGCTGTTGCACTCAACCAAGTTCTAATTACTCTGATTTTGACATCTTGTTGTTGCCTGCCTGAAAAGATTAGGTTTAATCTTATCATAGTTTCTAGTTTATTTGCCCTCAGCATTTTATACTGACTAATTAACAAAGTGGCATTATGAAATTTAGTGGCTGCATCCATTAGTTTCTCTTCATTAGGCTGATGAAACGAGGCACTTTACTTCTAAATGGTTTTCATTGATTCTTCTCTATAGGCTTAACTCTTAAGATATTTAATGTCATGCCTAAATTGTTGAATATCTCCCTGTTGGAAGAGATTGGCTTGTGTATGTTAAACTCGTTTAATCATCATATATGCACAGGATATCTTTGTTTGTTTCATGCTGAGAGTCAAGGGGACTGGTCTTTTCCGAAACATCATGTTAAGCGAGGTCAACCTATGTGTTTACTTATGTTCATAAATCTGTATCAATGGATTAGACCAATAGCATAACACGTGTTCACTTAGGAACCAGTTCTAAGAGCAACTTAGAAGAAATATTTATTTACTCTGCAGTGTAATTTCTGTTAGGTTTCTAGGTATGGAACGTCTCATTCTAATAATTTCTTGGAACAGCATTTCAACCTTTTGTTGACTTGATTTGACCTTTTTCTTTTTTTTTTCTTTTTATTACAGAAGCTACTCCGAAGGCTATTATGCGTACAATGGGTGTTAAAGGATTGACTCTGTTCCATTTGAAGAGTCATCTCCAGGTTTGCTTTCTTTCTTGCTTTTTTGTCATAATTATGCAATTTTCTTTGTTTGTTTGTGTTTTAGCTCTCAATGGAGCTTTGCACTTTTAGCCATAATGTTCCAACTTTCCCACTATACATTTCATTCTTCATTGCAGAAATACAGACTAGGCAAGCAATCTGGGAAAGAACTTGGTGAGGCTTCAAAAGATGGTAGGTCCAGTTCTCCTTGGTTGTCTCCACTTGAGTCACTTTACTTGATCTTAGTCCTTTCGAAATAGTTTGAGCATGACGTATTATTGAAAGTGAATTTACCTTTTTACCTGGAGATACTTGATACTGTATCATGCCACAACCTAGGAGTGTTGCCTTCAGTAAAGGGGTGCAGCAGAATATGGCAAATGATCCTCTAAAGCTATCTTACCCTACCCAACTTTAAATCCAAATCAAATAGGCAGATACCGCTTTCAAGTTAAATATCGATTCTCATACTGATAATTAGCAAGATAAATTGTCTTTAATAATCCTTATCAAGAATTTAGTATGTGATATCTAATAATTAGCTCACTTGTTTATTTACCAAATGGCGTGAATTTCAGGTGCATACCTTATCGATAGCCCTTGTGCCAACTCCCCTCAAAACTTACAAGCATCTGACATAAATGAGTAAGCGTTTAAATTGTTGATACATCTGTTTGTCACGACCAATTCATTTAAAAGAAAATCTGTTAAAATGTTTTGAATGGTGATATGCTTAGGGGTTATGAAGTTAAGGAGGCGTTGAGAGCACAAATGGAAGTTCAAAGCAAACTTCATTTGCAAGTTGAAGTAAGCATTCCCCATCTGCCATTTTTTATTTGGTTATTTAAAAAAATTACAGCAAAAGTGGGGTTTTAACACTTTTGGTCATCCAAAATGGAAAATGGCCACCCATTCAAACAAAGGGAAAAGGGGGGGAATCTAGCCACTTTGCCTTTTTAAAGATTAAGATACCCTTGGTGTATTAAATTTTTTGAACAAGTTCTTGTCTTCTACTCTTCTCAACCACCCCATCTGACCACCTCTCATGAAACTCGATGGATCATGGTGTTCTCCCTTCTCAAGTCAATCAGTCATGCTCAAAATGGCTAGTTTACATTTTCTCTAAGCAAGTGCCTATTTTCCATTTTTCCATACTGTAAGTGACTAAAAATCCTGGACTTTGCTTAAATATCAAAATGATACCAGTTCTCCAGTATTATATTTGATCAAGTATTCTGTAAATCAGTTTTCTGATTGTTGGTCTAACTTGGTTACACACGCAGGCTGAAAAACATTTGCAAATACGTCAAGAAGCAGAGAGAAGATACATGGCTATGCTTGAAAGGGCGTGCAAGATGCTGGCTGATCAGATTCTGGGAACTGCAATCACAAATGATGATAGAGATGGCTATCAAGGAAAGGAAACAAAGACAGTGCCATCATATCCATCACAATCCAGAGACGAGTTGGGAGTGGTGGGCCCTACAGAAGCGCCTCCCAATCACCATCAACAACAACGTGGTGATTGTTCCACTGAAAGCTGCCTTACTTCTCATGAAGGGTCGTCACCTGGAAGGCACAGAGCTGGAATGCTGAACGTGGGAACGACAAATGGCTCGTTCGTGTGGGGTGATACCCCGAATATGCATATAGTTCAAGTTAGTTCTCATGGAATAGCGGGATGTGGTGTATAAAAATCAATCGTCTTAATTGTTGGTTTTGCTGCCATTCGACTTTAATCGCTTGTTTATGGGAAATGGCTGAAACTTTACTAGGTCTAACTTGTGTAAGATGTAAATCAAAGCCGCAGGTGTATCTTCATCAAGAATGCACCTCTTTTCTCTTACATTATTAACCTTATTCTTCTTTTTACTTTTTCTTTTCCCATCAGTTGAGCTTTTTTATTACTTGGAAGGCTAGTTCTTATATGAACCAAGTGTATCATGCATTCCAAAGTGTATTTTAGAAATTTGCAACTTGTTGTACTGAAACTTATAACTTATTACACTGAAACGTGCACGGTGCACTGGGGACCACTATTTTATATGGTTTTTTTCGTCATTTTAATAACAATCAGAGATAATTATTTAAGAGTTAGCTGGGGGGTAGGGGCTCCAATTTTTTTTTTATTAGACCCTAAACTATTAATTTCGGCCCAACAGAATAGTCCATACAACATATTTATTCAAGCCCAAAGATACGAGTCAATTAACACACGCTAGGAAGGTATTTGGGTGTTTTCATATTGGTAGAAAAATCACCTCTTTTTTAGTAATTTTACTAGAACACCCTTAATAAATTTCATAGATAAATCCCTAGGGCACCAAACACGCATTTCATCAGATAAGTCCCTCGAGCGCGAAGAAGAAGAAGAAGAAGAGAGTGGAATCACGAACAACACTCTTCTTGGCGCTTCGAAGAACACGAATTTGTTCTGCATCTATGCCCACCATGAACAACACTTCTCTCGTTTAGGCAAAAATCTGTTTGGCACATCTTGGGCACTCTTTTCATCACACTTCAGAGTGTCTTCAATCTGGTAGGATTTCTGATAATCCCCAAGTTTTTTTTTTCTTTTCGATTTGGAGTTGGAGTTTTTTGAGTGTTCTTTGATCTGCTGGTTTATATTCTTGGATGGTTCTGTGATTCTTTTAATCCCAAAGTGCGTTTGTTCAATTAAAAGCTAATTTATGATTTCTTCAGATAGTGTAAAGTTAATGTTGTAAAAATAAATATTTGTCAAATTCTCAATATCGGTTTGAAGCGGGTGGAGCGGTGCTTCTACAGACCACATTCCAGTTTGGCGCACACTTTTATTTGCATTTTATGTCGTGAATGCTCATTATTCTTTTGCCTGCCTTTGTGCTGTATATTTTTTTTAATATTATAATGTATGTATAATTCTTGGTGCTAAAAGAATGATGTGTTTTGAGTTGTTTTGATCTCTGAGTGTTAATTTCTTCTATGGGGTCAATTAAAACCATTACATTGCATTAACTATGATTTTGTTTTGAGTTTGCTGTAGAGTTGAAAGTCAAATGAACCATCATAACCCAAACAGCAATACCAACCCCATTAGGGGGAATTTTAGTTTTGGAAACCCAGTGGGAACACAAATGCAAATACCGATTCAAATACCCATGAACCATAACCAGCAACAGATACCTCATCAATCTCAGTCACAACCCCCTGGTAGGCCCTACTTCCCTGGTCATTTCCAGCTATCGGAACATCAGTCTCCGGGTTTTGCCCAGGTCCAAATGGGTCTACCACAAGCTCCTGCACAAACCTTGACCCCGCACCAGGGTAATTCTAACATAGGCTTCTCATCCCCTTCCATGTCCACACCGGGGCCTGCAAATGCTAAGCGCATTCAGAAGCCTCCTTCTCGACCTTCTGGGGGGTCGTCTGGCCATGGAACTGGTTCTCCCATGAAGACGATGGAACTCACCCCTGCTGTGCGTAGAGGGAAACAAAAGCTTTCTGATAGAGTAATTCCAGATAAAGTTGCTTCGATATTCCCTGAATGTGCCCTTTATACACAATTGCTGGAATTTGAGTCTCGTGTGGATGCTACCCTTTTTAGAAAAAAAGTCGACATTATTGAATCTCTGAAAAACCCTGTCCCAGTTCAGAAAGTTCTTCGGATATACGTGTTTAACACTCATGCAAAACAACAAGGGATGAATACAGAACAAGGAAATGCTGAGCCGCTTTCATGGTCTCTTCAGATAATTGGACGGATCTTAGAAGATGGCAAAGCTCCTGCTAATGAAGGATTGACACAAAAATCAATGTCTTGTTATCCAAAGCTGTCGTCATTCTTCAAGAAAATTACTATATACTTGGATCAGAGTCTGTATCCCGATAATCACGTAATCCTGTGGGAGAGTTCTCGATCCCCAGTATTTCACGAGGGTTTTGAGGTTAAGCGAAAGGGCGACAAGGAGTTCACTGCAATTATTAGAATGGAGATGAATTATACGCCTGATAAATATAAGCTGTCTCCAGCATTGCAGGAAGTTCTTGGGATCGAGGTAGAGACACGCCCCAGGATCTTGGCAGCACTTTGGCATTATGTTAAAATTAAAAAATTACAAATACCTGCTGATACTTCTTTTTTTATGTGTGATCGACCTCTAAGGAGGGTTTTTGGGGAAGAGAAACTGAAATTCTCCATGGTTACTCAAAAGATCACACCCCACCTAACTCAACCAGGGCCCATACATTTGGAACACAGGGTGAAGCTTTCTGGGCCTTGTCCAGCTGGAAGTAATTGTTATGATGTTCTTGTTGACGTTCCCGTATCATTAGACGATAAGTCATCTTTCTTAGCTAATTTAGACAAGAACCAGATGATTGATGCTTGTGATGAAGCTATTTCTTCTGCTATGATGAAAATACACGAGCATTATCGAAGGCGGGCTTTCTTTCTTGGATTTAGTCAGTCACCTGCGGAGTTCATTAATACGTTAATTGCTTCTCAAGCTAGGGACTTGAAGGTTGCCACTTCTGATGCCAACCGTGATGTGGAGAAAGAGCGTCGGGCAGAATTCTATGATCAACCATGGTAAATTCTCCTTCAATTTTTTTCCACCTATTCTTAAGCTTTCCTTTGGTAGATATGGGGATCAGTTAAGATTTGCAATTTAATGTTTAGTTTGATGTAATCGTATGTACTTTTATTATTCAATTCACCTATGGCCGCAGCTATTAACACCTGGACAATTGCTTTATGCACCCATTATAGATTTTGGACAAAAATATCCACTATTTAAATTACTTGAATACCTTTAATAATTTAAATCATAATTTTCTCAGCCTCATTATTGCCGCTGTCTCCTCCTGTTAGATGGGGCGTTGGTGGTGGAGGAGATTAAAAATTGATGGAGTGGCTGAGTTGCGGTGGTTTTTGGTGTCAGGTGGGGGGAAGACGATGACCAACATTTGGGCGATGAAATGAGATTGAGAGTTAGGGTTTTATTGTGGGGGACAAGAGAGTAAAAATCAAGGGGTATGTGTTAAGTAATCTAAAAAAAATAGGTGGGTGTGTAAAGTAATTCATTGGGATTTAATAGCGGCGATCTTCTCATATATGTTTTTGTGTTGTTATTCTGCATATTCTTTCCTTTATGAAAATGGAGTTACTTTGGTGGAGCAGAAATAATGGTGCGAGACAGTGTAGTATTCCAGCTGGTGTTTTCAGTTTCATCTCAGAATCCTTTTTAACTGTTTGTTACTAGTTGGTGATGCAAGGAACGTAAATTCATTTCTTCAGCTGTCTAGGGCTAAACTAATTAATTAATGTCATTTGATTCTACATTTTAATCCATGGATACCATGTACATTGTATATCCAAAACAGCTGTTTCCTGATATTCAAGGCCATTAACATATTCACCTTGTGTGCACTGTGTAGGATTGAAGATGCAGTTATCAGATATCTAAACCGCAAACCTGCTGTTGGTAGTGAAGCAGCTGGAAACAAATAGGAACTGGTCAGGTTATATGTATAGTTGACTTCATATTTCATTTTGGTGGGAATATAGACTTTTGTCGTGCCAGAAAAGCTATCTTCTTCATTTTACGATGTGGCCGAATGTGAAACCTGGTTACAGGCCAAAGTACTGAAAAATGGCTTTTTTTGTGTTGTGTACTTCATTTGCTGGATTAGGAACAAAATAGCAAATTTATGTAAGTATCTGGTGGCATTCATTTTAGTTATCCAGAGTTGTAAGCCAAGAAGAGACTGCTCTAAGATATGTTAGGATTCATGCTACTGTTATGCTGTTTGTAAAAACAACTTTTGACCCTTTTTGCATGGAAATTTACAGAAATTGTTCAAACTTATGAGGCCCATTGAGTTAACCAAAGTTAATTGGAACTGAATATTTGCTGTTTTTTGAAGAAATCAGATTGAGGGTGATATTGTTAGCCGGCTCTTGGTGAATTAGTTACAAATGAGGAAAATCCAAGGTAGCTCTCTATTTTATCGAAAGTCGAATATTATATTACAACTTTTATTGTATTTTTAGCACGAAAAAAGATTTGTATGCATCTATCTATATTATTATTATAAATAAGCAAAGTTCCATTCGTGGCGATATCTGAATGAATCTGTACAAGCACACGTGATGATGTGAAAGTGATCAACACTGGGAAGAAGAAAGGTGGGTTATAATGTATTTGCCATCAATGTTATGCATAGACAATAATATAATTTATGTATAGATTTAATTCACATGAATATTACTTATTCATAATTTGTCTTCTTTTTGCCATGCTTCTAAAATTGTTAATCTTCAATAATTCATATACTCCTATATATATATATATATTTGATTGACATATAAGAATGTATTTTAAGATCCAAAAAATATTATGTAGACGGAAGATAAAATTAATATTAAATATAATTATACAAGGAGAACAAGATTCTTGGATATGTAAATATAAATAAGTGGAATAAATATAAATTTGGGGTCCCTACAATTACAAAAGGTATAGAGGAATAGATCCGAGAAGATTCCATGGCCGGTCAGTATTGTCACCTTGCTTTGCCAATTGCCATGCCATTTGGCCTTACCTGGGCACCCTCTGCTGACCGCGGGCAGTTTTTAGTACTCTACTTACAATTTGAATTCCCCCTTTTGGCCCTAAAATGATTATTGATTGGTTGAAAATTGAAATTGTGTCCGACAATTGACTAGTTTGCCCATCTAGTCCTCTACCCTCCCCCTCTATGTTTTAAAAATCGGGTCCGACCGGCCGGTCGGACCGGTGAACCGCCCCAAAGCGGCCCAATAGAGGTGTATAGAACCGCTATTGGACCGCCCACCTCAAAACCGAAAAAATCGTTCGAAAACCGGTGAAAACCGTGAACCGGTGAACTGGTGAACCGCCGGTTTTCATCGGTTTTCAACAAAAAAACCAAAAAAAAAAAGGGACGCCGTCCGCCGCGCTCGCCGCCTGACGCCGCAGGGTCTCCAAGGCGGAGGAGACAGTCGTCGTTGTCGTGTCCCAGGAGCTGGAGGAGGAGTAGCGGCGGCGGTGGCGCGGCTTAGGTTAGAAGACTGAGAGGTTATCAATTTGGCGTGAGAGGTTGTCAGGTGGTAGATGGCTTGGCGGGCGACGGCGCCGATTGAAGAAGAAAGAAACTGGAGAATGAATCAATGAAGGGGAAGAGAGAAGATTAGGTTTTTTAACCGGCCACTTTTTTTGTTTTTTTTCAGCCCAGCCCATTTATCAATTTTGGGGCTTTGCTTTTCATTTTTCAATTATAAAATACAATTAATATGTATTTTTTTTTAAATGAATTTAAGTGTACTCCAAATTTTAAAATATTATTTTAGAAGGTTTTTAAAAAATTAAATTTAATGAATTCAAGTGTAATTATAATATCATCTCTTCTGTCAAAAAATAAAAATAAAAATTATAATATCATCTCAATACTATATATTTTAGTATTGATCTCTGAAATTTTAAATATCAAGTAATTAATACTACTTTCGTTCTAAATTTATTTATCCATTTGTTTTTAGCACGAGTTTTAATGTGAAAATTATTTATTAATATTTAGAGTGGTAAAGTTATTTTTGGTTGGAAATATTGTAATCTTTTTTACTTTATTATTAAAGTAAATTACTTTTTGTGGGTAAAAGTAATGAAATGTAAAGTAAAGTAAATTACTTTTGTGGGTAAAAGTAATGAAATGGGATGTAAAAGTAAATTACTTTTTGTGGGTAAAAGTAATGAAATTGGATGTAATTTTGAATTTTTTAAAAAATTATGCATATTATATATATATAATATTTATTATGACGTCATACCGGCTCAATCCGGTCCGACCCCAGTCCAACCTTTTTTTGGGGTCGTCCGGCTCAATTTCCGGTTCCGATTTTTAAAACATAGCTCCCCCTTTCTTTCGCAATGTCTTATTAGTTATTATATTCACCATAAATAATATCTGGGACTAAATTTTACGATCACCTCCGTGCACATTTATGGTGTATTTTTTAAATATATAATTTATTTATATTAAAATATATAAATAAAAATAAATTGTATATTAAAAAAATACATTATATAATGTGGAGTGTACATAGGGCTCACTCAATTTTTACTTCAACAATGTTATATTTTTTCGGCAATTAAAAAAAAAATTCAAAATAAATTAGCCCGTACTAGCAAAAGACTATTATATTTGGATATGTTATGCTTTTAAAATAATTCGTTTTCAAGTGTTTTCTTCCCAAAAAAAAAAAGTAGTTTCAATTAAATAAGAAAATCAAATGCAATTAAGTATTGAACATTTATAGAAATAGGATCTGATAAGATGATGGGAGTAAATTGGAAATGTGGATAATGATATAATGAAGTAAATGCAAGAGATTCGATCACACATTTACTCATACTTAACGCACGCATGCTTTCGGGGGTGGGCGATGCAGCGATAATTTAAATTTTTTCTCGTATATCGTTCTCAGATCGAAATTTTTCGATATCGAAAAATTTCATCTACCGTTGTGGTCAAAAAATTCGATATCACGAAATTTCGGTATATCAATTTTTTTCGGTATGCCGATATTACATACCGATACCGTGCGAAAAATTCAATATATACCGATATATATCGAAATATTTTCTAGATATCGGATATTTTTTTTAGATATCTGGAAATTTTCCAAATATACCTAAAATATTTAGGTATCTGAAATATTTCGATATCTTAAAATTTTCTATATTTTCATATCGTTATCGTCTCAAATTTTCGATAAAATCGATATTTTTTTTTGATACTGATAAAGTCAGATATCTGGGATTTTCGATATTTCACTCCAATTTTTACGGATGCTGATAAATGTATGGAGTAAATTACAAGAAAAATAAAATAAAATAAAATACAATACAATAGTAATAAATACACGCCCCAGGCCCACTTCCACCTGCCTCTGATATAAGAAAGTTGTTTGTTTTGGCAAATTCAGAGCCCTTGAGCAGTCCTCTCTCACCTCACTCCTGCTAATTCGTACTCCTCATTCATTGCACTCACAGTTCCACTAATTTTCGTTGCATAATCACACGACTTGATACTGTCAGCTGAATTTATGGTTTTCATGAGGATTTTTGGTCCCTGGAATTTGAATTAGTTTCCTGATTTTGTGTGCGCTTATTGAATTTTTGAAGGATTTGGGGACGATCGCCGCGTCGACTTTCGTAGATCTGGTAACTGATTTCTCCTTTCATTTTCTCGTGTTTTTTGTCTGACTTTTAACCCTATTTTTCGGGAACGAATTACGTGCTGTTATATTTTAGAGATTGGTCAACTCTTTTTCAAAGTTTTTTTTGGAGCAAATTTGGTTTCTGGTAGTTTTAATTTCTGATGCCTACTACTAATTTGAATTTCTCGTTGTTGCCTAGAAGCAGAAATTAGCCCTAAAATTTGGTTGATTTTTCAGAAAACTCTAAAACGCAAGCTTTTAATTTTCTGTTGGCACTTGTTCAACTGCTATAATCCCTGAGATTTGGACCCGCTCCTTAGATGTGGATTTATGTAGGAGATGGAAGTTTTTATAATTTCTGATTCTGATTGGGTAATTACTATACTTGATGCTTTTCGCAATTATTTAGGATTAATGAAATCGGGCAGCACAATTTTCCACAATATTCTTTTTCCTTTAAAATGACTGGTAACTGTAGCTTTGTTTTTATCCCCTGGTTTGTGGTTTATTTGCAACTCTTTGTGGATACTAGCTAGGTTCCTAAATAACACAAACTGCTTCTGCAAAAGGTTAATTTGTAATATTTATCTGCTTTATATGTGGCTGTTTTCGATTGTCGTCGCATTTGTCTATGGCATGTGTTTCAGTGCTTTGCATATGACTTATATGTATTTGTAGATTATAAATTTACTTACAAACTGTAATTAATAGGCCGGCATTAATGTGAACATGTTAAAGTTACTATCTCAGTGTAATTGCACTTAGGTATGGATTCCCTGTAAGTGTACTTATCAGCGAATATTCATTTTTGCTTTTAAGTCCAGTCAATAGTTGCTTATTCGTCATGATAAAGTCTTATTAAGCTCTTCCAGCTTGTTTCAAACAAATGAAACTTATCCTACATTGAGGTCATATATTATTAATTTAATTTGTTTCTAATTTATGCCATAGATAGATCGATGAAATATGTACCACCCCATCGGTGTTCCTAGTTCAAGTTTAGTTCACAGCAATCCAGTTGTTCACAGTCAGCCATTAGACTGTGGTGCCAGCTCAATGGACTCAAACAGTGGAGCTAAGAATGGAAGCAGCAATTCAAGTTTGGCCTCTAAGCAGCGGCTTCGTTGGACGCATGAGCTCCACGAACGATTTGTTGATGCTGTAGCTCAACTTGGTGGGCCAGATCGTGAGTTCTTTTAACTTTATAGAGCATTACTTTGATCATTCCTTGTATATAGATAATTACTGTACCAACATACTATAGGTTAATAAGTATTCAACCGCATATGTGATGGAACAGAAGAAAAAGATACTGGAAAAAATGTTCAATTGGCTATAGTGGTTTTGTTGCTGAAGCAACTTTTTCTTGATTTCCCTTGTGTTGATATTGGAAAAGGGGTGCGAGTTGTTTTCTGCATTTCTGTCCCCAAAAGTTGTCAATAATTTCCAGCTGTAAAATTCTAAAGATGAATTATAGGACATTAAGTAAATTTCTAATAATATCTGAGAATACTTCCAGCAATATGATTCTACAGATGAAATATAAGACATTATAATGTACATATGCTGTAACAGTCTTCTTTCACATATGTAAATTTCTGATAATTTGTTATTGTTTTCAGGAGCTACTCCTAAGGGTGTTCTCAGAGTTATGGGAGTTCAAGGGCTAACAATATACCATGTAAAAAGCCACTTACAGGTATGTATGCCATGGATACTTCATAGTGATGATGTCTGATATTCTGTCTCCTATGCAGCTTGACCTAATTTTCATTGTCTCAAAACAGAAGTACCGGCTGGCAAAGTATCTTCCAGATTCTTCTTCTGATGGTGGGTAACTTTGCTAATACGGTTTTATCTTATACATTGTGTATATTCGATATTAATCAGTGTTACATTTGTTCTTGGAATTTTTTAATTTGGAGACTTTTATGGTGAGAATTTTAGTTGGCCAGTATTGTATTGATTCATTTTGACCTGGTTTTACAATAAGGGAAAAAAGTCGAAAAGAAGGAATCGGGAGATATGCTTTCCGGCCTGGATGGTTCATCGTGAGTGGAAACTCAACTCCCTTCTCATTTTTGTTTATTTCCTTTTAACCATGTTTGATTTTCACAACTGTTCTAAAATATAAGAGTAGTCAGCTATTCCAGCTATTCATAGTTTGTTAATCTCATGTCTTGATTAACTGTCATCCTATTATCACTACTGCTTTTGTGATATTTATAAAATTGTTTATATGATGCAAGAGAGAATTCTTTTCTGCTTGTAGTGGAATGCAAATAACTGAAGCACTCAAACTGCAGATGGAGGTTCAGAAGCGACTACACGAGCAGTTGGAGGTATATTCTTTACAACTAACTAACTTGGGAGAGTTTTCAGTAACTGCCCTCTAACTGGACTTGCATGTAATCTTATAGGTGCAAAGACAGCTACAGTTAAGGATCGAGGCCCAAGGGAAGTACTTGAAGAAGATAATCGAAGAACAGCAGCGCATCAGTGGTGTTTTTACAGAAGCCCCTCCTCAGGCGCTGGAAAATGATAATAAAACCGACCCAGCAACCCCTGCTCCAACATCAGAACCACCGTTTCTGGACAAGCCTCCCCATGAACGTACCTCAGCCAAGAGCCTCTCTCTGGATGAATCCTTCTCGTCTCATCACGAGCCTCTAACCCCTGAATCCGGCTGTAATGCGACTTCACCAGGTGTGAGTCGGCCTGCGAAAAAGATACGTGTGAACGATGATGTGGCTTTGACCAAACCGATGATGGACCTTCTTACCCCTCCGATACTGGAGTCAAGCTTGAACCCTACTTACCAACAGCCGCATTCACTTTTCTTGACGAGAGAGCAGTTTGATCATTCGTCGGTGCTACCCATTGGCGATGAACATCAGTTAGAAAATGTCTCTGGTAACAACATGTGATCCTTGGTGGTGCGATTTCGGCTGCTAAACTGTTACGATGTATCTCTAGTTATATAGAATATGTAATGTAATTGTATTAACAACTTGGGAGAGTATTTAGATTTTAGAAGGATTAGCTTTAGAAACGTTAATTTGAGAGCATGCTAAACCTTCCTCGTAGCTTGGTGAGTGTTGAGATAAACCACCTTTCTCATAATGTAGTATCATTCATGATTTATTTTACCAATTTAAGCCAAATTGAAATTCAGGACTGCACCAATAAGAAGAAACAAACTATATTCAGAACTAGAAACCAAAATCAAATCTGGGAACAATATATCAAACTGGACTTTTCTTGAGAATACAAGGCAATACAAGAGAAAAGTAAACAAACATAAAACGAGACTAGCAGAAAGAAGGGTCTCCTATGGTTAACTCTATTTGGTCACGACGAGCAATGTCTCCTATGGTTAACTCTCTTGAGGATGCAAAGACGAAGGCGCTGGCTCAGAGCCTCCAGCTTTTCAAATTTCTCACGTTTGGACTTCTTCGTACCTGATGAATCTTTATTCTTCTTCTTCTTCTTGGTAATGAGAGCAAAAATAGGAATGAGAGGAGACCTGGTCGTAGTTGCTGATACTTGTATCCATAGAAGGTATATCGTCACTTCCCAGAGACGAGCATCTTCCCCAACTTTCTCTATTTGAGCTTGTGTATGAGCAGCACTCTTCATTTTGGCCACTTGGATTGTCCTAATCAATTCAAATTCAAGATATTTAGATCCAAAAAAGTAGCAAAATACAATGATCCTTCAACTGAAGGTACCTGTTGAAGTGGTGGGCCACTGCCACGTAGTTCAGCTTCTTCACTAGCCAAGGCATCCTGCAATTATATTCGAATTCAAATTTGAGACGGCTCATTCTTTCGCCATAAAATAAAAGTGCACAATTATAAGAATAGAAATTTACAGGTACAACGTCAGTTAGTAGCTCTCCCACAGATTTTGTAGCTGAAATGCTACAGGGTCCAGAAGAAGAACTTGGTGCATCAGCACTAACATTACGGAGCCCAGCAATTATCTCGTATAAAATATTCTGGATATAAAAAGGCAGCTATCATCAAAACATGTAAAGACGAAGACCAACCGAAAAATTACAGGGGCATTAAAGCTGTGGGCATTATTTTTTGTGAATTTTGAGCTCATAATTATGTATTCTTTATGGGAGAAACTATCCCAAAGAGATATACAGCAAGAAATTACCTCTTCCACACCGGCACCAACCTTCATGTCTCCCAGATCACAATACTAATCAATCTTTGTTGAATAAGAAGTTGAAACTCGAGGAGGATGAAGAACATTGTAGAAAAAAATAGATACAGAATCATAATAAAATTGAGGTCGGGATGAGTTGTGATCACCCTCGAACTTGATAATATTTTTATCACCCTGCATAGACCCAAAACATTAACTGCTTAGCACATATTGAAAAGTTCAAAATTGATGAAAAAAATCTATAGAACGTTGCCACACCGCATATGAATTGGAGATAGCATCAGAATGTCGAGGTTTAATAAATTTGTCATCTTTTGCGTGGCCAAATAGAGCAGGAATAAATGTCTTGGGTGCAACCTGCTCATTTGGGAAATTGCATGCATTAATACCAAATATACTAGAGCTCCCAAATATTACAAGCACTGATTTATATTTTTATCTAGTGTATTAGAAATAAAAATCAACAATCTCATTGAAAAATAAGACCTGTACGCAATCAAGTCGCATTATATCAAATTTGGCCCTCTTCTGGATTACTCGTCGCATGTACTGAACATCAATTTTTAGAACGAATATTTCTTTCAATATCAATTTGAATAATGCCTCTTTCAAAGAAAGCCTGTGAAAAGGTATATATTTTTGCTTCACATAACTCAAATCTTCTACAATACATTCGAAAATTTGAATAAGATAATCCAAATTCTTAAGATCATAAATTTCAGAGCCTCCTGACGTAGATATTGCAAGCAAATTGCACATGGAAAATAATACGAGATCACCCATTACCGTAAATTTGGGAAGGCGAATTTTGTACACATCTGCAAGCTCCAGCATGAGATTGAACAAATTAGAGAAGGCACTGTCCAACACCATTCCAGCTATGGAAGGATCTTCTGCTCCATAAAGAAGGCTGTACCACATTTGGTGAAAAGATATACAAGTAATTTTTAGTATCTTTTACGTAGTATCTGTAAAGCATATTACAGAAGTTGAATGTACAACATTCCCATTTGAATAGTCTAACAAAACCAACTCCGACAAACACCTCTGGTGCAAATCAGGTGTTAAGAGCAAGGATTAACTATCAGTAAACGTGTCACACGGGCTCTGCTCATTTATTCTACAAGTAATCATATATGTCTACTTTCTTTTCTTTTGTTGATGATGATGAATAAGCTGTTTTATTTCTGTGGATTAGCTTTAAACCTCGTTATAGTAAAGCTATTCTATTATCCTTATCTTTCAAGCTTTCTTCATCTTCCCTTGCATCTTATTTCTGCAATTATATTCATACTTGTTCGGTGAATCTCACTTAGTATAAAGACACTGTAAACAAGCTTCGTTACATAATCGCACAACCCTAAATTACCGGGCAGCAATCATATACTGTTCAAGGCTCTGAAAGCAACTGGATAGTTCAGATATATGCTCATAAGTCCAACCTCTAAATATCAGAACTGAATGGGTAAAACATTTACACAAACATCAGTGAGAGTCAGATCAAGAAACAGTTGGTCTCTTGTAAGACTGTCTCGCATGAAACCAAGTCCAAACACATAACCTAGACCCCTAAACCCTAAAAAAAACCTAAAAAAGTAAGTAAAACTAAGCAAATTATAAGTCCGTAAAAAACTAAAAAAACCTATACTAAATTAGAACTCTTAAAATAAAATAAAACGAAAATATGTTTTTTGACCAACAAGAAAAAAGAACTGGCTAAACAACTTCCTTGATGAATAAACAATAGTAGCTTTTTGCTTTAGCACTACTCAACCAAGTAACAACCCATATACTTAAAAACTAAGCTAATTATATTTTGTGAGATGGACATGCCACTACTAAACAGGAGCTTGAAAAGCACAATACAAAGGTACAAAAATTAAACAATTGTGAGAGATGATGAGCGAATTATAATCACCAACCTCGTCACAGCACCCATTGATCTTCCCCAAAGGCCAATGCGAGATACTTTCTCATTGCTTCTCAAATACGATAGCACAACTTTGAGGTCATTTTTCTGAAATTCAGACAGCACATTTCACATCAGTTATGAAATGTATGGTAAACGAACAAACCGATAGGCATGCTCACGGTTCCGGAACCGCCGGTTCCAGTTCCGAACCGGCGGTTCCAAAATTCTGGGAGGGGGAACCGGAACCGAACCGTGGCCAAGGCGGTTTCGGTTCGGTTCCGGTTCCGAACCGCCGGTTCGGCCGGTTTTTTTTTTTGTTTTTTTTTTTTTTCATATATTTTTTGTTGTGTTTCTTAGTTTTTTGGATCTAAAATTTGAAGTAATATATAGATAGATCATGAAATTGGACATTGTTATTGTTAATATGAGGATTTAAATTGAAGATTACATTAATAATTGAACTATTATAAATTAGTAGCCTATTACAGTAATTGAACTATTACAAAATAGTAATTCTAACTTAAAATAAGCTAGTAATCTACTATTACAAATTAATTGAACTATTACAAATTTACAAATTACAAAGTGAACTATATCGAATTAGAAATTACAATTATAACTTAAAATTTTAAACTTTACAAAATAAATTTGGGGGAGGGGGGAAATTTAAAGAAATTGGACTTGAGCTTAAATTTAAGAAATAAACTTAGAAATTCTAAGTTTGAAACTTAAAATTAAGTTGCCTACGTATCCAAATAGGAATCAAAGTCCACGTAGTTCTCTTACCTCAAACTTACCTCGTTGATTTGGATCGATTCGATTCTTCATGCATCACTTCCGGTGGTAGTTTCTTCGGAGCTATCTTGATTATCATTATCAATAAATTCTTGACTTCTCTTTTCGGCTCTTACCCAATCATCAAACAAGCATTGGTTTTCCACGTTTTCAAACGTCATATTCGTTCTCGTTGCATCCAAAGTGTAGCCTCCCAAACTAAAAGCTTGTTCAACAGCAACGGTTGAGGCAGGAGATGCAAAAATTTCTCTTGCTAGCATTGACAATATTGGATAGATATTTTTCATCCTCGACCACCACTTAGTATATTAAAAGTAGCGTTGTCTTCATCTTCATCAAGCCGAACAAATGAAGAGGATAAATAATGATCAAGTTCGTAATAAGGGTTAGAAGTAGACCTTGGACGTTTTTTAGAACGTTCATCATAAAAACCTGTTAATATATCTTCTTCTTGACTCATAGAAGAGTCACCACCACCAAAATTTTCTTCAAAACCGGGACCACTATATTCTCTAAATAAATACATTAAAGTAACTTTAATCCGATTACCAATCTCTTCCGGATTAGGATATACATCATCTTCACCATATGTCTATTAGGAAATAAATAATTATAATACATATTTAACATCATTATTAATTCATCCAATCTTACTCTAGGATCAAACACTTTAGCAACCAAGAATAGATCGGGAATATTTGTAAAATATTTTTTCCATTTTTGCATCATAGAGAAAGTAGCACCACTTAATAAAGGACTTGTAATATTTTCATTTAACACATGAGCAACTTTAATACAATAATCAAGCGCTAAATTACACGTAGGATAATAAACACCGGATAACACTTTTGTGGAATCATTAAAAATTCCCAAAATTTTACACAAAGAAGTGCATGAATCCCAATATTGAGGATATAAACGAATACCACAATTTTTTTGAGTAAAAAATGTACATAAAACGTCTTTATAATCCATAGACTCCTTTAACAATTTATACGTGGAATTCCAACGAGTTGACACATCAAGAGAAATTTTTTTGGGATGCATATTGTATGTTCTACAAAAAACTTTCCATTTTTTCAACAATTTTAAATGTCTCGACATATAATAAATAGCGGATCTAATAGGACCAACTTGTTCTTTCAAAGCATCTAAACCATCTTGAACACATAAATTTAAAATATGACACATACATCTTACATGAAAAAAAAATTCACCAAGATATGGTTGACAAATATTTGTAAGATCTTCAATAGTAGCCGTATTTGCACTAGCATTATCAAACCAATAGAAAATATTTTTTTAGTAAGAGCATACTCATTTAAAATATCATGCAATTTATCTCTAATATTAATGGCATTGTGTTCCGTATCAAAATCTCTATAAGCAATCAATCTTTTGTTAAGAGTCCACGAGTCATCAATCCAAGTGCATGTAACTCCTATATAACTATGCTTTTGAAAATTATCACTCCAAATATCTGCACATATACAAACTTTAACATTTAAATCGGCAAATAGATTAATCAAAACATATTTATACTCATAAACAACTTTAGCAACATCACGAGTAGTAGTATGACGTGAAACTTTTTTTGCCGCGGGTTGAAGACCAAGGTTAACAAAATCATTCCAAAAGGAATTATCGGCAAATTGAAAAGGAAGGTGTTGTGTGCACACAAATTTAGCTAACAATTTTCTATATTTCATTTGATCAAATGTAAATAGAGAAGTGGGGTTACTTACCTCGCCTTGAACTCCACCACCGCCACCGGTTGACGTAAATCCACGAAGTTGTGCTTGGTTTGAACTAATTCCAACTCTATCCGGATGAATTTTTTTCAAATGCTTCTCGAATGTTCCATATCTCCCTCCTTTGACAAAAGAATATATTTTCCCACAATAGTTGCAATGAACTTTAATAGTATCATCCTCGTTGATCACTTTATTAAAGTGACGTGCAAAAATATCCGACTTAAGTTGAGCTCGACTTGGAGTTGGGGTTGGAGTTGGCTCGGCATTGGAGTCTGTTGGGTGGTTTTGACTTTCTTGAGTAGAACGTCGTGGACCTTGTGGTATAGCATCATCTTCAAGAGGATTCTCATAACCGGGACCAAGTGTGGCCTCAATATCATCTAAACTCCACTCGATCGGTGCCGGTGGTTGTGGAAGACGAACTGAAGAGGTGGAAGAAGCTTTATCTTTACCCTTACCCTTGCTTTGATGGCTTGCCATAATAATAATATGTATGTAAGTGTATATGTAAATAATATATGTATGTAAGTGTAGTGTAATATAATATGTATGTAACTATGTAAGTGTAGTGTAATATACTAATATGTAGTATAGTACTATAGTAGTATACTAGTATTAGTATAGTGTAATATATAGTGTATATAATATATAGTGTAGTATAAATATAATATGTAGTGTATAGTATGATATATAGTTTAGTGATGTAATATGTAACTATGTAAGTAATGTAAATAATATGTAAATAATAAACTTTGAGAATTGAGTGAGAGTTGAGACTTGAGAGAGAGATGAGAAGAAAGTAATGAGTTGAATAACTTTGGTGTGAATTTTGGAGGGGAATGAGTTGGTATTTATAGATGAAATATTGAAAAAAAAAAAACGGTCAAAACCGCCGGTTCGAACCGGAACCGGCGGTTCCTGCAACGGCTCTTTGATCTCAGCCGTTGGATCTCAACGGCTCTTTAATCTGGGCCGTTGGATCTCAACGGCTATAATTTTTAAATTTTGAGGCGGTTCCGGTCGAACCGGCGGTTCCGGTTCGAACCGGCGGTTCCCGGTTCTGGTTTTGCTAAAATCGGAACCGAACCGTGGGATTTACGGTTTCGGTTCGGTTCCGAAACCGGAACCGTGGAACCGGCGGTTCCGGTTCGAACCGCCGGTTCCGGTTTTTTTTTAGCATGCCTACAAACCGAGCCTTTAATCTCAAATAATTGGAAGGGGGGGGGCTATACATGAATCATGTTGGGTCGTGTGCACGACGTGGAACGTATGGTAAACATAAAAGATGGCAAGGAAAGTTATCTTATGCCAACCAAGACTGACATAATCTCCATCTGATAAGCCAGAACCTGAGAAATCGAGAGTGAATACTGTGATATTTGAAGGCAGAAGAACTACAGCTGCTTCATTTGCATCTGCTCGACATCCACTGCACAACAAGAATACATAACAGTCAGTTTTTAATACATCATAGGTCAAATCAAAATGTTTATAAAGATATAAATCCTCTAATACACACAAATTAGAAATAACATGTTTAGATTGGTTACTGGCTAGTTAAACAAATAGTGAATGCCCCTTAAGAAATATTATGAGAAAGGACTTGATAGTAGAAACTGATTAGCAGCTTGGGTCAGGTCACAACAGCATATTGTGGAAAACAAGAATACTTATACTACATACAAAATTTATTTTTACATCGAAAATAGACCAATAAAAAGATAGAGATTTGTGCAATTACAAAATAAATAATATACCAATATTGTGCTCCCACTTAGGAAAAAAGTTGCATCGTTCATATTTTGCAGCACTACATATTTTGCGGTATCAGGACTATTTTATGGCATTGCCTATTTTACAATATATGAATAAATAGACCTCTAAATTCTTTGAAGCAAAAGGATTTTTTAGTCACGTAAGTTTGCTCATTTTGTATTCGGGACACTTCACTTTCCTGAATAGAAATTTGTCCAGTTAACTTTCAAAATTCAACTTTTTAACCCTTTTACCGGCTACAGTGGGTTGGCAGTCGGTTTTGAGATGACGTGGCTGCTAATCCTTTGTAGCCGGTCAAGGATAAAAAGTTGAATCTTGAAAGTTAACAGGACGAAATTCAATTCGGGAGAGTGGAGTGTCCTGAAAAAAAAAATAGCCAATCTTGCAAGACTAAAAAAAACTTTTCCCTTTTTTCCAAAGGTAATAAATATGTTTTTTGTATACTACATTCATGATCCTCATAACATTGAAGAATTAGATAAATCTCATTGTAATAAGGGTAAAAATTCGTTATCAATCAAGTAAAGTGATACTTTCTCAACTCCTTTTGATTCTTCAAGGAGCAAAACACTAAAAGCATATATTTGATTCTTCAGATAAATCAGGGTTGTCTCTAATAAGGTCAAACATCAGGAGTGCAGTGGTACTTTACCCTGCTAACAAATGTACTTCTGATACTCTCTTATTTTCGAGCACTTTGGGTAAATGAAATTGATAGCATTTTACATGAAAAAAGACTTCGTAAAGGACAATGTGGCTACCTGTTTCCATGACAATATATAAAACAAGGAAGGGGAGAATCATCTGGGTATTGTGAAGGAACGTAATGGCTACATCTCAAGGTATAACCCCGTTCATTACTAAGCTGCAAAAGTTAAGCAGATAATAGTTTCAGAAACTTAATACGATCAATTTCGGAAATGCACAGAAATAAATATCCAAGAATTCAGTTTATAAGAAGTTTTGGTAACTTATGCCCATACTTGCCTCCAGGTCTTCTCTTTTGTACTTTCTTCCAGCGAGAGTAAAATCCTTTTCCCACAGATACTGATCTGGGTTGTAGTCGGCCCTGTTTGCATGGCAGGTGGAAATAGTAAAATAATTTACTAATTTAGAAACTTGCTAATAGGATTTGATGGATACGAAGTGATGAAATTTTGGGAAATATTCTCAACTTCCAATATAACATAAAGAAAGCAATGCATTTACATTAACCAGAGAATTTCCATATACAAAGAGAAGGTTATTTTTATATTCGAAACTGAGATACTAATGTTAACACATTTCAATAGATGAGAAACACACTAAAAGACTAAGTGCTGAGATGTTTAGAAGTTTAACTTAACGTTTGATACAAGCAAATGTCCAATCAGCCATCTCTGAAATAGGCAAGTAATGTACCAGAGATCAATCTGAAGACCGTTGCACCTTTATCATCCCATTTCTACTTTTTCTTACCAAAAATAGCTTAATTAATGTGCCAAATTAAATAAGAATGGAATGATATCCTATGCGGACAAGTAATTTAATCATTCAGTAGGACAAACATTTATTTATATGTTCAAGCTCTGCTACATTATTACTTGACTGCCCCCAGACGGTAAAAGAGAGGGACTTTGGAGTAAGGAGCAATTACCAAGATGCTAAACAAAACATGAATCCATCCATATTTTCAGTGACTTGAACATAACTCATAGGATACTGTATAATGGCCCAAAAATTACCTTAAAATTTACCAAAACAAACTTTGAAGCATTTGAAGAAATTGTGCAAATAGGAAACTGGGAAATATATTATGCCTGGGGGGCCTAATGACAAAATTGATAAATTGATCAATCATCTTGAGCAACACAACTTAAGCAGCCACTTCCAAATGAATGAATCATGCTACACCCATCGTACAAACGGATGCCCTCTTCCGTCTCTCTATACACGTGAAGATGGTATTGTGTTCAATACCATAAACGGACCCTAAATTAACAGTCTCCTTATCGTATTTCCTTGCAAGTATAATGTGAATCTATGAACAGTGTCTAAATGCAGAGACCAACAACATCAACAAAAAAACCCCAACGAGCAATAATTGGTTACTACAAAAATTCATATTGTATTCGAATTAGATTATTTGCTTGTTAAGTTATCGTTAATCCTACTCATTGCTAGAACTACCATGGAAAGAGCATTTCAACACTCAAATTCATCAAAAGTTCACCATTTAACCAAATTGAAGATAAATTTTTGAACGATTGTTTAGTTGTATACATAAATATTTTTTTTTAAAGTTAGTAACAAAGCTATCATGCAACGCTTCCAAAATAAAAAGAGTCGAAGAGGTATGATATTAGATGTATTAACATTTTGTTTTCAAATGTGTACATAATTACGTTTAACATTTTGATTATATAAATATATGTATTAGTTTATGTTTTTGTTTTAAACTTTTATTTTTGTACTTTTTATTACTGTTAATTGGGGAATGGTTCTGATCATGAGCACCAGGTGTATCATGCACTCCATAGTATATTTTAGAACTATGCAACTTGTTGCACTAAAATGTGCAAATTGTCTACACTGAAATGTGCAACTTGTTTTCCATATTAATAGTTGCATGGTTCAGTGTGAACAAGTTGCATGCTTCTAAAATACACTATGAAGTGCATAATGCACTTGATGCATGCAAAATTTTGTCTTAATTGGGCCCCCCTAGACAAAAATACTGGCTCGGTCACTGATTGTATCAATTGAAAGGTGTAGTCGTAATAATGTATAAATATAATAAATATATACATATAAATTTCATATTATGGACTTACTTATCCTAAACATATAGTGTCAATTCAAATGCTACTGAAACTAGAACTTTACCAATTTCCCCCCTCCTTCCCTAAATTAATATTCCCTCCGTCTCATACTCAATTTTCCATTTTTTATTTTGGTCCGTTCCACATTTGATTTATCTTTCCATAAATGATAATAAAACAATATTACTTTTTACAGCAATATCCTCCCATCATCTCAAAAATTACATTTCATTTCATTATTTTATACACACTAAAAATCATTTTACCCTCTCATCTACTTTAATAATAAAATAGAAAGATCTTGTGCGAAGAAGAATTCTCTCAAGTGACAACAACTATTGCTCGATTTGCGGAAATTCAGAGGAAACGGCTGGCCATCTTTTCATTCTGTGTCCTGATGTCTCGGCTACATAAAGAGGATGTTTATCCTAGATAGGCATATCCTAGATAGGCATCTCTCTCCCATCCCATGCATATGTCATCGATCATTTTCGCATGTTCTCAGGTGTGCTACGGGGAGAAAAAGCTCGATATTCGCTATTTGTTCATGGAATTGTGTGATTTGGATAATTTGGAAAGCACAAAATAAATTGATTTTTAAAGGGAAGAAGTTCAATAACGGACAAATTTTGGAATAAATAAAATGACGGATTTGGAGTTGGACTTAATAAGGAGCTTTATTCATAATAATGCCTCTATGAACTCTTGGCTTGTAAACCTTTTACCATTGTTATGTTTTTAATTCTCTTGTAAATTGTATTCTTGAGCTTTCGGCTCTTTCAAAAAGCTGAGAGTTTTTGTTAATAAAATTTATTTTGCCTGATTAAAAAAAATTACAATATTCTCACTTAAAAATTATTTTATTCTCTCGGATACAAATAAATAACTCTTAATTAAATATCGTGTAAACAGTAAATGAAAAAATCAAGTGTACGACGAAAGAGTATAATATAAAAAAAGAATTGTAGGACACCCAATCTATAACAAATTAGTTATGTTGGCATGCTGCCAAACAACAACATTACAACCAAACCATGCTGTTTCTACACAAATTGCAACTTAACACACTCTTTCCACCTTGATTACCTTAATCAGTAATAAAGCAACTTTTTTAAAGAAATGAATTTGATTAATTACAACCTAACTGTCTCAAATGATTTGTTGGTAACGGGTAAGGGAATCATATGCATTCCCACCTACGCATGCAGTCACTAATTCTAATTCCATATATTTATCTATTCTAATGTTCCCAATCATTTGATGTTAAGCATGTAAAACAAAATTAGAACAATTAAAAAGGCAAACTTATGAAGCATGTGACGGTACTTTTGTGTTACACACTTTCAAGGGAAAATGTGATTATTCACTTAAAAAATATGAACTGTTGTTCAAAAAAAAAAATTATCTTTCACCTTAAAACAAAATTGTTTCTATGATTCTTGGTTTCTTTTTTTTTTTTGGTTTGGGAGGGTGTACCTTTTTACCTCAATTCTTAATCAATGGAACAATTTTTTGTTGATAAAAGAAAACCTTAAAACATAATAAATGGAGGTGGGTTGTAAATCATAGTCTCAACTGTAGCAGGTAAATAATAAGCTTTTGTTTGTGCAAATTGCAATTCCCTTGACGTAAAGCAAAGTCAACGTTGTGTAATGTTTATTTAAATAAATTAAATGGGAGCAGCCATTCTCACGCCTACTGTTGGAAAATTAATTGTCTCGATGACTGGATCTATTCGGGATGAAATTTAAATATAAATTTAATTATACAATTATTGCTAACATGAATTAATTATATATTAATTCAAATAATAATTTCAATAACAATCATGCACATAATAAATTCACGTAAATCCTACGCATGCGGAATTCTAGGAATTTACGCGAACGTACCTTTTGACGAGATAACCGTAGAGAAAATGAGTACCCGTTCCAACGAATAAATTCAAAGAGTCTTCTCAAGTATTCTCATGTCCTTGCTTGATAATTCGGTGGAGGATTCCCACAAACAATTAACAAAAGGGAAAAATAAAATTATGTTGCATCACCTTTGTGAATTTCTAATTTTTCCAACTCATGAAACTATGTTGGGGATGAATTTCATCCCCTATTTATAATGCACAAGGGGGCAAAATTTTTAGAGTTTATTGGCTAATGGAAAATTTCTTTGTATTTTCTCCAAGATACAATCTTGAATATATCTCATATATTCTATTTTTCATAAATAAATCCTAACAAAATATCCCCTTATTTATTATATGGAATTTTCGAAAAAATAAGGCAAGAAACAAGATTTGAGATTTCTTGAATTTATGAGATAATTTTGTATTCCAAGAATACTTATCTTTTTCATAAAATTTTTTCAAAAAATCTTTTTTCTCTTTCTTCCTACAATTTTTGAAAAAATTGGAAAAATAGGCAACAATATTTTCTTTTATTTTAATCATCATTTTCAGTTATTGGACTTTATATTTGGCTACTTGATGAGTGTTTAGGAGAATTAAGATTGAATCTTCCAATGAGCTCTGAATTATCAATATTGAGCCACAATATTATTCAGCCCATTAATATTAATTTATTCAACTATAAAATCAATATTGCACTATCCATCTTAACCTATATTACTGTAATATGACTCCCGGTTATTATTTCCCGTGTTTAAAATTATCTAGTCCATTAATTAAATTAAGCCACTGAAGAAGCTTTATATTAATTAATATCATTTTCCTTGGAGTAATGTCAGCTCAACATTATTATCCATACCGGAAACAAATTTCACTTGTAAAATTTAGTATGATAAAACGTCTGAGCCCACCAAGGGGACAAATCACGCAAGACGTATTTGGACACGATTTCCTGTATTAAAACTTAGCAATCGTCATGTAACTAATAATATTGCTCAAAACACAAAGTATTGAATCGCATTGATTCTCTACCCAACATGAATCAAATCAATAATTATTAATTACGCACGATTCTATTTAAGGGGCAGATATTAAGAAATAATCAACTACTGAGGTCTAATTCTTCTACATTCAGTACTGAAGAATTTATCCTCATTGTAGGTCCTATTCAGCGCATCATAATGCACTAGTATAATCTCTTGGTCAAGACAAGTCAATTTGAGACTTACACTTCAACCTTTCACGATGGATTGTTCATTTACATCTATGTTGTGAATTTGTACTTATTTACAAGGAACTGTTAATGTGATCTTCTTTGATTTGATATCACCACATTAACTACAATGTAACTCGTACTAATATTGAACATTTATGCAGTAAATATATATATAACATTCATTCATATTTAAAACAACAATGATAAAAAATTTATTTCCAGTAAATAAGAAAAAATTCAATTTAATTATACAAAGTAAAAACATATTTTTCAATATAACCTCTCAACACCTACAACTTGTGTGACCCTTTTGGAGAGTGAAGGAGACGTATGAAGCACAACTCTAGATGTTACTATGTCTCATCCCCACCACATATCTGCAATATACTAATTAAATGGCCTAAATTTCACATGATAATTGTATCATTTTTGGTATTATATCTATTTTGTGTTTCACTATCTAGTTTATTGGCACGTGTACTATCAAAAATAATCAACGCATCATAATAATGGGGGCAACACATGTTAAAAATACGGAAAGTAGAACATATAATGGATCATAAAAAATTAAAACGGAAGAATATGGGACTGTAAAAATCTGTTCATATTTCTCTATTAGGTCAGGTGAGTTAAATTAAATCTTGGTATCTGAGAGGGCAAATCAAGACATTCAAGTTATGTTATACTAATAAACATTTTCTGGAATATTGACAGTATTTACATAGCCATTAATTTAATGTTGATTTGAAATTGGAGAATTACGATGCCTGTACTTTTTCATGTGTGTGAGGTGTGCCTTGTCCATTTTTTTTCAACAGGTCGTTCGAATTGTCATGGTCAAAAACTTGACAATTGCAAGTTTTTAAAATGTTTCAGTTTTAACTTTTAACTTTAGAATGTTTTGGCCATATCGTTCCACACCAACATGTGTATTCCAAGTCTGTGCATCATTTTATTTACTCGTGCATTAAATATTTGTTTTTAACAAGTTAAATGTAATCAACAATCCACCTTCAACTTCATTATATATAGCCAAATATTTATCTACTAGGTCAAAATATATGTCATAATTCTAATTACAATATTTGCCAAACCGAATACGCAATATTATTATTATTATTATTTTTTTTTAAAGAAAAAACGATAGTCATTACACTTCAATAACAACAACAATAGAATCCAAAATATGAAAAGAAGAAATCAGAAATACAAGAATAAACAAATTAAGCTAATTGATGAGCCACGAAGTTTCCAGACCTCCTCGTCCAAGTAAAAGAGACATGATCAAAGTCCTTTACTAGCATCAAAATATCATTCACAAGCTTTCTCACATAGGTGAGGTCGGGCTTGGGACTAGTCAAAGAAGTATTCAACAATTGAACATCAAACTCAGCTTCCAAATCATGAATTTCCCGATCCCGAGCTAACACTATTACCCTCCACATCGCAATGGCTTCCATGACCCCCACATCCCCACTACTGTACTCTTCAACATAGCACTAAATCACCTCTTCAAACTCATTCCTCATCACATCACCAAATAGAGGCGTCGAACCCAACCAGAATAGATTCATCTGCGTTTAGCTTCAGACGACCTGGAGTCGGTGGCTTCCATGTAACTTCACCTTCGCCTCCCTTGCAAGAACTAAAGTCATGTCGATGAACCTCCACCATTCTCCATACTTCCTCAGCCTCCAACTTCTTATCTTGAAACACGTTAGTATTACGTGCAAACCAGATATACCACAAAGTTATCAAAAAAACACAAAACATCTCATCATCAAGAACCGACCGAATATCCATCACCCACGAGATCAACGAGCCCACTATGAATCGAATCGAGACCGTACATATATGTCATATCTGTCTCGATCGTTCACAATCTAGAAAAACATGCCCCGCCGTCTCAATCTTCACCCCACATCTCTTACAAAATGACTCCAAATCAACAAACCTGCTAATAAGGTTTATTTTTGTAGAAATAATCTCATGCAATACTCTCCAAAGAAAATATTGAATCTAATTTCTCAAGTGAAAATTGAAACTTGCATGATGTACAAAGTAGTCACTTGAAAGATGAAACATACATTCAATATGTTGAGAAGACGAAAATGCTATCATGCCTGACTGAAAAATTAATTAAGCATATGCTGCAATTATAATTGAATTGTGGGCTTGTCCTTGGTTCCAATTTTCCAATTCGTATTAAACTGGACACTGGTTGGCTATAGTTTTACTTTAATTGATTTTAGTTGGAAATTAAGTATTACATTACAATATGAATTATCGGCTGAATAGAACTATTTAAATTGCTCTAATTAAGATTGAGAAAAAAATGTCCAAATTACAAACACACATGCGAAGTAATCAACAGTTATTCAGGATTTTCTTAAATAAGATGTATGGTACTTCTACCAAAATAATAATAATGAAAAGACACCCTCTTGCGTGAGATAAAATATAATTTGAGCATGATGTTTTAACATTTTAAAATGAATGTATGTTAAATTATGCTAAATTGTATCATGTTTCATGTGTATGGTACGAGTTTTTGTCAAATGGGAAAAAGGACAGCGTCGCTTAATAGGCTTAGCAATTTTTGCTGGACTATTCTGCACTAGGACTTTGGGCTATGAAAATGGGATCTTGTTGGACCTTTTACTCTTCTTGAGTTTTCGGGCTAATTGGATTGATACATTGACCCATTTATAGTTGATCCTTGTAATTCTTGCGATAATTATGTTTTGACTTTTAAGTATTGGTAAATCCCAAATAGTGTCTTCAAATAAAAAAAAAAAAAAAAATCCTAAATAGTTACTTTTTTTCTTCAAGAAAATAAAACCCACCACTGTCCACTGGTATTTGAAGATGACTCCAGAGTAAATTCTTTGTAATAAAACAATAATAATAAGGGTGGGTCTTATATGTATTTACGTGCACCGTACATTCATATTGCATTTTAGAATTAAGTTATTTATTCTGCTGAAAGGTGTAACTTGTTTACACTAAATCATGCAATTATTAATATAAAAATATAATTACTCGATTTAGTATAAATAAGTTGCATTTTTAAGAAAAACAAGTAGCACCGTTTTAAAATGCATTGTAAGTGCACGGTGACACTGGATGCATACAAAACTTTGCACAATAATAATAAATTAACACAAATTGTGTGAGATAATGAATAAGAAGATGCCGCTATTAAGTCGGTGTGAGCCTATTTCCATATTTGTAACGTGATACGTAGGCATGCTCACGGTTCCGGAACCGCCGGTTCCGGTTCCGAACCGGCGGTTCCAAAAGTCTGGGAGGGGGAACCGGAACCGAACCGTGGCCAAGGCGGTTTCGGTTCTCGAACCGGCGGTTCCGGTTCCGGTTCCGAACCGCCGGTTCCGCCTGTTTTTTTTTTTCTTTTTTTTTTCATATATTTTTTCTTGTGTTTCTTAGTTTTTTGGATCTAAAATTTGAAGGAATGTATAGATAGATCATGAAATTGGACATTGTTATTGTTAATATGAGGATTTAAATTGAAGATTACATTAATAATTGAACTATTATAAATTAGTAGCCTAATTTATTACAAAGTAATTGAACTATTACAAAATAGTAATTTTAACTTAAAATAAGCTAGTAATCTACTATTACAAATTAATTGAACTATTACAAATTTTCAAATTACAAAGTGAACTATATCGAATTAGTAATTACAATTACAACTTAAAATTTTAAACTTTACAAAATAAATTTGGGGAGGGGGGATTTAAAGAAATTGGACTTGAGCTTAAATTTAAGAAATAAACTTAGAAATTCTAAGTTTGAAACTTAAAATTAAGTTGCCCTACGTGTCCAAATAGGAATCAAAGTCCACGTAGTTCTCTTACCTCAAACTTACCTCGTTGATTTGGATCGATTCGATTCTTCATGCATCACTTCCGGTGGTAGTTTCTTCGGAGCTATCTTGATCATCATTATCAACAAATTCTTGACTTCTCTTTTTTTAGCTCTTACCCAATCATCAAGCAAGCATTGGTTTTCCACGTTTTTCACGGTCATATTCGATCTCGTTGCATCCAAAGTGTAGCCTCCCAAACTAAAAAGCTTGTTCAATCAAGAACGGTTGAGGCGGGAGATGCAAAAATTTCTCTTGCTAGCATTGACAATATTGGATAGATATTTTTCATCCTCGACCACCACTTTAGTATATTAAAAGTAGCGTTGTCTTCATCTTCATCAAGCCGAGCAAATGAAGAGGATAAATAATGATCAAGTTCGTAATAAGGGTTAGAAGTAGACCTTGGACGTTTTTTAGAACGTTCATCATAAAAACCTGTTAATATATCTTCTTCTTGACTCATAGAAGAGCCACCACCACCAAAATTTTCTTCAAAACCCAATGGACACTATATTCTCTAAATAAAAACATTAAAGTAACTTTAATCCGATTACCAATCTCTTCCGGATTAGGATATACATCATCTTCACCCGCCATGACCATATGTCTATTAGGAAATAAATAATTATAATACATATTTAACATCATTATTAATCCATCCAATCTTACTCTAGGATCAAACACTTTAGCAACCAATAATAGATCGGGAATATTTGTAAAATATTTTTCCATTTTTGCATCATAGAAAAGTAGCACCACTTAATAAAGGGATTTGTAATATTTTCATTTAACACATGAGCAACTTTAATACAATAATCAAGCGCTAAATTACACGTGGGATAATAAACACGGATAACACTTTTGTGGAATCATTAAAAATTCCCAAAATTTTGCACAAAGAAGTGCGTGAATCCCAATATTGAGGATATAAAATACCACAATTTTCTTGAGTAAAAAATGTACATAAAAACTTCTTTATAATCCATAGACTCCTTTAACAATTTATACGTGGAATTCCAACGAGTTGACACATCAAGAGAAAATTTTTTTGGATGCATATTGTATGTTCTACAAAAACTTTCCATTTTTTCAACAATTTTGAATGTCTCGACATATAATAAATAAGCGGATCTAATAGGACCAACTTGTTCTTTCAAAGCATCTAAACCATCTTGAACACATAAATTTAAAATATGACACATACATCTAACATGAAAATTTTTTCCCACCAAGATATGGTTGACAAATATTTGTAAGATCTTCAATAGTAGCCAAATATTTTGCACTAGCATTATCAAAACCAATAGAAAATATTTTTTTAGTAAGAGCATACTCATTTAAAATATCATGCAATTTATCTCTAATATTAACTTGGCATTGTGTTCCGTATCAAAATCTCTATAAGCAATCAATCTTTTGTTAAGAGTCCACGAATCATCAATCCAAGTGCATGTAACTCCTATATAACTATGCTTTTGAAAATTATCACTCCAAATATCCGCACATATACAAAATTTAACATTTAAATCGGCAAATAGATTAATCAAAGCATATTTATACTCATAAACAACTTTAGCAACATCACGGTAGTAGTATGACGTGAAACTTTTTTTTTGCGGGTTGAAGACCAAGGTTAACAAAATCATTCCAATACTGAATTATCGGCAAATTGAAAAGGAAGGTGTTGTGTGCACACAAATTTAGCTAACAATTTTCTATATTTCATTTGATCAAATGTAAATAGAGAAGTGGGGTTACTTACCTGCGCCTTGAACTCCACCACCGCCACCGGTTGGCGTAAATCCATGAAGTTGTGCTTGGTTTGAACTAATTCCAACTCTATCCGGATGAATTTTTTTTTCAAATGCTTCTCGAATGTTCCATATCCTCCTCCTTTGACAAAAAATAATATATTTTGTCACAATAGTTGCAATGAACTTTAATAGTACCATCCTCGTTGATCACTTTATTAAAGTGACGTGCAAAAAATATCCGACTTAAGTTGAGCTCGACTTGGAGTTGGCTCGGCATTGGACTAGGTTGGGTGGTTTTGGCTTTCTTTGAGTAGGGCGTCATGGTATAGCATCATCTTCAAGAGGATTCTCATAACCGGGACCAAGTGTGGCCTCAATATCATCTAAACTCCACTCGATCGGTCTTGGCCGGTGGATGTGGAAGACGAACGGAAGAGGTGGAAGAAGCTTTGTCTTTACCCTTACCCTTGCTTTGATGGCTTGCCATAATAATAATATGTATGTAAGTATATGTAAATAATATATGTATGTAAGTGTAGTGTAATGTAATATGTATGTAACTATGTAAGTGTAGTGTAATATACTAATATGTAGTATAGTACTATAGTAGTATACTAGTATTAGTATAGTGTAATATATAGTGTATATAATATATAGTGTAGTATAAATATAATATGTAGTGTATAGAGTATAGTTACTATAGTATGATATATAGTGTAGTATAAATATAATATGTAATGTAAATAATATGTAAATAATAAACTTTGAGAATTGAGTGAGAGTTGAGACTTGAGAGTTGAGAGAGAGATGAATAAACTTTGGTGTGAATTTTGGAGTGGAATGAGTTGGTATTTATAGATGAAATATTGAAAAAAAAAAAAAACGGTCAAAACCGCCGGTTCGAACCGGAACCGGCGGTTCCACGGTTCGAACCGGCGGTTCCTTCAACGGCTCTTTGATCTCAGCCGTTGGATCTCAACGGCTCTTTAATCTGGGCCGTTGGATCTCAACGGCTAGAATTTTCAAATTTTGGGGCGGTTCCGGTTCGAACCGGCGGTTCCCGGTTCTGGTTTTGCTAGAACCGGAACCGAACCGTGATTTTCTGATTTCGTTCGGTTCGGAACGAAAATGGAACCGAATGGAACCCATTCAAAAACCGGCGGTTCAAAAAACCGCCGGTTCGGTTTTTTGAGCATGCCTAGTGATACGATTAAAAAAGAGTACAATTTCTTTGATAAAAGGAGATGTTTTTTAATTTTTTTCCGAAACAATAAAAGGAGATGTTATTTATCTATTTTAAGGAAAACATCAGTAAATCAATTTCATATTGACACTATTTAATTTTTTATTTTACTACCAAAAAATTAGTAATTACTTATATATTTGCCAAGAAATATGTTTTGGGTCTTTGGTAATATTTGGTTGTTTAAAAATATATGAGTGGATCCGTCATAAAGCGCCAAGACTTGTAGATGCGTTATAGTCGTTTTTTAAAAAAGCGTCTGAACTATTTCAAATAGAAGATTTAACAACTATGTTTTCCATATTAATAGTTGTATTTTTTACGTGTAAAATAAATCGACTTTTTTTCAAAGATAATAAATTGCACGCTTTTAAAATTCACACCCGGGTGCATACAAGACCTTGCCTAAAAATATATATCTAATCATTAATGATTTTATCGTGTTTATTTAATTTTTTTAACATATATAAAAAATTAAATTAAATTAATATTTAATTTAATATTTGTCCTTTATCATTGTTTAATTGAGAAACAATTTTACTGGTATCCAATTACCTTAAGGTAAAACCTTCCGGTAATAACAAAACAAAAAAAAGAAAACACTTCCGGCAATAAAATTGAAAATTCCCTTGAGAACAAAAAAAGCCCAGCCAATAATAAAAAATATCATTACCTAAATTAATCAGAAATTCAGAATCATTCTGAAGAGCTCTACGTTTTCTGACTTTTACTGCGCCATCAAATTAAAAATTAACCGCTGCGAGTCGTATATCTCACAATTTAAGTGCATTTGGGAATTGAGCTATCTGCAGATCGCCTGCGTGAATTTGATCGAAGCCGCAGAGATCTCGGTCTAATCATCATGATCGGAGTCTTTAGGCTCTGATTTTTGTATCAATTTGTTCGAGGATTCATTTTTGTTGCTGTAAATAATTCAATTGAATAAGAGGAATTGAAAAGGTTAGAATTTAATTCACTTATATTGTTCTGTTTAATGTAGGTGGACTTTAATTTTTCTTCTCTTTGATGTTGATTTGTTAATTATGCTTTTGCTTGTTATATTTTTGACCTTTTGCTGCTTAGGGTTTGGTACTGAGGCAGAGTGGTGTTATGTGCTTTTACCGTCTAATTTTTTCGTTTTTTACTTGATTCCTGATGGGCTTTAGACTCTTATATTTTGAGTTAATTTTATAGATTTTTTTGTTTGAATTTTTACTTTGTCTGTGATGGTTATGGAGATTTTTTCCCACTCCTTCCTTGGTAGGCATGTTCTCTTTGTGGTGCAATAATGAAAAGTTCAATCTTTTTAGTTTATATGGTGTTTCTTCCTGGTTGGAGATTGTATATGCATACTTATTATTATGTTACTTTTGTTGCTTTAGTGAGTGAATTTGAATAAATGTCCTTTCAAGTGGAAGAAATGGATTACCCGCCTGCTGACTATGAGATGGGGGGGGTAGAAGAGGATATGTTTTTCGGTGGTCGAATAATGGGTGACACGGAGTCTGAGGACGAGGATGAAGATGAACATGATCATTTGGTCAGTTCATATGCAGTTTCAAAATTTGCATTCAACCTCATCAATTTATAATTGTTTTTTTTTTCTCCATTTCTTTACTCTTTGGTTTTATTATCCATGAGATGAGTTAACTTAAGCGTGGTATTAGGACAATAAGATAACTGATACTTCTGCTGCCGAGGCACGAAGAGGGAAGGATATCCAAGGGATCCCATGGGAGAGGCTAAGCATATCAAGGGAGAAGTATAGACAGACTAGGTTAGAACAGTATAAGAATTATGAGAATGTACCACAATCCGGTGAAGATTCAGAAAAGGTAACTTTCAGTTCCAAATGGTAACTGAACTGAATTGTATTGATTACGTGGCTTTTGGATGACATATAATTTATGTGGTTTTCTCTTCTGGATATGTCAGGAGTGCAAATTAACAAGGAAAGGTGGAGCTTATTATGAGTTTTGGCAGAATACAAGATCAGTAAAATCAACCATTCTTCATTTTCAGGTAATGAGATGCGTGAAGTTGAATTTCTGGCTAATGAATTGAATGGATGCTGTATATGCTTGTTTCCTGATGCTTTTGCACCTGTTAGAACTGCAATTCACCTTTATATTGCAATTTGATTGTTCAGTTCTGCTAAACTGGCTTTTTGCCTACATTAGAATGGAGCAGAAGAAAGATTTGCAGTACATGCATCTTGCATCTTGAAATTTTATCATGTTATATACTTTCATATATTCAATATTCTACACCTGTAGTAGGATATTGTTGGACACTATTTCAATCTTGGGGTTCTTTGGGGTATCTAGATTATGTAGCTATCAAGTTATTTGAGATGAGAAATACTGGTTTGATGCCAGGAGGGTTTCATGAGGGGTGGGAGTGGTTATCCTCCTCCTCCATCTTTCTCCTATATAGGAACTAAGCCAAATTATAGATCAAACTTAATGTTTTTGATCTGCCTTTCTTTCATTGGCTCCTTTTCAATTTGATTATTTTGTGTGTTTTCTTCATCTATTTGGGAGGAGAATTGTTGAAGCACAACAAGCCTAGCTGATGGAAGCTTTTATGTAATATTATATTTAAATGTACTCATCGTTTTCGTCCAAGGGGCCTCTCTCATATTAGTCACATTTACTCACTGCCCGTTAGTTTTTTCGCCACACCTCAATAAACTGAGGTGCATAATATTATACCTGGGATTATGTTGCGAACTATACTTTGAGTCTTTATTTTTCTGTTATTAACTATGTTTAGATTTCAACTTAAGATTCCTTTGGGTGCATAGGAACATGCTATATGTTGTCATGCAGGTATCTCAATGTACATTCAGCATCTTTACTGGTATCACACATAATATTTTTTAGTTGCTATCTGTATTTGCAGTTGAGGAACCTGGTTTGGTCAACATCAAAGCATGATGTTTACCTCATGTCACATTACTCGGTTATTCATTGGTCTTCATTAAGTTCTAAGAAGACGGAAGTCCTTAATGTCTCTGGGCATATCGCTCCTTGTGAGGTGCATCTCTTTTTACTGATCATATTTTGAGTCATTTAAGTTGTAGGCTTTAGGTTTCCTTTTCAGAAAATATAGCTGGACTGATATCTCTCTTACAGAAACACCCTGGAAGTTTACTGGAAGGATTTACTCAAACACAAGTAAGCACTCTGGCTGTCCGTGACAATTTGTTGATTGCTGGGGGATTCCAGGGCGAGCTCATCTGCAAGGTAATTCTCTCTCTTGGTGGAAAGCTTTTCATTCTGCCTTGTCTCAGTTTTAAATTCCCACTTAAACCATGTTACTATAGCCTTTGTTGTGGTATTACTTACCTATTGTATTCTCGCCCTTTTGATGCAGTATCTGGATCGACCTGGTGTTACGTTTTGCACAAGGACAACTTATGATGATAATGCTATCACGAATGCAATTGAGATCTATGATGCTCCAAGGTAATCCTGGTTCTCACATAATGCTCCCTAACTAATCTCTCTAGAGTAGAATTCACGTATGCTGTGGCATTTTCACTTACATTGACCCTTTTTCTGGAACTAATTCGGTTGAACCCACTGTCAGTGGTGCTGTTCATTTCACAGCTTCAAATAACGATTGTGGTGTACGGGATTTTGATATGGAGAGGTTTCAGCTTGTTAAACAATTCTCTTATCCATGGCCTGTGAACGTAAGTTTCGTTTTGACTTATCAATTTGCTAATGTGACTTGGCATATGTATGTGGACTGTGTGTTCATCGAATGACTGAGTCTCCAATCTTTGTGGATAATGTCAAAAGAACAAAAACTAGGAAATTTCTGCACTGTCATCTGGCTAACCTTTTCAAAATTGGCCATTTCGCCATCATTTTGACTTAAAATTTTCAAAAGTTGAGAACTATCTATGCAAACCCCCAAGTGTAGGTGCTAAAATATTATTGGCATGTATTATTTTTTATGTGGGCTCATGTCAAACAATTTATTCATATGCTGAATGTTTGCGTGGTTGTCTTTTGAACTTGGTTCACGCAAGCCCATTTTTTCACTTTCCCATGTTTATGTTTATTGGATGCAACATATTCTCTAGAGCCTGTAAAGGTACATCAACGGCCAATCACATCTTATTAGTCATTTGCAATTTGAGCTCACACCTAGAAGTATGTGAATAGCGACTATGGACCTTGATTAACTAGCAAGATGCTATGATAATGGGATTTTTGTTTGAAAATTGAAATATTTTGTATGTGACCATGTTTTGACATTTTATTTTCGGCAAGAGCTCTCTCTCTCTCTCTCTCCCCTTCTTTCTCTGGTAAAGGCATTAGGATAACGTGTTATTTTGATTTACAGCATACTTCTCTGAGTCCAGATAGCAAGATTATTGCTATTGTTGGTGACAATCCTGTTGGGATGCTCATTGATTCACAAACTGGGAAGGTAACCTATTTTATTTCTGACATCAGTATCTGTAAGCCAAAAGTTATATTATGCAGAATTTCAGCTCAATCTCCAAGGAAAATGGTTGATAATAATACTTCCTTTTTTATCCTTTGTTTCTGTGTAGACGGTTGCCCCTCTTCATGGACATTTGGATTTCTCTTTCGCTTCCGCATGGCATCCAAACGGTTACATCTTTGCAACTGGGAACCAGGACAAGACTTGTCGAGTATGGGACGCTCGGAACCTCTCAAAGTCAGTTGCTGTACTCAAAGGAAATCTGGGTGCAATCCGTTCTATTCGTTTCACATCTGATGGCCAGTTTATGGCAATGGCTGAACCAGCTGACTTTGTTCATGTGTACGATGTGAAAAACGGTTTTGAGAAAGAGCAAGAGATTGACTTTTTCGGTGAGATCTCTGGAGTCTCTTTTAGCCCTGATACCGAGTCCCTGTTCATTGGAGTGTGGGACCGCACTTATGGTAGCCTCCTTCAGTACAACAGATGCAGAAACAATTCGTATCTGGACTGTCTAATGTGAATATTTGGTCCCTTTTGTGAGTTAATTCATCTACTGTTTGTTGGGTATAAACAACTTGTTTCTTGAAAGGGGACTGAAGATGGGGTGCTCTCTCTATCTTGGCCCAACTGTGGTGTTATTAAATAATCGGGAGTGAAATTTGGAGGCCTTGATTGCGTTACTGGTGCTGGTGCTGGTGATGCGTGAGGTTATAAGTGGGCACGAGCCTAAATCTTGTGTCGAAATGTCACTTGGTGATGTGTATATGAAAATTTAATCTGTAACATTTTTTTTCTTGGAGAGTTAAAAGGATGCTAACTGCTTTTGATGACTTCTACATTTGTTTGTATCCATTACCATTGCTATTACCCTGCGTTGAATGTGAAGTGTCAAATAAAATAGTCTTTGTTTTATGAGATGCCTCGCCTTGCACTATGTTTGGCTTCTTCTCTAATTGCTGTCATGCAATACTTGACTTATAATTTTATATCAGAATATTTAGAATCAGAATTGACATATGAATCTCTTTGTGCATATGCACCTGTCATAGTAAAAGCCTAAGTTTATGCATAGAATCTCTAGTTTATTGGTAAACTCTTGAGAATGGGAACTCTGGTTTAGGACTATAAATTCATTGCTACCATTCTCATACATGGACAATTAAGTTGATTTCATTGCCTTGTGGCTCTACTCTCTCATCAACACAGTATCACATTAAATGTTTCACATGCCTTCAACTTCATTCTCTATTTCATCGTCAATCGAAGAGTATCCAACCATTTCCGTTTCCCTAAGAATGCTATCTTCTTCTACTTGTAATTGCTGCATACAATCTTCGAATGCAGCAACCAGCTCCGGACTAAACGCCCTACTTTCTCTGCCTTCTTTATCCTGCATTGGAGCAACATTATAGCTCCCAAATTTGGGAGTAACATAAGAAGCTGTAGGAGAGCAAACTTGGCCCTCATCACGAACCCGTTGCTTGAATCTTGCAACAGCTGGGAACTCTATACTTGGCACATCAAGTGATTTCAGCCCCTTAGCTACTGCCTTCCTTTTCCACCCATTTCCACTCTCAGAACTTAACTCGCGACCAAGATTGAGGCCCAATTCGTTCTTGGGAAGATCCCCCTTCCTTTTTTCCTGATTTTCATCAACAGAACTTGATCCTTGTAACTTGACATCTTCCCATGAATACTCATCCTCTATTTTATGAATTCTCTCTAGCAACGCATCGTACTCCTCCACAGTGTGAAAGCTTCTTGATCCTAACATGTTCTTGTCATTCCTATCCAACTTATTTTCATCCAACTGACAGCTTTTCGATCTTCGTAAATTGGGTTCCACATCACCATGATCAGAACTCAGTTCCCCCTCTGCTACTCCATCAAAATCTTGGATCAGACCCGATGAATTGTTGGAAATTTGTGCAGCTGTTTTGGCATCTTTTGATGGCAATTTGAAACTGGTGGTTGTGAGTTTGGATGAAGAAAGCAAGGCAAAGAGGTGATCCTTGCGGCCATTGGAAGTTATGAGTTCTTCCCAAGTGGATGCACTACTCTGAAACCCATGACTCACCTCTTCTCTAATGCTAATCGATCGACAAAGCGCCTTCGAAGATATGCATCCCATTTGGTGAAGAAGCTATGAAATAACTACACAAACAGATCAATAAGATAGACACTATGCATCATTTTTATTCAAACCAAAACTGCTATGTTTTTAGCATAGATTCATAATAATCTTTCTTAATGCTCATAGATTATTATGCTATCACCTGCTACTAGTACTAACTAATACGTCCAAACCATTTCAGATTCTTTTAGCAATTTGTTTCTTCAGCACAGGGCTCGAGGCCACAAAATAAAATATTAATCTACGATCAAATTGAATAACAAGAATCAAATCACGATTAAAGACGAAAGAACAAATCAAGAAAATAGATTACCTGTTTAAGTTGCAGAAAAAATAAATGTGAAGCTTGAAGCAGCAATCACTTGGTATTTTGTGCTTTAATTCTCAACTACTCAAATATTTCTTCAACATCTCTAGTGAGAAAAGAAGGAGATACGTACATTTGACTACACCCAAGATTTTAGACTTTCCACACTCTATGTATAAGTATAACTACATCCAGTTATTTCAACAAAATCAAATTCTAATTTACTACTGTAATAATCTTATTGTTTACACAGCGAATACTATTTTAAATTGAAGGTAAAGCTTGCAGATTATAATATGAATAACAATTCCAAGCTCTTTTTTAGCTGCACACAGACAGATATTTGAGATCCATTTAACATTCAATTGTATATCAACCTTTAATGGGAAATGGCGAAAGGAGTTCAAAATAAATTGGCGCAGTTAGTGGCACAAAATGAGGAAAGTGTTGACACAAAATATATTTAAAATTTTCACCTAATCCATCATTAGACAAATAAATAATCATATATATGTTATTGGTAATAATGATATTAATGATTTTATCTCATTATTTATTTTTATTTAAAAACTATGTATATAATAATAGTGGCACGTCATTATTTATGGAAGAACATTTCATGTGAATCGGGCTTATATATTTAACTCTATCACTTATTATGTGTAAAAACTATCATTTATTATCTTGTTTTAAAATTTTCTTTGTTTAAAAATATAAATAATTTTTACACGGTGATTGTTTTTTTACACAAATAATTTTTATACATATGCTATAAAGAGTTTTTGTATGTAATGGTAATCTTAAATAACAGGGATTAAATAAAGATGTATTACGCCTTTTTTAAATTTTTGTCTTATTCACGTGATATGCGTGTTATATATTACAAGATGGATCATTGCCGACTCTTAAAAAAAATCTCCATTAATTAATTAATTTAATCGGCTAATCTCTTGATAAGAATTATAACAAACAAGGTGTTTATAAGTCAAGAGTCGGCCCATCTATTCATGTTTTGAATTTTCGTGACACCTCATCTTAGAAATTTTTTTTTTTCCTTTAGCAAATTGTTAACCTTTCGTATTCAATAATGTCATTTCATAAAATATAAAAGAATATGTTTGTTTCATCAATAATAACAAAATTGGTGTTCAATCAAAGAATGATTTGACTATATAGCCTTGCATTTTCATTCCTTGTAAAATAAACACCTCTAATTTGAGCAAATGTTCAATACCTAATGAAATTTGTTAACTTATAAAGGCTTATTTACTTTAATGAAATTGGAGGTTACTTCTTACCAAAAAAAAATAAAAATCCTTTCACTTTCTCAAACTGCCCTGAAGTCTCACGATGATGAAGTGCATAATTTTGTATACTTTAAACGATAAAATAGAGTTTTAATTGACAAACTCTAAAAACCTCACAATTTGAATGACAAAATGTAGTTACCGCGTGGCCATAGTTCCATAATGTTAATATTACAAGTGGCTTTTATAATTTTTAGACGTATGCATTGTGCATACATGATTAAGAGTATGTCTAGTGTGAAAATTTTATGTATAAAAATCTATAAAATTGTCATAAATCAACCATCTACATCCTAAACATTAAATAATGAACCCTAAATTATGACCTATTCAGGCCGGGTGAACCATGAATCACTTGGGCCGAGTGAACCATGAACCACTCAATTTTGTTTTACCTTCACAAATTACAGAATTTGATTGTAAATTAAAGTTTTTTCATGTATGAAAATTTTCATACTAGACTATTTTTATCCATGATTAAGTGATTTTTTTTTATTTTATTTATCTTCGAACCAAAGTCAAAATGGAATTTTGAAGATGAGCATTATTTCGTAGCAATACAGTTTGTATATCAAATCAGACAATGTTATTAAATGTGGCTCTATTTTAGGGTTTCTTTTTTGGAGAAATATAATCTAAAAAGAAGGTTGGGGGGTCCTCATTTTTAATTAGACATAAAATTGGACTCATACAGTCATACTCAAATTTAAATATGCATGTGCTGATGTTAAGTATGTAGATGCAGCCCTACAAATTCATATTAACAAAAACTGGTATACATTGTTTGTAAATTATTATTCAATCCACCTCTTACTTGGTTGAACATTTATAATGATTCAAAAGGTTCGGATTTCCCTTGAACAAAATAGTGCATGACTCATTAAATTTGTATATCCAGAAAGGCAAAAATACTAATGAAAAACTCCACAAGAAAGAGAAATTGGGTTCACACTTACCACTACAAATTAGAGGAAATATAATTTGAGATACAAATTGATTTTGGATCCTCTGCAGTAAATCTGCACGGTGCGGTGTGTGTAATCTAACGGCTCTACAATTAAGTGCACTATGTAGTTACCACAAGGATCGGCCCTCATAAAAACTGGGAAAAGTGTAATACTGCTACTTATCTGTAAAAGGTCCTTTATGAAATGAAGCATGATGCATTTCTAAAAGGACCCTACCCACATCATGGCTTACAAAATTTCAAATCTGCCTTATATTAGAACGAAAATTCTCTCCAATAAGTGTTGCGGGGATAAAAGATCAAAATGACTTTGGGTTAAGCTATTATTTACCCGAAAAATGTTCCAACCTTTTTAATAGTTTGGAATAATATGGATCAAGGGTGAGAAGGATTGAACCCTTTAATCCCTCTCTAATTTATGAAATGTGGGTAAAAATGAGTATTTAGTATTCTGAAAATCAACATATTAATTTTTAAATTGTATGAAAACTAAGATATTATGTATGTTTTATGAAAATCAAATAATTTTATATTGTTGTGCGAGGTCAAAATTAGTGAAGACTTTCACCTCGGAGACGACCTACATCTCATAGTCAGTGATTATACCTACAATCTATGCAAATGATCATTTTTTAAGTAAAACAATTAACACTAACCAACTAAATTTATATTTAACAGAAGTAATTAATCACTTCTAAAAATCCATTTCACTTATACTATGCATCTACATTTCACACATCAATAGTTTTAGATATTTTGTACAAATTATAGACCCACAATTATGCCGAATTTAAGCACACAAAGAACCACATTTCGGTGGAGAATCAAAGCAGAGGGGTACCACCATAACTACCTAACTAGCGACATCCAGCAGCAGCAAACCCGATTTTAGAACCAGCAATGTCATACACAATCTCAAATGTCTGCTGCTGCTGGTTTCCAATGATAGCGGTATTTTCAAGATTCAAGTTTCCAGCAAACGACAAACACGTCGTACCTTTCTCCAGCTCCAAGACAACATTTTGAGCTTTCAGATTGAGCTCAGCTCCACCTTCAAAGATGAACTGAACTGGGGGAACAAGGGCTGATATCCCGTCGAAACTCCCTGCAAAACAGGCATCAAGTATGGAAATAGGATCAATCATCTTGAATTTGGAGGATATGATCTTCACTAGCTCCGCCCTGAGGGCTGTATACACCGGTGTTGACAACCGTGATATGGTGGTGCCGGAGTCTATGATGGTAGGAACGGAGTAAGCAGAGGCTGCTGCGCCGATTGGTTTCCCGGAAACTGATACGGCTGAAAGCTTCACGAAGTACAACGAAGGATCACGAGAATTGGACAACATGGGGGTGAACTTGAACCCGGAATTTGAACTCAATCCAATGGATAGAAAACCCCCACTCCCCATCTGCCCCAGGAGTGTTGCTGATGGGAGACAGTAAGAGAAGGCCTTCCCATACTTGATGGAGAGCTGGTAAAACATAGAAAGAGGGTTCTTTGCTAGGCCCACAAGCCCGGCTGATTTCCCAAACAGGCCATTGTTGTCTTGCCCACATCCGAAAACGAAACCAGAGAGGGAGTCTGGACCAAAGCTTAGTGAATCTCTGCTCAAAAAGCCAGCGGAGAAAGATTGATCGCCGTATGTTGCAGTGTATATGCAAGTGTTTTTACGTGAGCATACGGGGCTGTTGAGAGTAGCGTCCTTTAAGGAAGAGCACTGCTTTGTTCCGCATGATATTTTCTGGTATGTATTCGAAGCAGACGGGTTGAAATGGGGGCCCACCTGTGGGTGGCAATAGCCTTCACATGGCTCGCACTGGACCCACGAGAAGGAGCTCCCGGTGTCCACAACGACTAGATGGTAAGTTGGTGGAGTTCCCAAGCCTATTTTGGTGTAGTAATTTGCAACACCAAGTGACTCCCCTGGATTCAACGGTGCAGTAATAGATTTTCTGTTGATAAATCGGTCCCATCCTGTTGAATTTGAGCTTGAGGTGGCAGCAGGGCGGGCAGCTGTCGTGTTTTTCTTGTTAAGTTTAGAATTGAGAAACTTAACACGAGCATCGTCCAAAGCAAGTGCATCCGAGAAGGAAAGACTAGTTTTCAGTAGTGAGTCGGTTAATTGTCCTTGAACATGATGCAACGGCAGGCGAAGAGCAGGATTCTTTACTTGGTTGATTTCTGGCAAAGATTCAGATTAGTAAGACTGTGTTTGTGTGCTGGCATGTGTGTACTATTTGGTAATGGATTAAGAAAACATACCTTGATTTACTCTAATTGAACAAGTTCCTCTGAGCAAGAGAGCAAAAAACAGTGAGAAAAGTATCCCCATATCTCAGGAAACACTATAGAAGATTTCTATCTGAAGGTGTGATTGTTTTTGCCTGACAAAATAACAAGATTTAAAGCAAAACAATTTGTTGTTAATCATTAATTAGGCTAAAGTTTGAGGGGACGTTACAAACTGACTCGTGCGGTTCTAATTAACTCCACAAGTAAGACGATTAGGCATATGGTTGAGGCATCTACTTCATGTCTTAATTTAGGGACACATTCCTTAGTTTTCCGAAGATCAAGACACTCCAACCAGCATATGATTACTAATAACTGAACTCACAGTATGTTGTTCAATAATACATCTTGGTGTCGCGTGAACAATTAACCTCACAAGTTCCATTTGTTTACGTAACTGATGAAAGTAATGAAGGTGACAGCTGAAAGTTGATAGGTCACATACAAAGGTCTCCAAAACTCTTACCTTAACAATAATTGCAGTCTGCTTCTCCTTAAATTCCAAAGACTCGGGCCTTTTTTCTGGCACTTTTTTTCTCGGACCAACGTGTAAAAGACAGCAAAGCCTCTGGGTCCTGTTCACTGGAAAAGAAACAAAGCAAGGAACAAGGAATGGATTTTCAAAAAATAATCAAACAAACTGATGTAAAACAGTTTAAGGTCAGAACTACAATTACTTTAACTAATATTTTTTAACTAACATTTTTTACAGTAATTCTAACTAGACAGAATCTGCCCATGCAGAACATGACATTTTGGTAATTACAGATTTTATTTAGAATGTAAATGACTTTTATGCCCTTAATAAAGAAAATTTAAACAAATGACAAACTTAAAAGGAGAAAACTTGAACTTAATAAAAAAAAATACCTTTTAATGAAACAACTAATACTATTTAAATATGCACACAAAATACATGCAAGTTGCATGGTAAAACTTATTTACACAAGACTTTGTCATAATCGAATCTTAAAGAATCGAATATGATCTACATATGTTTGCCGCAGCATTGCAATTTTTTTTCCTATTCAACTTCTGTATCTGAATAATGAAAGCAGCTTCTCTGTTTATGCAAGTATGCAACCACCTCAGTCATCAGTCACAACCTGTTTAAAGCAAATGTTTTTTTATAGAAAATACCCAAACAAGCATAAACTGAAAAAAGAAAAAACAGGGTACATAGAATTCTTCATATATGGTTACAAATGACGACCAGATAATGATTCTGTGATTCTATTGAGAAATTATGATCGCCGGAAAGCATTGCCATCACCATCTGATCCTCGCTGAGAATAATGCGTTCGACGACGCACACTTTCCTCAATAGTCGAGCTTCCTCCCTTTTCAGCTCCATAGATGCTTCTTTGAGCAGCATCAAGGAAATTTCTTCCCACAGCTGCCCTATCACCAACAGCTTCCTGAGCATCATCATCAGCAGCCATCTTTATCCTTTTCCATCTTTGTTCTTCATGAATTTGAGCATCCATTTGCATCTCCCTCAGCTTAGCAGCTCTATCTTCTTCAGAAAGTTTAACAGGATTTCTACGCCTGTTATTTGACTCGGGCCTAGGCGGCTTATCAGAGGTATTAGAGTACCTTCTCTTTTCATGACGAGATTCAACCTGTCGTTCTGAAGAATATTCTTTATACTGAGAGTCGTAATAACTCTTCTTACTTCTCTGTTGATCCTCGCTTTTGTGATGCTTAGAATTAGAAGCACTACTTGGCCTTCGGTCTTTGTACTCCTTGTCATGGTACTTCTTTCTCCGAGTATCTTCTCTGTCACTTGGTTCTTCATCTGAGGTATGGGCTTTCTTGCTTGAAGGCTCTTCAGGTTTGGACCCCTTGTGGCGGCTCTCTCTTTGTTTTTCCACTGATAAAGTGGGGTCTTCACGGTCGGAGTCATTTTCTGATGATGAATACGACCGATGTTTAGACTTCTTCTTGTGATGCTTTTTTCTATGTTTCTTCTCATCCTTATCCTTGTTCTTTGTTTCTACCTGCATTTGACAATTGAGTAATAAGTTAAGAGTAAACATTGAGGGCTCCACACGATAGCACGCACCCAATGGAGTTTCACAATAAATACATAAGATCCCTGTTCAAGGACTTCTGGTCTAACTGACAAGAAATGAAATTTTTATTACAAGAAAAGTAAGTTCCCTTTTCTCATCCAAAATTCACTGTATTAACAATGCACCCTCCTCGGCCCGAAACACCAAATACCCACCCAAGAAAGTGGACCATAAATAGTCATTCCATTGTCACTAAAGGATGATATGCACACAATTCGAAATTGTGTTTAAGAAGGGATATGTTTTAGTTAATTGGCATGGAAATGATCTGAAAGCTTTCAGACATAAAAGGACATTTGCAAACAATTTGCAATAATGAGGATGGGATATATTTTACTTAATTGAACATGAAAATGATATGAGCATGCAGATAACATGTATAACTACTTCAGAATGATACTATCTGCCAAGACAAGCATGCACATAAAATGTATAACTAGTTCTTACGAAACACCCTACACCATATGGACATAGAAAAAACAACTGGAACTTAATGCTAAAGAAGTACAGAATTAAGTTTTCCATCTGAATCCATTATTGCAAAAAGTTTACTGGCAAGAGCCTTCATAGGCGTTATTGAACAAAATCATTATGAGAAATACAAAATGTAAACATGAAAGCTAATAAACGAAACAGCAAAGTAAAAGTGGGAAAAGAAAAGAGAAACAAAGTTTATCAGAAGATTCCACTGATGTGGGGTATCACGCAATAAGCCAATAATTATTCCAAAACAGAGAGATGTTGACAGAAATGACAATCAAGATCAAAAGAACAGGTCTAGACTCTGGATAACAAATATAGAACTATGACAATGCTTGCTAGAACGGTTTATACATTTACAAAGGTTAAAACATAAGGATGAGATTGGACGATGACTCAACCCTGCTGTAATACTCTAATTCTCTACAATTATAGGGTTATCCACTGTTGAAGGCCGCACTTTACTACATTGCCAACTTTGTAAATAACCAAACTGGGTTATCTTTCATGCTAAAAAAATTCTTGTTAACTACAGCAGCAACAATTTAGCTAAATCCTAAATGCCATATTTGTCATTCTCGGTGGAATCTTTTCAGTTACTACTACTTGAAAATAAAAAAACCATGTTTGCTTCATTTCATCTTCACCAAAAACACAAAATCTACTTTTTCAAAATCCAGAACAGAGACCTATAGTCAAACCTACTGTACAATTTATTTAAGGATCTTACATCCACACACATCAAAATACTTAACCAAACATAATTCCATTTTCAAACCTATAACTCTAAAAGTTCAAAATTATTCATCCAAATATATTTTCAATGTTGCACATCAAAACTCAACATATCGTAAACTACAGTGAATAATGAAACTGAAAATGGGGGCTGAAAATGAAGCCGGACATCCAAAATTTCCAATCTAGTTTGAAGTTAATAAAAGCATTAGGACAACTTATTCAAACGCATATGAATAAACTAATGAGTCACAGGCTATAGTAGGCTTACAGATTTTCGGATCATGGCCATCTTGACGGGATTATTCTTTATGCGAGCTAGAGCTTCCTGTTCTCTCTGACGGATCATAAGCAGAGGATCTGAATGAAGTTTCCTCCATGCATCATTGGCTGACTGTGGCTTATCTTCAAACAACCCAGGAACCAGTGACTCTTGCTGCAATAACAAACACCCGGAAAATTATAAGCATTTCAATCCTAATTTAAACTTTTAATACCCAAAAATTATATAGTTTATAATATAATAATGAAAGAGATTCTATCCTTAATCATCTACCGTACCTTTGCAGTTGCAGGAGTCGATGATGATGCAGCGGGCTCGGGATCAGTCTTGGGTACAGATTCCAGAGCCTTGAAACCAGAACTACCCTTCCCCACAGCTAACCCTGAATCGTACAAGAATTCCAAACGCTCTTGGCTCCTGCCCAATAAAAAAGAAGTATTGACCTAATTGCCCAAAAATTGATATAGAAACCCCAAACCCTAATTTGAAGCCCTAATAACATAAATGAATTGGGGCGAAGGAAAAAGAAGGATACTTACGAAATAAGGCCTGCTTGTTCTTGAAGCTGACGGAATTCAGCGCGCTCGCGTTCCTCGTGGATCTGCTTTCGAAGCTCCTCGAGCTTATTCTTCTCGGCTTCGTGCTTTTGCTCGGCTTTCCACACATTCTCGATGTTGCGGAGACTTCCCGTGTGCCACCCCTTCTTGTTCAGAAACTTGAGCGCCATGGATGAACGATTTTGTTCCGATTACGGATCAGAGATTGGGTACTGAATTCGGAATTCTCGCGGAATAGCAGAGAAATAAAGAGAGCGAGATTAAGGGAATAAAACGATGAAAAAAAAGGCGGTTGCATAACTTTTTTTTTTAATTTTTCCTAAAAATTTAACTATTCAATTTTGATCCCATAACTTTTGTATTTATTCAATTTTGATTTTATTTAATTAAAACTGACGTCGTTTTCAATCAAAAATTGGGGATTTCAGATCGAGCGTGTGACCAAAAATGATCAATTTTTTTTATCGAAAACGACGTCGTTTTAGTTAAATATGACCAAAATTAAATAAACATAAAAATTATGGGATCAAAATTGAATAGTTAAATTTTTTGGGACTAAAATTTAATTACAAAAAAGTTTTGGAACTAAAAAAAAAAATCAATAAAACGATATGTCGGCTGCTCCTATTGTATTTTAAATATAAATTGGGTTTTTATTGGTAAATTTTTTATTTTTTATTTTTTGAAAGGAATTATTAAAATGAAAAACCCTCGAGGTTTGTCTAAACACTTGTACACTTGTAGGTAATCCAATTTTATTTTAATTGAGAATTTCTAATTATTATTTTTTTGGAATATTTAAATTTAAATCACAACTGAGAGCGGGCTTTAGTGTGTAAAGTTAACTTTATTGATTGTAAATTAGGACAAATTTTGATTTACCATTTGAAAAATGATGAAGACACATAACTTACCCCAATTGTAGATAGATAAAACTTTTCAAAGAATTCCATCTTTTAAATTACTTTTTTTTATTATTATTGGAGTCTTAATAATGTAAAGTTAACTATGAAATGTAAATTAGGATAAATTCCGGTTTACCATTTGGACAATGATGACACACTTTACCTAGAAATACCATCTTTTTACACTAGTTTGAAGAATATTTGAGTTAAATGTTAAATTTTGTGGAGCCTCGTATAAGTTAGACCACACAAATTTGTGGAGACTGATATGACAGTTTTTATTACCAAGTGCCAATTTTATTCAACAAGTTATATTCCTATATGGTTTGTTTAGGAAAATATTTATATGTATAAGTGAAGCTGAAAGCCTGAAACCATTACAGCTTAACTCATGTACGATCTTCCAAACCGTCTATGACAAAATCATCAAAGTTCGATCCTAAAATCATTTATCAAAATGAAAACAAAATAAGCCACGAGACTTGAAAATGAGTCAAGAAACAATGGAACATGATCCTTAATATTTTGGAAACTTGTTATATTGAAGAGAAATCCCAGAACTCGTTGAAAGATAATCTGGCGGCAATAAAGATTTGATTATGCTTCTGCAGATGTGCAAAAAATGATTCTTTTGTAATACTTGTGCTGAATATTCGAGTACATTTACACAGCATTGTGTGCAGGCACAAAAAGAAATAAGATTCTTCTCTTCATGAATTTACTTTCTTGTGCAAATTTAAGCTTGTTTATACTTTTCCTCAAATCATGGGAGGATCGGATATATCTATGTAGAAACGAGTTCACTCTTTTCGGATTGATGATTGTTGCAAGAATTCCATTGCATTAAAGCTCCCTTTAGGCTGCACTCCTTCACCTGTCCAAATAAATGTAAAACTCAGATTAAGCTGATAATTATCATCATCCTAAACATCAGTGAGAAATCATATTTGGTTTCTTCAATGCTAAAACTATTAGATTTAGAGCAGTCAAAAAGCAAAAGCCATTGAGCATTAAATCCAAGGAAATGATGTATGGAACATTAGAAGAGTGCTGCATCTATATATATATATATATATATATATATATACCTGGGATGAGTAAGTCTTGGATAGTAGATCCCCACACTCCTCAACGAGAGCTTTTTCTCCACCTACCATCCTTGCTAGTTCTGAAACTGAGGTATCCATTTCTTCAGCCTGAATGTAAAAAAAAGGAAAAAGTGTAAATTTGCAAGGGACTTGATGATTTTTGTGTATGGTTTAATGTACTGCTTCACTTCTTCAACTCATTATCTGAAAGAGTATAGCTACCAAGAGCAATAATATGAGTTGCTTCTATTCATATCATGAAATGGTCTATTTCTCGGGGGCACAAAAATGTTTGACTTCACCATTTACGTTTTTGAGCAATATGCATTCAAGAGTATGCTTAATAGAAATCATCATTATTAATTAATGTTAATTGGTAAATAGGAGATGAAAGCAATTCAGTTAGTTTTCTTACTTTGTGAAAAAAACTCTGCACATGAGAACCTATCATCTCGACCACCTTGAAAGCCGAGTTCAGAGCGTCCCCTATCTGTCCAACATCAGCCTGATAGATGGTATATACATCAATCAGAGTTCATCACAGAAAAGACATCAACACCAGCAAATCTCGGAAATTACTACAATCAAACAGGCATGGAATAAGAAATCTCACCCGTACATCCCCCCACTGACTGGAACTCTGAGTGAAGAACTGAGCAGTGCATTAGTTGCCTCTGACAGAGAATTTGAGTAATCCTTTTCCAGAATAGACCATTCATCAAGATACGGCATCTAAAGGACAATATCATCAAGTGAGAGACAAGTTATACCAATGCAAACATAATAGAATCAGGGAATTAGAAAGAAAACGTTTATCACATAGAAGAAACTCAATCAAATTTAAGGTGTATAAAGACAAATGTAACTATAGCTGGTTATAGAAGCAAACGTTGTTGTAATAGAAAAAGAAGCATGCAAGATGAGGATAGGCATGTACTAGCTTTACGTTCCTTTAATACTTCTTTCTCCATCTTGTGAAATTAAAGACTTCAGATTTCCATTTGTTTGTTAATGCATATTATCTAGAAGGAAAAAAGGCTGAGTGGAAGTAAAAATACATACTCAATGTGAACAGAAGACCCAAAATGAGGAATAGCATCAATTGAAAGAAAACAGCCCATCATCTTTGGCATCAATCATCATATAAACATCAAATATCTGAGAACCTACTCTCAAATTGTGAAGGTTATATATGTTGTTAGGCCGTGAAGGGAAGTTCTCCTAGATTAAAATGAAATACATTTTCTTATCTTTCACTAGATTTTTGACAGGTTAGCTCCATCTATGCAAAGTTCACATTCATATACACTATGACCAGTAAATAGTCTCATTTGTAATGCGTGTGTTATATAAAAGCACAAGAGATTGAGCATAATTCAAGGCAAAACTAAGATAAAATGTTTACTTGAGCTTCAACAACTGTAGTCAAAGTTTGTAATCGTCGCAATGCAGCAAGTTCTTCGCGTTTTCTTTTCACATTATCACGTAATTCCAGCACCTTCCCTCCCATCGAACATAATTTTCTCTGAACAGAAAACAAAATGAACATCACTGAGTAACTGCTACAATTCAACAAGCATTGTCTATGTGAAAACAAACAGGATTATATATAGATCAAACTCCAAAAAGAGAACACCCAGAACTCATCATTCAACAAACCTCAGCTTCTTGTTTCTGGGCATTCATAGTGGCCTCTGCTTTCATATTCGCAAACCGCCACTGCAAATAATGGTTACTCATCATCTTGAAAGAATGCACCTCTTCGATTTGATTCGCCGTCTTCTTTCCTTTCCTCATTTCCAATCCGGCCCTCATACACGACGAAGGATGCGGAGGCCGGGAAACCCCTCCCCCCATCCTCACCATCGACGAAAAATTCAACGACCGCGCACAATCCTTTCCAGAATTCTCAAAGCTCCTCTCCGATAGCCACTTATCCACTTCCGGCATAGACGACCGCACATCCGTGGCGGCGCCCCGCGGCCTTGTAACCGCCACACAGAGCGGCGAATTCGGGCAAGAAGAACTCTCCTGATTCGAAGTAGTGCTACACGAATCCGAATCGTCGACACTTGTCGAAATCCGGGAAAGCCTCTTCTCCACATCGGAGGTCGCCTCCTGCAACAGCCGCGCCGCGGCTGTAACGGCGGAGCATCCGTTACTGCTATCGTTCAGTGAATTCGAACGGTGGGCGCTGTTCGGTGCCTGCCTGTATCTCGATTGCACAATTCGATCCGTACCAATTGCAATCGGGGTATCGGGCCTCGACGAAACCCTAATTTTGGAATGGTGGTGATTTTGGGGCTCGCCGTTTTCTTTGTTGTGCTGCTTAACTCGCTCCTGGCGCTGCTTCCTCTGCACAGTTGTTAAATGCGCACCAGAGGATCTATCCAGGCTGCCTCGAATCGAATCGACGAAAGGGCTGTCGTCGGATTTCGAGGGTTGACGACGTGAACGGATTTAGGGCGCGGAAAATCGGAAGGGTTTGGGGTGGGGGCAGGGGTTGAATTGGACTGGACTAAAGGGGACATGAATCGAGAACTGACTTCCCTCACTCTCGGCCGGCGGTGGGGGAGTGGTGGCGCCGCCGTTGACTCTGCCGCTGCACAACCGGTTTGATCGGCCATTTTTTTGTGTAAGCTTCTCTGGAATTCAGAAAAGATGTATCTGTATCTAAAATCCTCAAAACTTCTGCTATATCTTAGCAGCGATTGAGGTAGAACACGAAGAACAGACCCAGTGCAAGAATTATTTGGCAGAAAAGGGAAAATGATTTTTGTAAATTGAAAAGAGATGAGTGAAGAAACTAGCCGTTGTAATATATACACTGTGAAGAGGTGGGTAACGGTTCTATTCTAGGATTCTTTTAATTAATTATTAATCTCCCTTAAAAAAATGTAATTATTTTAAAAGACTGTGGACCGAGACCGACCCGGGTGCACCAGCTAAAATGAATAATCCAAAGTAAATATACTTTATTTAAGGCTTGACTCCATTTACGTGCCCCTGGGGCCTGGACTATTATTTGTAATTCCGTTAAAAATACACAAATACGTGATTTTATTATTGGCTCCTGTAATTTACTCTAAATTATTTGAGATTATAAGTTCAGTGTTTGTTTGTGTTTTAAAACTAGACAAAAATTAGTAATATTTTACCGATAAAGTGTATAAGCAAGAATCTGACAACTTAAGATAAATAACATTCACACTTTCTAAAGTGTTAAAAGCGTTAATCTTTATTATGTTTACTCCATTTATTATTTGTAATCCTTTAAAAATAATATATATGGCGTTTTCCTTTAAATTTTAAAAACCCGAATTTACTCTTTTTGAAAATTTAATTCCTTATAATCTTTTTATATATGAACTAAAAGATTGTACAAATTGACTGTGTTTCGCAATTTGAAAGTTGAATAGTAGCTAATGACAAATTTAATATGAAAAACAAGGATTTGCCAAAAAAAATATTATGTGTATTTAATATACTCCCTCGTTTCATATTAATTATTTGTCACTTTTGATATTTATATAAAAATAAGATACATAAAATTTTGATAAATTTTGCATCCAATGAAAATAAAAGGGAGGAGAGAGTTTTGTGAAGGAAAATGTATTTTCCATAATAAATTAAATTTCAGGGTAAAATTAATAGTGAGAATTACGAAAATATAGTAAATATGATAATTATTTCTAAACAAATTTTATTTGGCCAGATTTTATACCAAAAAAAATAGGATAAGTGTCAAAATAAAACAGTTGTGGATTTGTGGTGCTTAAATTTTATTTTGGATAAAACATGATCGCAAAAATAAATTGTGAATTTATAAAAGTTGGGGCTCGAACCCTAAACAAAATAGAATAAATTATTTGCTTTTTCCACCGGAACAATTCACAATATATTAATAATTTTATAAATATAAATATATAATATTATATATATGTGCATATAGAATTATAGGTCCCTAAAAATGGATAAAATTTTCGGGCATGTCCCACTCAAATCAAAGAAGGCACGGCCCTGTACATACCCCACGTCCAAACAATTATATCCTTTTTTATTAAAAATAAAGGAAAAGAAATACATTTCCTCCTTTCACAGTTCACATTTTTCCAACTATTGTTTTACGATTTATTTGCTCTCGTTACAAGTGAACTGTCTGCTAAGTTAGTTGTTTTGTTGTGTGCATATGCATGTGTTACATGTGTATTGTTTCTCGATTTATCCATTTGTTAAGAACGAATAATCATGTTATGTTTTGTTTGCATGGATGTATGTTTTCTTTGGTCGTCCGTAAGGAGTTTTTAACAGTCTATTTGCTCGTAACAATAGTATTAATGTTCATTTTTATATATATTTACATAAGACTAATATAATCATTTAATTTATCGACATTTTTGTCCAAAATGTGTATGGTCTCTTGCACCGTAGCAAGTTTGCATGTTGACAATGAAAATGGTGCTATGATTAAAGTTCGGCTCTTGGAACTTAGCAAAAACAAGTAGTGCAATAAAATTTTAAAATTCATGGAATACCCTAGAAATAATTGTTACTTTTTTTCTTCTTCTTAATTCTTTCTATATTGTATACGAATAGTTACAGAGGTCTTGATTATCTATAGAGAAGAAGTGATGAATGAAGAAATTGATACTGTATAGTTAAATTAACTATTGGTTAGTGATACTAAAGTCGGAGTCCTATCAAAAAGTCCGCTCTAGTTATATACAGCAAAAACAAGTATTTCTTTAAAGAAATTTAAAATTTATGGATTTATAAAAATAATGATAAAGTATTTTTTTTAGAAAAAATTGTTTATTAATATTTTATGTGAATAAAGTGATGGGTAATTGTGATAGTAAAAAAATTGTTTATTAGGATTTTAAAGTAATAAAAGAATAAAAAAGCCCGTTTATTTTTATAAATATTCCTTTGATTAAGAAAAAAAAAAAATGGAAAAAAAACAGGAAAAAAATTGGGACGGATTGAGTGATTATTTGTTTATAAAGGTACAAAAGGTAATAGAGAAAAAGGAAAAAAATACAGAGGGCCAAAGTACAGAAAAATGATAACACGTGGGAAAATATGCAGAATTTCGAAGTACACGAAAAACGATGATACATGGGCAAATATGCAGAATTTTGAAGTAGAAGAAAAATATGATCCTAAAGATTCAAATTTTTAATGAAGGGAAAATTTTCTAAAACCTTATTTTATCAACCTTCTAAGATCAAACATGTCTATCAAGGAGTATATATACAGGCAGAGGAAGAGAATGATGCACCAGAAATGTTATTTTTCCCCAGATATCTGCTAACTAGAATTCTTAGTTCATAACAGTCTACTAGACATAAAAACATTATTTGAAATGAAACAACACGAAAATGAAAATGAGTAATAAACGGAACATGTATAAGTAAAACCATCAAATCATCTTACATGTCCTGATCTCAATAATCATTTTGTATACCATGTACAGAAACTAACTGGATCTGATTGGAAGGGGGCATTGATGATGTTGCACTGAGCAGCCCGAGGCCTAATTTTATATGTCGATACTTGTCTAATCTACGATTTGTATGCAAATATATTTCTAAAAGATACAAAAGTTGAGATGTGGAGGTAAACACCTCAATCTTCAACTTAAAAAACCAATTAACCATATACCACTGTGAAGTCAATGCTATCGTGTGTGATTAAGTAGAACTTGCTAACCATAGCGACGAGGTTTTACTCGAGTCAATGATAACTGCTGCCTCTCCCAGAATCACTGAGAAGATCATCTGTATAACATGAACAAAAGTATGTGGTGAATAAATGAGGTGAAAGCATTCAAAAAAAAGTAAATGCTCTGTATATCCTTAGCCAAGAATTGTTGCACTTTTATCTTAAACAGGATCACACCTTAAAAAAAAAAATGATGCAGGCAATCAACTTACCATGCTCATCTTCATCACCACTTTGAGTTGTAAAAAATGGGGTCAAGTAGTGCTTGTCAATTTCAGTAAATGATGCAGTGCTGCAAGAAGGAATCAAGAAACTCACATTAAGTAACACTTCTGAAAAAAATGTAAATTTTGGAAATAGGGCCTTAGTTTTCACTACCTTTTACGCAACTCTTTCAATTTCATCTTAAACCGGTTTCCCGATGATGATTCCCCCTCATAAGTAGGAGCTCTGTAGCCATTGTTTACCTCAAAGCTCTGAAATTGGTAAGAAGTTTAGAATCAAAGAACCATATTTGTCATTGCCAACTATCCACATAATGTCAAGCAAGTAGTTCTATAATTACTTTAGATCAATATTTCCAGTACAATTTAACATAAAAAATCATGTCATTTTGGAGTTAGAATAAAACATGGATAACTTGATGAAGCCAGTAAGCCACACATGACAGACACAATCAGTGGACAATATTTCCCAAGGATCACACATCTAATGGCTCTGTTTCCTACAGTGTCCCCCTTTTATTAATGAGAGAAAAGAACAAGCAGAGTATAGACTACAAATAATTGTACAAAAATAAATTTAGGAGGCAAAATCTTTAAGATCCTCGGAACCAAAACTTGCACCTGGTTCAACATTACAAAGATGTAAGATAATTACATCAACATATGAGGCTTACGCACTCGAATTCATCTTTTCTAAATCAAAGTTATCATTAGCTAAGGTCAGGTAATACAATTGCAGAAAACTTAAAACATCAACTGCATACTATTCTTCACCAGAAATGTGCAAAAGATGAGCAATATTGACTTACCTCACCCAACGGGCTTTCATGACTATCACCCACAACTTGTAAAGCCTCCAGCATTGTTCCTGTTGATCCTCCTATCAGCAACACCTGAAAAATGCCAACAATTACAGAACTTTAAAAACTCATCAAGCAAATTATAAAGGTTCACAATGTAACATTCATATTAGGTGCATCCCGGGCTCCAACTGATTAGGACAATAATGTGCAAATATGTGTTAAACTTCTGATCTCCAGGATATAATGAATATGAAAAATTGCATTGTACACTAAAGACGCTACATAACTGGAGAGATATTAAGTACTATATCATATATCACTTTATTTTGTGACCAACAATTTAGAGAACACAACCAAAATTATACTGATGTGTCAATCTAATTTTCGCAGATTCACATACGTAAAGACTGCACATTTTGCCCCACATTCGTCATGAAATTGTTGATTTTAGATGAATTGGTTGCTTACTGTTAATACTACTATTGCAGTAGTGGCGGTGAATATAGTCTGGCCATGCCCTTCTGGAAGATCATGTACTGATTGCAGGGCAAGTGCAAAAGCCATGGCCCCTCGGAGCCCTGTGATTGAAATCTTATATGAGTCTGGGCTGTCAAGTGAGTGTGGTCGATGGGAAATACATATGTAAGGTAGTTGTTTCAACAACTAAAAAATCTTAACCACTTACCACTATACCAAAGTGCTTTCTGATGCTTCATTGGTATTTTTCTATGGCCAGGTCTAACCAAGTTCACCAAATAAGCGCATGAGAACACATTTGCAGCTCTACAAAGAACAAGACGAACAAGTTTTAATAATTTTCCACAGCAATTTCAAAATTATATCTTTCCTCACATATTCATTAAAAGAGTATGCAACAAAATATTACATGAACATTCTTTGGAAAACAGAAATGGTGAGAATCATGAGGTAGAAAAAATAAAGATTTAACAACACAGCAAATGGTGAGAAAGGATTGAGCGTACCTTGCAATAATAATGAATAACTGGTTTTGATTTCAAGCAAGTTAAGGAAAACTATCACCTAAACTCAGAAAATTAAACTAAAAAACATTTTTTTCTAATTTCCCACAAACTCGAGGATACAACTGAGAAAAGGATAAATCCAACATGAGACCAGCTGTGCTGTTCCATGGCAATGTCAAATCCCATGTAAATAAATCTGCAGTATAGACATAAAAGAATTAGGAGATAATTAAAACAAAATATAAAGTAAATAGCTGTATAATGCTCACACAAAAGTCTCTGCCAATGACGATATCAGGTGGAAAAATGCAGATACAAATTTCTGAGAATTTTCTGACAAGTTCGAGAAAGAGTAGTGCTTCATAACCTAGTGCATAGATAACCAAAATGTTTCTATGAAATTTAATATTAAATGAAAGATATACAACAACAAAAGATAAAAACTCCATAAGCTTCACTTACTATTCCAGTGAACAATATAGACACAATTCCGGATAGGCCGAGCCCTTCGGCTAGCATGTATCTAGATGAATTTGAAGATGATAAAAACAAAATATATCAAAGAACCAAAAAAATAAGTGCAGGTTACATTAGGGGAAAGAAAAGGAAACAGCTCTGAAGTATCTTACGAGAAATATGGGAAAAGAACAAATAGACAGCACTCCAAGTTTTGAAGACTGCACGAATATTAAAAATAAAGTGAGAAGTAAATCTGGAAAGAATATGGCTTAAATTAAGAATACTAGAATATCTGAACTATATACTTACTTGTCAATATCCAGGCCGGCATACTTGAAAAGGTTCTGGAAGTCAAGGCAATACAAATCGTGTTATGAGCTTAAAAGCATTGGGATAAAGTGTTTGCTAGAATGATTAAAAAAAGTAAAAAGGATATTAAAGCAGAAATGAATCCAACTCCGACACCTGCCAATTTAGAAACAAAATATATCTATTAGCTTAGATGAGACCTGGCTCTGTAACTAAATAAATGTTTAAATTTCATAGGGGAGTAAGATATGCTAAAATATAGTTGTCATGCACGGCAGAAATCTTTTCTTTAGTTTGTTAGAGTTGAGGGGACTGTGTGGATTATCGTTTATGTATAAATTCAGAACAACAAACACGGCTTATCTTGACATCGGCAACGCAAACAGAAAAGATATAGCTAAAATGTTATCAGCGGTCGGGTAAAACAATAATTAAAAAAAAAATTACAGTCCAAATGTTCCACTTAGGTCTTTTGGTAGGATCCACAAGTTGTGCAATTCAAAAATTACAGGTGCAATCTAAGGGAAACAGTTATATAACTAATTAACTAGTCCTAATGACAAATAGCATTTTGAATTTAATAAGCAAAACATCAATAGCTTTTGAACCAAATCCCAACTCTGAAGGAAACATGGCCTGTGACTGTAAATTCATAAGGTAAAAGCTTTAAATGGGAATCTACAGATTCAAGGTTTGAAATCTAGCTCAAGAACACCCAATGACATAATGAAAAATGATTTGTCTCAAGGTCCTACCTACAAACTCCTTCTCACATTAGGATTTACACAATATAAGCTCCCAAATAAGAAATGCTTGAGATCGCACTAAGGAGGCTAATTTTAAAAAATTAAATGTACATGTATTCGATGCAGTCAGGACTCCCAGTAACACAAGATAAGAAGTAGCACCACAAAAAAAAAAGCAATTTGGAAATTTATGAAAAGTCCTGATTGCCTCTAATCATCGAACCCTATCATTGAAAACTAATCAAATTTCTTCTTTAACTAGGAAAGTAAATTATGCACGGGTTGAATTATTGTAGGTTGATAGCAACAAACCTGCTGACATTGAGCCAACAAAAGTCTCAAGAAATCTGACCACGATCATGAAATAATTTTGACCTGACGACAAATCACTCCTCACCAATGACATTGTCCTTCAAAAGTATAAAATAAAGTGTCAGTTACTGATTCGGCAACAATATACTCATTGTGATGGATAGCTATTATTTGACTGACCTGTACAGGGAAATTGCCATCTTCAAAAAGCAGGAGACACAAGGGAACAAACAAAAGAGAAAATTAGTAAATCACTAAATGAAGATTATCCATATTTTCCATAAAATTATCTTTGAATTAGGGGAAGAAACAGATAGAATCCGTAGAACTTACTGCATCATTTAGAACAGATTCGCCAAAGACCAAAGCATAGAGATTCACATCTGTGCCAAGCTCCTACAGATGTCATGTCAAGAGAACAGATTAATGGAACTTGCAATTACTTTTGTTGCAAATTGATCAGGAATGAAACTAAAGGAGAACTTTTATTAGATATTTGCTCTCTCCCACACACCAGATTACTTCGGGGGTAAAACCGTAAAAGGAAGTGTTCATGTCCCATCTAAAGAAAAACTAAGAGACAGAAAATCAACACAGATATATGCAGGTTGCACTGAGTTCACAGGAAAACTTGGTAGTGGGAGGACACGAAATCCAGACTTTAAGCAAACAGTTCAGAAAAGGTCACTTCACAACACACATAACAAAGCTATGTTTTGTCTACTTATTGTCTTCCCAGGCCCAGGCAGGAAAATGTAATATATTTGCCTTAAAATGCACAGTTATCTGAAAATTAGACTAGAAAATTATGTTGATTAAATAACCAGGCAGACTAAATACCAAACTAGTCCATTGAAGACTGGAAGGCTGGAAAGTTAGTTTCTGTCTTTTAAAATACTTACCACTATTCCACAAGTGACCTGAGAGTTTAAACAAGCAAATAGAAAATGCAAGAAGCTGACTAATGAGTATCATAAGTCCATAAACTAGATCACCTGAAATATAGACAGAACAGTGACAGGATCCGTAGCCGAGATAAGAGCACCAAACATCAGACATTCAACAAATGGAAGCTTGTAGATGAGATATGTTACTCCACCAAGGTATCTGCATTGTGAAGCATGTAATTATGAAAAAGGACACTAGTGATGAGATAAATATTTCAGCGAGAATACAAGCATTTAAAAAAACAACCTGAAGATTTTAATAAAAATAACACTCACACCAAAATGCCAGTGACAAAGGAAGCAACAAAAGTTCCGAAAATTGCAAATGTGACTATGGCTCCAAAGTTAGAAAAAAATGGTTTCTGCAAAATCAAATTTATAATAGAGGTCATTAAACAGAGCAATATAAAGATAATGTTACTTCAAATCACAGTAAGGTTTATTTGATTTTCAGGCTAACCCTTAGCTAAGCAAGAGAAGACAGAGAGGTTCTTGTTCTAAGTTTTTAAGTTTCATCTTATCAGCTGACAGGAGTTGTGCACGTATTCTCTGAAATTAGCCCTGGAATCTAGACCAAAAGAACCCAGTATGTTTTTCCACTCTTTCCCTTCTATCCCATTGATCAAGTAACTATCAGGCCTATTCAAGCTCTATTCCTACAACCTAGAATCTTAGAATATATGAGTCGACCAATCTAAATAGCGCCAATCTTGTACAACTGTCAGAAGGATCAGAGTTCATATATCAACTTCATAAATTCTAGAAGATGACAAATAAATTGTCTCACTGCAAGAAAAAAATATACCAAGCAAAATAATACTATAAATTAAATAAGCAAGACACAGTAATTTAATAGCAAATTTCTTCCACTATTTCCTTCAATTGCACTAAATGAAGCTTTGGAAGGACAAAGCTCCTGGTATTTTCATTCACTGTTCCAATTCTATGTCCTACATCAGAAACGGAAAGATTAATAGAGATGACTAACCGGTTGCAGACTGAATCCAGATTGAGTAAACATAGAGTTAAGGAAACATTTCCGCAAAAGCAACAGAAAAACAGGGAACAATAAACTAAGTCATTCAGTTCAGATTATAGTCACACGGTGCAAGGATATAATATAATCGGGGGAAGCAGGAACAAGAAGAAGAACTCCTCATGGAAGTTGAACCATGTCCTGCCAAATCAAAAATTCAATAAGTGAAATAAATTAACACTACTATGATGAATTAAAATAGTGTTTAAAGAAGAACAAGCCCAAGTAGTAAATAAATGTAACGCTCGGACCTTATGTTGGTTTCCGTATTAGACACATTTGCCAGTCCACCCACAATCAGACCTGTATACCACATACACAATTCCAATAGATTACAATACACCATACGATCAAAAAAAATCAGATTACTAAGGGATCATCACCGCAATAAATAAGGACAGATACAGAGAGAGAATGTGGGAGGGAAGAAAGAGCGACACCAATAAGTGAACTAAATTACCGATCAAAAGCGAAGCACTAGCTTCAGGAAGGTAATAGAAGCGATGACGACGAAGAACGTGGCCGAGAACAAACGAAAGCACGAGCATCATAATCTGAAGAAGAATACCAACACCGGCTGCCTGTTGCTCTTTCGCCGGACTTCCCCTCGAATCGGCCGGAGATATCCGCAACTCTTCCATGCCGATTCCTCGGGATGCCTCCACTTCACAATTTCTTCAACTATAAACAAGGTAATATCAATCGAAACGACAATCACGAAATGATTTCTGTCACTGTGAGTGCTGATTATTTTGGGGCTTTTGGTTTTAGACTTTTCGCCCTTTTTTGTGAGAACGAGAATCTGATTAGTGTGAATTAAATTTTCATGTGTGTCCTGCTGTAGTGTCACGCATTCTTAATAATAGCGTTTTATGCTCTTTTTGGGTTTTAAATATTCGGAATTAGCACTTAAAGGCAGGTTCAACCGTTAAATCTTTCATCTGAGTCCTCGTGCATTGCTTAAATCTCAAAGTCGTCCTCTAAATAAATCAAATTGCCGGGTGGACACCCTCGTGCACTCGGATGAAGTCTCGACTCTGATCACTGTAATAAATACGAATTTCTATTTATATATTCTGCTTTTTCATTTGGCGATTTTTTCTATTAACTTTTGGAGCGATAATAAATGAAGGAAAAAAATTGTTTGAAATTCAACATTTTCTTTTGTGCATATTTTAATCCTAAAATGGCAAGATTTTGTATGGGCCAGACTCACAGTGTGATTTTTTATAAACTAGTAAAAAGTTTAAGACAAAGTCTTATGTGTATTTTCATATGTAAAAATTTGTGAATTTGGGCCAATAAAAGCACTTATTTTTTTTCGAGGATCTTGGATCCAATCAACTTCTAAAAAGCTGTTTATCTTTCGAAAAAACCAACTACAAACACCCTAAAAACTCTTATGTGTATTTTCATATGTAAAAATTTGTTAATTTTGGCCAATATGGGCGTTGAGCCGAAGCATGCGGCCTGCTTGGTATGCATATGATTGTTTTCTTGAGCTTGCTTGGCATGATTACATATGGGCCGAAAAAATAATTAAACATGGGCCGCTGCTTGGCATGATTTATGGGCCGAAAAAAATCTTGAATCTGCTTGGCATGATTACATATGGACAGTTTCTTGGCATGATTACATATAGGCCGAAAAAATAATTACATAAGGGTCGCTACTTGACATGATTTATGGGCCGAAAAAAATTATTGTGCTATTGAGATTCGAACTCAGGTGGACATACTTTTTTTTTATCAGACAAAAAAATATTATAAACTACAGTGGCAGGTATAAAAAGTACCTAAAAAATACACCGTTATTTACAAAGTGTTCTCAATGACCATTCAAGGATTTGAGATCCAATCACTAAAAGATAACCTAAAGCTTGCCTTATCTTTCTCAAGTAACCAACTTCAAACCTTCACCTTAAACTCATCAATGAACTTAGTGCTAGAAAACACAAGACTCCTAAAGATAATATTGTTTCTCCATTTCCATATTAACCACACTACTAGCCCAAATACAAGCAGCAAATGATTTACCTCGTTTCCCTTTGAAAGCTTGGACAAAAAATAGGAGATTCAAGGTAATACTTGAATTGAGAACTATTATGAAGTTGAGCCACTTCATAATCTCCATCCAAATTGTGTAGGAATGTGGGCATTGAAAGAACAAGTGTTGAGTTGTATCTTCATCGGACTCGCATAGGACACACTTTAGATCATTATGTTGTTGGAGAACCTTTCGTTTAACAAGGTTGTCTTTTGTCGAAAGATGGTCCCCAAGTAACCTCCATGTTGTTTTATTACAAAATTTCCTGAATATGTGCTAGCAATGTGACACATTAGTAGGATCCACCTAGGCCCGAATCGACACGACACAACAAGAGATCAGGTACCCGAAGATACGCAGAAGATAAGTAGATCCGACAAGATCAAGAGTCGACATCACAGTATCATCAACTTTACGAGACAAGACAAGAGCATTTAATGTAAAGTAGATATATTTTAATGTTTAGATCCACAGTTGTAATAAAACCCTATAATAAATAGTTGAGATGAAATTGTAATGTTTAAGGCATTTAAGGGCGGTCCTCTACAAATAAAGGATCACACCCCTCATTGTAACCTCTCTCCCATTTGCTCTCATTCAATATATATAAAAAAAAAAATCATATTTAAAGGAATAACTCAAGAGTTCTTCCCGTATTGTTCTTGTTCATTCATTTATTATGTTTGATAGTTATTAATCGGTTTTGCGTTATAGACACATTACAACCTGTTTAGCCTACCTGATAAAATCGTTATTAACAAATGTATGGCCCACAACTTTGAGAGGTGCAATCCTATTCCACACGATTCTGAAGCCAGTTTCCAAGTCATCGGGTAGATGTTCCACTTCAAGGCTAGCCACGAGTGAACCCGTGACAAACGGGTAAAGAAAGTTTCTACCTACCACTACTAAAGACGATTATACCAAACTCACTCCATCCGCTTTTTTTTTTTTTTTTTTTTTCTATTTTCTTTTCTTTCAAAACCCTTTTTACATGTGAAAAATTTCACATTTTTCCTAATTTGTTTTAATTCCCAATTTATAATTGGTAGATAACTATCTCATAAACCCACCGCCATAATGATTCTTAAATTTTCATATTTTAAATATATATTATGGCTGTTATTATTATTATTTTGCAACCATCGCCTTTATCACTTAATAGGAAAAAGATAAGTTTTTGACATTTTGTTTTATTATATATTTGTATATATTATATATAAGATACCCCAAAACACTTTATTTTATATAATTTCACTGTTTTTAATCTATTAAGTTATAATTAATCCCTAAATTGTGAAGATTTTATATAACAATTAAACAAGTTAAAATGATAAATCAAATATTATTTAGATCAAAACAACTTTATTTGTGTTTATGTGAGTTCACTGTATTAGAAAAAATAATGACATAAAAAATAAATAAGTATATATTGTGAGGATAATAATTATATGAGTAAGTTTTTCACTTTTTAATGTCAAAATATATGAATGACGTACCCAAAAAGAAAATATAAAATGTGAAAACTAATTTAGAACATAGGGAGTGGTAATTACTAATCACCTTCCATTAGGCAAGTCATGCAACATAACAACTATAATATAGAAATAAATTAACAACTAACAATAGTATAAAAAATGAAAAATATTAATTCAGGGCCTAAAAGATGGAAAAACTATCAATTTAAGGTCTTAAAGATTTTTCCTATCGATTCAAGACCTGAAAAATAGAAAATTATTAATTACTCTCTCATTCTCATACCTTTTTTGAAGATTGATGCATAAATCAAAAAAAAAGATAAGTTTTTGACATTTTGTTTTTTATTGGGGTGTTTTTGACACTTATATTTCATGTCCTTATTTTATATCATTTTTTTAACTTTTTTAGGGTTTATGGTTTAAATTGTTAAGAGTTCGCAGATACCCCCATTAAAGTGATAAATCAAGGGTATTTCGATCAAATCAACTTTATTTGTGTTGATGTGAGTTGATTGTGTTAGAAAAAATAATGTTAAAGAGTAAATTGATAGTTTATTGTTCAGGATAATAATTGATAGTTTTCTATCTTTTAGTGTCAAAATATGTGAACGAAAATATCTTTAGAAAATGTCTTAAATTTAAAGCATATGATTTATTATCTTTCCATTAGGCGAGTCATGCAACATAACAACTATAGTTTAGAAAGAAATTAGCAACTAACATACTATCTATATCTCTTTTTTTTTCTATAATCAACGACTATTCCGTTCTTCCTGACATCGGAGGTTCAATAAAAATATTAACACATCATTTATCTTCGCCCAGGGCGATATAACTTTCCCATGAATCAATTAATCAATTTTCTAAAAAATATATATAAAATTATTGAAATATCCTTATAATTTTTCTTTAATGCAAATTTTATAAAAAAATTATAAATTTAACCTTCAATCCTGTTTATATTTGAGATCAACCACTTTATACTTCTAATACAATTAATTAAAAAAAAAAAAATCAAGGTCACTGCTCACACCCCAACATATTTTTTACACGCCTTATTAATTTTAGAACTAAAATAGACATGTATAAAATAATAATTTTACTCTCACAACAAAATAAATTTTTTCTCCCCACTTTTTAATATTCTTAATTTACGTATTTTCGCTCCCCACTTTTTAATATTAAATAATAGTTTTTTTTCTTTAATTAAAATAATTCAAATAAAACAAAAAAATGTTGATTTATAAGAGCACCAATAATGACTTACAATGTTTGACATTAAATAAATAAAAAAAAAAAAAAGGAAAAATTTGAAAAAAAAACTAATACTTTTCAGTACACAAACTAATACTTTCCAAGATAAGTAATCTTCCCTTTTAGCAGCTTTCCAGAAACAACAAGCTTCTACTTTTGTCAGATACATAATCAACAACACAACAACAAGCTCAAACCACGATCAGAAAATAAAGTCAAGTCAATGGTGATCTCTTTGCCCGCAAAATAAATACGCTCCGACTAGTGTTCACGGATTGGCGTAGTGTTTCCAAATGTAAAATAATTTTTGTCTTTATATGTGCAACACCTACAACGTATAAATCTCCGACGAACTGAAATGACATAAGAACTGAACTGCACTTCTATATGTAGATGCACGAAAATATGAATGTAATGATCAAAAAATTTATGAAGATTTTTCAGGTGTTGGACAAGAATATTTTAAGTGATTTATAGGCATTTCGAATCCCTTTCCAATCATCTGCTTCGCAACTCTCGCGCCTTGTTTATAATCTAATTGAAGCAAATAAATTAAAATTGAAGCAATCTAAATCAACTATAATTGAATTGGCATTAAGAATAAATGGCTTTTTGAATCATAAATATTGCTTTTAGAGATGCAAGTGAATCGAGTATATATGTTCGAGCTTAGTAGCACTCAACCACCTCACATGTTAATTGAGCTTGAGAAGTTTTATTATATCACCTTATTGTATTAATTATTCATGAATATACTCTAATTATATATATGAAATGAAATTTTTTACTTAACCTAACGTACGTTGTTCAGTCGAGTATAAATTTAGTTGTCGAGTTTCTAATGAAGTCAAAATTATCAAAGGAACTTATGAGAAGCTATTATAAAGTTTGAGCTTTTCTTCTTGCAAAATTTTTACAATTTATGATTTATTAATAAAATGGAGTATAATTTATTAGAGCAATGAGGAAAAAGGTGGAAAAATTAATTTATTAATAAAAATATTAATTTAAAGGTAAAAATTGCTTTAATAAATTTTACCCTATCCGTTTTCCAACCAAACCGCCCATGTAAACCGGGTAGGGTAAAACATTCTCGTCGAAATTGACCGCTCATTTATAGAAGTAATTAATGGCGTGTTTTGAAACACTTAAAACAGCTTTCAAAAGCACTTATTTTCAAAGTTCCCTCTTACAACTTTTGAAAATAAGTGTTTCTGAAAATTATTTTAAGTGTTTCAAAACACACCCCTAAAACACGCAATTTCTACTCGTTGTGTACTCCCTGTGAGTCGCTGTGTTAATTATTAGTATCATCTCTATCCCCCGGGCCCGAACATTCCTGGCAGTTAGGGCTTCATTTCATTTTCGTGATGGCGAACCAGCTCTACGGCTACAACTCCAGCTCATACGGCGGCGCCACCTCCAATCTTTACGGCTCTAGATCCGCCACCGAGTCCTACATCCCATCCGAGAGTTCATTGTTCGGCACTTCGCGGTACTTGAGCGCTGACCTACTATCCTCATCCTCCGCCATCTCATCTTCATTGCTCTACAACCCTGAAAGCTACTCCACTAGGATTGCTCGCCTATCGGGGACCACTCCTTCGCGCTCGTACGGCCCGCCTGGCGTGGATGCGGCCTCTGCAGTTGTCCCCGCCGACTCGCTTTACGCTGGGTTGAAACGTGCTTCAGCTGAATGTAAGGAATCTTTACCACTGCGGTAACCTAATTTTTCTATTTATTGTGCAAAGTTCGAGATTTGATTGCTTTAATGGGTCGAATTATGGCAATGCCACGTGAGTTAATGGCATTTATCACTTGCTATTGAGTTCGAGTGTAAAGAAAAAACGTTTGTAGTTTTTTTAACTGTTGTATAATCTCCTGAATTTCTTTTGAATTGGAGGAACTCGAATCTTATAGTAAAAATAGGGTAAGTTTAGAGGATGTGTAGGTGATAATCTTATCAGATTTGCTATTGTAGGTTTCTGAATTCTAAGTATTCAATTTTTCACCAATGACTAATGCTTCTTTATCTGATGTCAGAAGTGGATCTCTGTGCTGAAATACATGGCTGATAATGTAATATATTTATTGATTTATTAAGTTACTTCAGGTATAATACTGTAAAATCGCATTTGCCCAAATTTGTTGTTGAGGGTGTGATCTTGGGACAACAATGCAACTGTTATTGCAGAACATTAAACTCTTAATAATTTACTAGTTATCCATCTAAAAATGTACTCCCTCCGTCCCGGAACACTTTGCACCAACTTTTGGGCACAAAGATTAATTCATCTATAAATTATAAGTGGAGAAGAGTATGTCCAAAAATGGGTGTGCAAAGTCTTATGGGACAGACCAAAAATGAAAGTGTGCTAAGTCTTCTGGAACGGAGGGAGTATGGTTCTAAGTCACCCATTTTTAGGTTAATATGGTAGTGCAAGGTACAATGGGAGTTAGCGCCACATCTAGAATATTCATGATTATTAAACTACCATACCTGGAAGCTTCAAATGGATGCTTATGTCAAGAAAGTAATTTAAAGATGATTCGAAACCTTTCTACTTAATTATGCTATATATGAAGTTTTCTATAACTTTTTCATAAAATGGTATGCCTGATAGAGTTTTAATTGCACAATTGCAGTTGCACAAATATATTATATTGCCATTTTCTTATATGATTTTGTGTCTTCATAACTTTTATTGGCACATATATATAACGACAACAGTGAGACATTTTGCGTCACAATGGTAGTTCCTTATCTAATAGGAGGTGTACAAATCCATTAGGTATGTCATCATTAGTGTTACATTGACAGTATTGACTAGTAATTTTATTTACAGATCTAATACTAATTTGAGTATTGTTTAATTTGAAACTATATGGATCTAGATATATAACTAGCTATTGATGCTTTTATTCGATTTTATATTTTCACAAATCTGAGTTAACAATATTAAGCAGTTAATATGACTTGCCTAATTTCTTTCAAGATATATAAGTAAATAGCCTATTTTATTATATAACATGTCTACTATCTATCTAGCACTCTATCACCAGACTCTTTTGGGTGCCCATAGCAAGATTGGGCAAACCGAAGCTTGGTATTCGACAAACCCTTTAGTCAAGCGTCCTAAATATGAGACAACGAGCCATTTGCCCATATATCCCCAGAGGCCTGGAGAAAAGGATTGTGCCTTTTATATGCAAACAAGAACCTGTAGGTTTGGAGAAAGCTGCAAGTTTGATCATCCTATCTGGGTCCCAGAAGGGGGAATCCCTGATTGGAAAGAGGTGATCTTTTTTGCTACTTTATTATTTACTAATATTTTATTATTTCAGTTACTAAAATTACTTTCCACTTATATCATATCCTTACAGTCTACTAGTTGGTTTATGTGGTTATTATACAATTAGTTTATTTTTAATTTTCATTAAGAATCATCTATTATTATCTATTTCTATGTCTTATGTATAAAATACATCATATTCACTTGGTGAGACGCTTTATTAGCAACAGTCTTATCTATATTGCAGTGTATGCTGTTATCTATTGAGAAATTATACTTCTATCATTCTTTGTGAACTTATATCACTAAAATATTGGAGTTTGTTTGTATGGTTTTTAGTTACTTACTTTACTTATGTAATTAGAAGCAATAGATAGTACATGACTTGATTTGACAACATGCAAGGCTGAAAGCAACTAAGTTATCTATGTTCTTTCACAGATTATGTTGTAATGTGATATGAAACTTTTATAAATCTATATAAAAGGGTTTTTAAATGCTATCGTCATTAATTTCTTTTCATATCCTATATGAGTGCATTATAAATCTTTTTTTTATTTGTGTTCACTCTTTTATTTTGATAGCTTTTGTGATTACTTGATGAAATAAATTGTGGGGAGTCGAGGGACACCGTGTAAATGATCAGGGGATCCCTACCGAATTAATCGTTTTGATTATTCATATTTTGAACCTATCTATATTTAATTCTGAAGTAATAACACCCTTTATGTTCTCTAGTCTTGCTACACACAAATTTTTATTCATTTTAATGGCGGGAAAGCTTATATATATTCTCTTACTTGGGGCATGGTTGATGGAAAAACCTAATATTGTTTCACAGTGATGTCTTCCATGGAGAAAATATTAATATTTTGCCACCATCTATAATCTATTTCTGTTCTTTACCTTCACTATTATTTTTAGGCTGTATGTAATATTCGCCTATCCTATTATCTGGGAATAAAGGCTCAGTTCGTTTGTATGTAATATTCATGGCTGCTTTGCTCGACTTCCAAAATCTAAACCTGAGTTGCATGCTCGAATTCCGAAGCTAAAAGCTCGAAATTTTGTTCATGGTGCGTGAATTTATTTTCAATAGATACATGTATATTGATATTTCATATCACAAGGAAGCTATATGGAGAGCATTGTTGACAGATTCTGTTTCATATTTATACAAGATTAGAGTTTGTCAAGATAAAGCATATCATTGTGGGAACTCATTTACAATTTATTTACTGCTGAATCACTTCGTTTTAGATATCAATTGTAGATTTACTTCTTTATCAGAAAGATTTGAGAATATAATGTACAAATCATGGTCACCATTGTGGTTTATTTTCTGGACTTGCTTCAAGCAAGCTAAGCTTCTGATTTCTGAGTTTATTAAAAAGGCAAGTTAGCAGATTCAAGTTATTGATCATTGCATGTGAAACTAAATTTTGTTTTGTTCTCACATCTGATGCAATTAGTAGCTCAGGAGTAAAAACATTTATTTGTTTGGTCAATTTGCTTTCTTATCTTGTTATATCTTAATTAAAAAACCATCCTATAATTGTTTATCATTAAAGCATCACAAGATGCTGTTTGAGTTATTGAAGATATCTGACGTTTTTTCTAAATTCATGAAAGTTTAAGATCTATACTATCCTATTAGAAGCTATAGTAAGTGTATCATATGATGATGAGCTCGCAGGAATTACCAAAAACTTTATAACCTAGAGCAGAATATGTTGAAGAACACACAGTTTGTTGATTGGTGAAACAAAATTTTGTGGGTGTTGCAATCTAACAGTTTTTGTTAGCATGTATTTTAGTAACAGAATAATTAGTATGTCATTCAGTAGAAATATCTGTGCTTGCATATATCCGCTTTAATATTAACATGGTTTTTCTGCAGTAAATATTTGGATTGTTTCTCTTGTTTCCTCCATAATTTAATATCTGAAATGATGTTTTGATTGTGATTTAGGTTCCACTCGTGCCAAGTGAAGCCCTTCCTGAGAGACCTGGCGAGGCAGATTGTCCTGTAAGATGGATTCAAAATAATTGTGCCCCACTAACAACCATGGTTTTTCTGGACTTAAGTCTGTATTTCTCTGATAAAAAATATTTCAGTACTTTTTGAAGACTCAAAGATGCAAGTTTGGTATCAGGTGCAAATTCAACCACCCTAAAGATAAAATCGTGCCTCCAGTAAGTTTTTTGGCAAAATCTTTTAATTCCTTCAGTGGGACAATATTATGCTGTCAATATTTTTGACCGTATACTTGTTGACTCAACTTCAGGGTGCTCCTGAGGATGGTGATGTTCCGGTCTTACCTGAGAGACCGTCAGAGCCAACGTGTGCTGTAAGATGCTTTGATGATGGGATAATTTTTTTTTATTTTTTTATTTTTAAAGTGACAAGTTAAAAAATTTAATTGGATGTAATTTTGTGCAGTTTTATATGAAGACTGGTAATTGCAAGTTTGGTATAACCTGCAAATTTCACCACCCCAAGGACGTGCAGATTCAACCGGTTGAGGAAGAAAATGTCAATGGGCTGCAGAATAGAATACTTGGTGATGCGACAATGCAGCCACCTATTGTCCCGGCATTGATGCACAACTCCAAAGGCCTTCCCGTCAGACCTGTATGCTAGACATTATATATACATACACATATAAGATTTGATGGCTACAAATTGACTTGTGCATAGATATTCTATTTATATCACATTATTGTTTGCCTTTTAGAGTATATATTTAGCCAACCAGGTGCCACACCATTGTTTATAAATTTGCTTCTGCTCAATAAATGGTCATTAAAAAGCTGGCTGTAATGCCTCATGCTTCCTTAATTCGCTAGTCTCCTCTTTCCTATAGAGCTACAAGCCTAAAACATGAGCTTCCTCCTTGTGATCTCCTTATGTATAGCCTCCCAAATCCTGCATTAGAAAATTTCAAATCTCAAAATGAATGAAAAGAATGGGGATACTGAAACACATCCCTGTTGACACCTTTGCTTGCTTCTCTGTTCAACTATTCTGTTTTACAAGACATCCTGGTTATTCTGATTTTGTTCTTTTTTTTTTTTTGGTGGAGGGAGGACAATGTGGTGGGAAGAAGATTGTGGCTTACTAATGTGTGCTGTTCATTTAACCTCTAAAAAGATTTGCCATCAGTAGTGTTTCAGTCAAATCTTTTATAGGCTATTAAAAGTTGAAAGCTTGAATAATGATGAACCCTTTTATGTTGCTTGCTGGTTGTTCATTATACCAACACATTATTTGGGATTTTTGGCCTTTTTGGATTAGGAATTTGTTATTTGTGTCACTGAAGAAATTTTGTATTTGATTTGATTGAGTCAATAATATGCCATCGTGTTGGTTCACATTTGATTCTGGTGTTACCATTGACAGGGCGAAGAAGATTGTCCATTCTATCTAAAAACTGGCAGGTTAGTGGATTCTCTGTACTTAATTTTTGGGATCCACAAGGATCATAAAAATACATAGCAACAAATATCAACATTCTAATATGTTTTATTCCATTCAATCAGCTGCAAGTATGGTGCCACATGCCGCTACAGCCATCCAGACAGATATGGTGGGTTATTTACATGTTATCAGTTTTATTTGAGGATTTTATTCATAAGTTTTAGCTATATGTAGTGATCAATCCACCTACTGCAGCTATTGCTCCTACTCTTTTAACTTCTCCCTCAGCACATTTTAGCCTTGGTGGTGTTGCTCCGACAGCTTCTCTCTTGCCAACTTTTGATCCAAGGCTTTCTCAATCAATGGTAAACTTGAAATTCTGTATGCCTTGCTGATTTTTTGGTGCATAGATTTTTGACCCTTAAATATTGCTTGACTCCTCGATTTTATTTGTGCTCTTCTTAGTTTATGGGACTAGAAACATGCTAAAAGCATTTGATTCTTGAATCTTGCCTGTGTCTATGTTGCTGGTGCTATTGAATTTATAATTAGTTTTGGAAGCTTCAATTTTTTTTATCCATATTTGATCACCTTTTAGATGTTCCTAATCTCAATTTTGATTGTTGCAGCTTGGTTTGGCCCCAACTATCTTCCCTCAACGACCTGGACAACAGGAATGTGATGTATGTATCATTTTATTTCCATTAGTTGTACACAAATTTTAGAGATTCTCATTTTGTAATTTCTGATTCTTTAGCATGAACCTTGGTGTCTTATTTTTGCCTTTTGCTTAAGTTTGGAGTACCTGAATATACTAAAGCACATTAGAGTTGATCGTTTGAAATTTGTGTTGAGTTCTTTTTGCACTAGCAGCTGTTCAAACTGTTTAGTGGAACAGTTTTATGTTCCACACATTTATAATGACTGCAAGCATATAGTTTTGCCTGGTGAATTTCTTTTCTGTGAAGGTAGTGTTGATTTTCCCCTTATATTATATTGATTTTATTTTCTTCATTTTTGGTACAAGTATTACATGAAAACTGGGATATGTAAGTTTGGATATAACTGCAAGTTTCACCACCCAATCGATCGTTCAGCGCCCAATGCATCAGCTACAGAATCACCACATCAAAATGTGAAACTAACTCTTGCCGGCCTGCCAAGAAGAGAGGTATCTTTAAATTCTCTGTTTTAATTGTGCATACTTAGGCGGAGCTTACTTGAAGATTACAATTTTGTTTTTCGTATATTTCCTTATTATTATACAGCTATTGATTTGTGTAAAAAAAACAATTATGATTATAGGGTGCCATACACTGTCCAAACTTCACTATGGATGGAGCTTACTTGAAGATTACAATTTAGTTTTTTGTCGCATGAATGTCCTATTTTGTAGATTATTTGCAGATATTTTCCTTATTATTATACAGATATTGATTTGTTAAAAATAAATAAATTATGATTATAGGGTGCCATACACTGTCCCTATTACATGAAGACGGGAACATGCAAATATGGAGCAACGTGCAGGTTTGACCACCCGCCTCCTGGTGAGGTGATGGCAACGTCGTCTTCTGGTGCGTGTGAAGGGAAAGAGAATGGAGATACTCAAACTGATTTAGTTCAGAGTTGATCTAAGTCCAACTTATCTGGATTCCCTTTCATTTCCTAGAGAGTGTGCTTTTGTCTGTTATTAGTTTGTTGAGAACCCTCGAAGGCTTGAAGTATGCTAAAATGTAGCATCTTTTGTATGTCGGCAGTTGATTTGTTTCCTTTGTTATATTTTGAATGTATGTTTTACAGTTTGAACCTTGTAAAAGCAGACTACCAACTGAGTTATTTTCTTCTATCAATTATTTGTGATTATGCCATTTTATACTGTGCAGCCCTAAACAGTAAACACAATCTCACTTTTCATTCATTCTTTGTGGATTCACAATTTTAAATAAACAACGAGTCACATGAATTCTCTCTTTTAGAAATTATTTGCAATCCCTAATTTTTGAAGAGGCAGTCTTTGGTGCAATTGTATCTTTTAAATATGTAACTTATTGCATTAAAACATGCAATTTGTGTAGGTATGCCTTTTAAAAATGCACTTCACCTGTCAAAATATTTAATTAAGAAATGACTTGCAATTTTTTAAATTTGCCCTTTAATGGGCTTACTTTTGTAGTTAGGCCCATTAGATGGGTGGCCAGGCCTGACAAGAGCTACAGCTCTGGGCTGACGTGGCGTATTGTGAGCTTCGAATTTTGGGATAATTTCTGGTTCACCAAATTTCTCAGAAAACAAAATATAGACCACCAATGATTTTGAACGGAAAAGGAAATAGCGCCACTACGTTAACATTGGCGTTTACCGTCTTTGATCGGCATAGTTACCCGAAAAGGATTTGATGCGTTGGAAACAGTTGCTTTATCGGGCAAAATGATCAGACTGGATTTCCCAGCCCATCTGCACAGTACTAGCAGCCTCATTCTTAGCAGCTCCCATGGCTGCAAGTTGAACAACAACAAGTTGTACCACTTCACATTACTGCCCAGAACTTCGTTATTCGTCCCTATGAGGAGGAGAAATGTCGATTCCGCTTCATTTTTAGTTTCTGTTAGTAATTCCTCTTTTGCCTCGCCGGAGCCGACGCCCGACGCCCAACCTAATCAGGTTAATTGTTGGATGCTTTAGCTTCTTTATGTTCCAATTTTACTAATACGCCTGAATTATGACACTTCTCATTTGTGAATTTAGGAGGAACCGCAGAGGAAGGTTCCAGATGTTCAAACTCTAGTGAGAAGGTTTTGGGAAGTGGCGAAGCCATATTGGTCCTCGGATGATGAAATTGAGGCGAGGTGGCGGCTTGCCACTGTTTTTGCTCTCACATTGGGAACAACTGGAATCAGTGTTGGTTTCAATTTTCTTGGCCGTGACTTCTTTAACGCGCTTGCCAGTATGATTTCTGAATTTTCCACTCGTTCGTTTTGCTGTTGTGTGTTTTTTGACGTCTAAATTGCTAACGAGGGTAATGGTTCTTCCTGTTTTGACTCGTGGAAGATAAGGACCAAGAACAATTCACCAAACAATTAGGGTACTATTTGGCTGCTTTTGCTGCTGGAATCCCGGTGAGCACATTGCTCCACTTTTTTAGGTATCCATTGATCATTTTATTTTCTGCATTCTTTTTTGGGTGTGACACCGCATTTTGGTTCTGCCATTATGACTGATCCCCCCACCAGTTCCGTTTTGGCGTGTCTTCTTCTGTACCTGTGCCACCTCAAGGATCACGGAAGTTTCTTTTAAGTAAATTGATTGTTTTTTCGGTTCTTGTGTAAACAAATTGAAAAAAAAAAAATATTTAAAATCCTCATCTGGAAGTGTCAACATGGATGTTTGATTTTGAGCATGCCTTTTCTGGATTCTTATCATTCAGTGGGTGAAGTTTTGCTTTTTTTTCGTTTTGTATTTGGTTAGATGATTGTAGTTGGTAAACACTATTGAGGAACTAATTCATGCAGCCTTTCCATTTTTCTTGTATTCCTTCAACTAATAATCGATGTAGTTATCTAATCTAGTTTCTTTCCAACATATTGCTGAATGTTAGGAGAAAGAAATTGAGCAGGAATATTTTTATACATGAAGTGAAAGGAAAGGGAAATTTGAAGGACTTAACATGAGAATTCTACCATTGTTTTCTTAGAAAGTTTCGGTCAACATGCAGAGAAATATGCCTTTTCTGTTATTTGTGTTCTTTACTTCACCAAAATACGTCAAAGGAGACTAAAAATTTATTGGGTCAAGGAATGCTTCCTTGACTACATTCATGTCTCTATCTTCAAGTTATGGCTACAATACTAAAATTCCTATTGAATTTGTTCTCCAGGTTTTTGTTTTGAGAGATTATGCAAAGGAAACTCTTTCGTTGAGATGGAGATCTTGGATGACAAGCTATTACATGGATCGCTATCTGAGGAATCAAACCTTTTATAAAATACAATCCCAATCGATAATTGATAACCCTGATCAGCGGATTGTTGATGATCTAAGTTCATTTACTGGAGCAGCTCTTGCATTTTCCTTGACGCTTTTCAATGCTACTGTGGATTTGATATCTTTCAGTAATATTCTGTATGGTATTTATCCACCGCTTTTTGTTGTACTTCTTGTGTATTCACTTGGTGGAACAGCTATCAGTGTCTACCTTGGGAGGGTAATTTGTTTATCTTTAAGATTTTTTGTAGTCTATCTACTGAATGCGCATCATTAAAACCCCAATTAGCAATTATTCTTATCCTTTAAATAACCAAAAACTGTTTTACAGGGATTGGTGACTCTGAACTTTTTGCAAGAGAAGAAGGAAGCAGATTTTCGATACGGGCTTGTCCGTGTTAGAGAAAATGCAGAATCCATTGCATTCTATGGTGGTGAAGGAAATGAGATGCAACTACTGCTGCAGCGATTCAGCAGTGCATTTGAAAATCTTAGTGTATGAGAAACTTAAGATTCATTGTTTTTGAAACAAACTCTTTGATATTCTATTTGCTGTTGAGTCACTAATGCATTTTGTTTTTGCTTGCTTCATACATGTTGGAAATGGAATATATGTTATTTGTGGTAGTATGAGAGTTGTACTTGTGGGGTTAGGTGTAAACCACACTATGAAAATTTCATGACTTGCATAATTTTAGTCTAGGAAAGAAAGTAAACAGATAATTTCAGTCTAGCTGAAGAACACATTATTATGTTATTCCCTTCCATTTAGATTTTTGTAGTTCTCAGTTACCATCCCTAGGAGTTATATGCTTGCTATCATTATTTTACTTAATATATTCAATTTGTGCCTTTTTTAACTTTACAGAAATTGTTGATATCTTCCAGAAATCTGGACTTCTTCACAAGTGGCTACCGATACCTCATCCAGATTCTTCCAGCTGCAGTTGTTGCACCCATGTATTTCTCTGGGAAAATTGAATTTGGAGTCATAAATCAGTCTGTATCAGCTTTTAATCACATACTTGGAGATTTTTCTCTCATTGTCTACCAATTTCAGGCTATCAGCGCCTTTTCTGCTGTCATAGATCGACTAGGTACAGTTTATTCCCATTTTTTTGACATGGTATCATTTCAGTAATGTCATAGAGTGCAATTGAAACAATCTGCCTCACTTAAGTTATGAGAAATATATCCTCTATGTAGAAAGAGAACTTCACGAGTAATTGGGCTGCATGCCTGCATAGTTGATTTCTTTGTTTTACATCAAGACGAATCAGAGACCATGGATTTACTCGCACATTGTTGTAAATTTCTGCTTGCATTGATGCCTGTGAATCTATAATTAATGTTTCCATATTTTATACAGGTGAATTTGATGATCTTTTGAGTACTAGTGAAACTAGAACTGACAGTGGACCCACTGAAGAAATTTCTCGTGAATTTTGCAATATGAACAATCCTACTGCATCTAATGGATCTCTTCCTCTTGGAAGAGATTCAAGTTTACTAACTATCAAGGATTTGACTCTATTGACTCCAAGTAAATCAACTCTTATTCGGGACTTGTCTTTGGAGATCTGTGAGAAGGACCATCTTCTGGTTAGTATTTGTTGTTTCATCTTTAAGGTTTCAGCTTAAGGTTTTAGAAAAAAATAAGAGTACTAAATGCTGGTGCATAGGTTACAGGACCTAGTGGAAGTGGTAAAACTTCACTACTGAGGGCTATAGCTGGTCTGTGGAGCTTTGGAAAGGGAACAATCTCATTCTATGACAAAACTGCAACAAATTCTTCACCACGCCTTCTAGAAGATGTCGCTTTGCCTGAAGTAACTCCAGTTAGTACGACAAAGCCTGCTTGCAATAGAAACAGAAATGCAAGAGGTCTATTCTTCCTTCCTCAAAAGCCATACATGGTTTTGGGAACACTTCGTCAGCAGCTGCTTTATCCTACTTGGAATGATGATGCAACACCCATGCCAGAGAGCGCTGAAAAAACTGGTATGTCATCTGTTATGCCAACATGTGTGATAATTGCTCTTGTGCAATGTCTTAATATTTCTGGCTCTCTCTTCCATTCAAATTGGGTTCTTTTCACCTTTCCATCATAGAACATATATGCTATCTCGGTCATTGAGGAATATTAACACTTTATGGTTAATTATTTGCAGTGTGTGCCAAGACATATTCATCAACTAACATGTGCATAGAATATATTTACATCTGTTTATAAATGTTTATAAGTATTTTAACATTAGTTATATGAATACGTGTGATCTTTATTTTTTAATTACATAATTATTGATATTATACTTATAAATATTGTATATTACATGTGCAGATAAAAAAATATAAAGATATTATCATGTATTATCCATTCATAAGTAAATAAATGACTATGTATATTAGTGTTCTACAATATGATAATGTAGCAAATAATGTGTTTTGATTATACATAAAACTCATAAACTATCTCTAGCATGTATATGCATCCATAATTATTCATGATAAATGTAAATACATATTGTGCATTGGCCCAAGAGTTCACAAGAAAGAAGGCACGTAATGAGTGAAACTCAAGTTTGAGCTTATGCCTTATGGAGGTTGTAACAAGCTAATCTAGTCAAAGGCATTCATAGATTAAACTGAAACTTTTGTATACAAAATAAACTCAGGGAGAAGTAAGATGCAGCTGGACCTTTTGTCCACACATTTTTGGGTGTGGAGGACATCACACTAATTTTATCTATCATTGGTTGCCGGACTGGCAAAAGTTCATTCATTCTTATAGTTACATGAACACAATATTTTGTACATTCCTATGAGCTAAGGTATCATCTCATGAAATGTATCAAATTATATTTTCTTCTTTTGGAGTGTATTCTTCTTCTGGGGTTTAAGTTGTCTACACCCCTAATTCACAGATGTGAACTTGAAAATATAACAAGAAACAGATTGCACAAATTATGTTATTGTCTATACTAAAGTCAGAAAAAAATATGGTCATATACACACATGCTTTTGCTCTACGGCTAAAATTTTGCTTTGACATCATCTCAGGTTCACTGTCTTTTATGATGCGTACCCAAGACATGGATGTAAAGCAAAAAAAACCTTCAACTGATGATTTAATCCGAACTCTTGAAGATGTTCTACTTGGCTATATATTATCACGATTTGATCTGGACAGTACGCATGAGTGGTCTAGTGTTCTTTCTATTGGTGAGCAGCAACGCCTGGCATTTGCTCGTTTGTTGCTTTCAAAACCCAATTTGGCTCTATTGGATGAATCTACCAGTGCTTTGGATGAAGCCAATGAGGTAATATTTTTCCTTTAATTATATATATTATATATTCATGTAAACAACACCATTGCTGAATTATTATTAATGCTGGACCCCTTCGAAATGGTTGAGGGCTATGATCATTTTTTTTAAAACAATGACCACATGATCATACTGATCAACTTTGCTTTCCATCCTTCCAAGCTTCATTTTATTATTGACCATCCATCAATCTTTGCTATTTTTCCCTCAATACAAACATATTATGCAAGATTCTTCTTCTTAAATTCCCAGCTGTGTCATTCCCCTTGCTTATATAATTTATGTTTTGGCGTCTAGCTTACTTATGCCTGTCGATTTGAAGGATTTCACGTTCCCCTTCCTTAACGGTGCAGTTATTTTCTGTTCAAGAATCAAGACTGCTATTAATTAGCTGGAATCAGTATCATTTTCACGTAACCATCATTTTAATATAACATGATAATGATATGCTTCTCATTTAATATACTTGGTCTATATTTAGGCTTGTCTGGGACCCATGTTATAGTTCTTAATAAGCAACCTGTGTTTGCAGGCACATTTGTATCAGCTAATTGATGCTTCAGGGATTACCTACGTAAGTATTGGCCACAGGAGGACACTGTATGAATTCCATAAAAACGCGTTACATATATCCCCGTTGGAACCAACAAGCAGCGGCCCTAATTGGCATTTTGAGCCCTTAAATAAGGACTCAATATACAATCTATCTAAGCAGTAAATCCCAGGTCAACCAAATTCGAGGTACAAACTCTGTAATGAACCCAGATCCTGTTGTGAACCCACATTGATGATATATGCAGCAAGGTTGTTTATTAGCATAACATGAAAAGGTGCATAATTCATGGATACCCATCCATGTTCATGCTCCCATTCCCATTCCCCCACCAATTAAAAAATCATATTCTAAGCTATGATGTTGTTACATAGAGAAGCATTAAAAGCTGCAGGGAAAAAGATGCATGTGTATGAATACCTATTAAAAAACATGGAGATCATATTTATATATTGGTTTGTTGAAGAATAGAAGTTTCTCATTACCTGGATTTCACATATCCCGTGAAACTTAATTATGGGATCTCCCTCAAAATTTCAACTCGTGCACTGATTCTCATTCAACTCATTGGATGGATTCGTTGATTATCATATAAGTGTTCGTGAAGGCGACGGCACCTTAATGGTACTTATTACTTTTGTTTTTAAATATTAATAATAATACCCTACTAATTACATTATAATTGTTGAGTGTGCTTAATTGAGTCTCCGTGTTTGACCAGCTACTAAATGTAGTATTTTATTTGTGATTTTATTAGGGGGTGGTATTGGCGTAGGGGGTAACGTGGGCATATGTTTACTTTTGGATGGAATTATCCATTTCATTTTTCGTTATTAAGATCATTCATTTAACTTCTGGTGATTTAAATTGATATAACAACGCTAGTATAATATTTCACCATATTTTTATTAGTGTGATATTCATTGTTAATGAGACTTACTAACATGTATAGGTGATGTATATATAACTATATATACGTAGAAATAGAAGGTGTTTTTTAATTTTAGAGAACATGTTTGCATGGGCAAGGGGAATGGGTCGGGCAAAAATTAGAGGAATCCAACCCAGATCCAGTTATTCACTCATTATTGCTTCATATGATGACGCGCCTACGGTATGGGTGAGGAGGCACGTGCATGTAAATTAGTAAGCAAATTCCTCAAACTCCACCTTCTGATCCAACGTACACCACGCTACTCCCCATGCCCTAGTATAATTTAGAGTAACATTTATCATTATTTCTACATCAATAATATTATTATTATTTAAAAAATTATTTTGTTAAAATTAAAAAAAAAATTATGATAATTTTTATACATAATAATATATTTTTTCTAAAAAAAGGGTTCACTGTAAACTCTGATTGTAAACACTATATGATAATTACAATATTATTTTTATTATTGCTATTATTACTGCATGAGTCCATCTTCTATTCAATTTGTTTTAGGATAAATTATAAAAACTCTCTTCAAAATTTGTTCAAATTATTAAAAAAAAAAATCTTAGAATATTCCCAAATATCTTTTGGTCAATAAAAAAAGCAAAATTACAAGACCATCAATTAATACAAAATAAGAGAAAAATAATAAACGAAATGATATAAGATTTCTCAGTCAGTCAAACTACATTTTTTTCGGTTAAGATTTTAAACCATAAACTTTGGCATTATCCCATATGAATGAAAAGTATTTTTTTATTAAAAAAAAAAGAATAGAAGATGCAACTTGAGAGAATCGATGGTCCACTTGGTTGGGGGTAATGAAAGCAGTAATAAGCATAATACAATGCTTGACAATTTTTATACATCCATAATAGGAATATAAGTAAGTAATTGATTATCCTATTTCTATTACCTAATTTTGTAATCATTCACTCTACCTCCTAAGATTATACCCAATGTAAATTTTATAACCAAGCAATAGCAATGCAATCAATAACACCACATTGATTGATTCCTCAATGATACCCATTATCATTACTATTACCTAGTCATTTCAAGAGGACCAATTTTTTTTCTATAAATATTAAATAATGTGAATAGTATTAGATTTGCTTTTGTTTCAACAGCCTCACTCAATCACAGGAAACATGAAAATGCGGAGCTTTTAGAAGATATATTCAAAGTATGGAGGAAAATCATGCATCCGATTAGGATTCATAGAAATTTGCTCCAACGATGTTCAAATGAAATCCACACATACATCTCACATTTTAATACACACATATAACTATATTTCATGTGGGTTAGTGTGTACTGTAGTTATGCAATCCACTAGATTTAGTAAATTTCAAATTTAAAATGTACTGGCAATACCACTTGCTAGAAAGGATACTGAATTATTTAAGCCAAATGAATGATAAAATAATAAGTTCATGGTCTTTATTATAATAATACTCAATAAATTTATGGTCTTTTTAACAATAATTTCTAGTACTTTTTCTCAAACTATTAATTTATAGACATTTTCACCGTCAATAAACTTTTTTTTTGATGTCTCTGTGTGCAAACTATCAAATAATATTCAATTTTCTTTGACTTGGAAAAAAACAAAACAAATACCTCTTTCTCGGACATAATTTATGCAATAAATATACATATATCCATAAGATTTGAGGAATAATGGGAATGAAAGAAATTCCCTCATTCTTGTTTTGACTATGATCCTTCCCCACATATAATGTGGACATATATATACATACAAAATGAATTAGTAATAAAATTGGAAGTGAGTACTAGATGATAGTTTTGACTGAGAAATATATAATTGACAGTAATGCAGATATTCATCAATTATATGCGGCGAATTTTGGGATGGGGTCTCCCGTTCAACGACATTTTCCATAACTCTTACATTTCTACCCCTTTCTCATTCATCTGTATATTCATTAAAATTTCACCCGATAACATTTGTACACCAATTATACAGTGCAACTGCACACAATTAATACTAACAAGCTAATCCCATTAGTGAATACTCTTTTGGACAAGAACTAACATATTATTACTAATTATAAGTGTTAATTCTTATTATAAGTAATAGCAATAGTACTAGTGTACGGTGTACAAGATGCACATAATAATTTAATTTGGCCTTAGCGCTTAGCAAGGGAGATGAATATTAGTTAATTGTGTTATTGTGTAAAGGCATTCTTTTTAAGGAGGGCGGTCGATTAATGTGCTCACAACCGGCAAACCCTCACCTGCTTCATTCAGCTCCTTGTGCTTCTCTTCTTTCCCTTAAACACCACTCAACGTACACTTACATCATCAATCCACCATCTAACTCTACCAAAAGGTTTGACATCTTCTTCTTCTCCCAGTTTTAAACATAAACAACAAAATTAATTAAGGCTTTCTCCAGTTTCATTTTCTTCCCCTCCTCCAACTTCGATACTCATGACCACTTGAGGAGGAACTGGAAGGGGAGGATTTTGTTTTGATTAGATAGCCATATGTCTATTTAAAGTTACATATATATATTGTATAGTTTTGATCCCTTCAACTTAATTAATTTTAGCTTATATTTCTAGGGTTTCTGTTTGAAACTCATGTGATATATAGATTACATGATGCATGTCTCGATCTAACAATATTAATTAATGGTTTCAAATAATTTTGCATGCAGGCGGTATGATGGAATGTGCAGGTGGAAACGGTAGTTTGTCAGTTCCACCAGGGTTCAGATTTCATCCAACGGACGAGGAACTATTGTATTATTACCTGAGGAAGAAGGTCTCTTATGAACCCATCGATTTTGATGTTATAAGAGAAGTTGATCTCAACAAACTTGAGCCCTGGGACCTCAAAGGTTAATTGCTCTCTACCTTCTTCAAATGTTTTTTCAACATATTAATTTTTCAGATCAGGTGTTATAACTTATATTGATCTGGATTTGGATTTGGATTTTTAATGCAACAACAATATATATATAATTTCTAAAGGATATATTTCGAAAGAATAAGAAAATGACAACAACTGTTTTGGAAGGAATTTCAAATGCTAGAATTTGTAAAAGGAATAATTAAGTGATTATTAATTCCTATAGATTAATATGAGCTATAACCTCATGAAACCAAAATGCACTGCTGATTCCCATGGAAATTAACCGGAAATATATGTCACTGGATCCAATAAACTCACTCAATTATTTAATTACTTCTCATAAGAATTAGTAGCAGTACTAATATTACTAGTATCTAATCAAGATTAGTTTTGAGTCCATCGATAAAAGATTTGTTGACTACAAGAGATTAATTTACTCACTTAAGAGCATCCTATGAACAAATTCAGTTCAAGTTTGAGATTCAATTTAGTTACATCAATACATGTACTAATTTACTAACTTTGAAATTCAATTTTTAAAACTATTTTGAGCATGCCTTTTGAGTTTCCCAAAAGAAATGAATAAAAAAAATAGTACTAATACATAATTTTCTTGGGATGGTCTTGATCAAGGTAATTATCTTTTGCTATAATTCTCTCAAAATAGTATATGTGCACTATTATTTCTCATACGTACCTTAGCTTCTTTAGTAATAATTAAGGATTATAAATTTGAAATTAATATATAGTAGTACGTACTATATATGTTTTATCTCATGGTGTTAAGTTTTAAAGGTACCATGAGGTACACAAACACTTGTGTGAACTATCTCACTGCGATCTTAACTTTTTAAATAAGAGTACGTACGTCTATTGTAAATCCAAGTGGATTCAAGACAAAAGCATCATCTCCTAGCACATATAAAGTATTGACATTTAAAAAATACTGATCTATGCTCGTTATAAGTAATCTTGGTCTTCTTGTTTCGTTTTTGAACACATTTTTATCACGTCTTCAGATAATAAAATTAAATTTTTGAAAAAAAGAAATAACCAAATGATCATGTTTGAGGAAGTCGAAAGAAATTAAAAGTTGCACATTTTTAGGAGATATGATCAATGCAATTTGCAGGTCATACTTTTTTAAACCTGAAAAAAAAAGAAAGACCACGTTATATGCTTCTTCTTGTAGCCTATTTTCCATAATTAAGTCTTAAATTCAATTCAAATATTAAACTATTTTCTTCAGAGAAATGCAGAATCGGATCGGGCCCCCAAAACGAATGGTACTTGTTCAGCCACAAGGACAAAAAGTACCCAACGGGCACCCGAACGAATCGGGCAACGACAGCTGGTTTCTGGAAGGCGACGGGGAGAGACAAGGCCATTCTGATGAGCACCTCCAGTAAGAGAATCGGCATGAGAAAAACCCTCGTCTTCTACACGGGCCGGGCCCCTCACGGCCACAAGACCGATTGGATCATGCACGAGTTTCGTTTGAACGATGACAACGCTCCTCAACAATTCCACGTAATTAAACTACCTCACTTCTTATTCAATTCCCAGTACATTCAGTTGGTATTGTGTAAATCAATTTTTCAGTGCAGCTAGTAAACTAACTAATACCTTTCAAAGAAACAACTAAGAAATTCACACAAAATTAATTAATTATATTTGAAATTAAACAGGAAGACGGGTGGGTAATCTGCCGGGTTTTCAAGAAGAAGAACCACACTCGGGGGTACCACGAACAACAACAAGAGCCGGTTGTACCTTTCCACGCAACAGGCGTTTGTACCCAACATCCCAAACACTACTCAGACATTTCCAACCAGCACATGAGTTCGATGCATCTGCCGCAGCTAATGAGTCCCGCCGCAGTTAATCCAAATTCATTCCTCCCGTTTCTTCCTCTGAGCGGCACAATGGATCACCTCATCCCGCAGGACAAGTTTTCGGGCGACTGGTCCTTCCTGGACAAGCTCTTGGCTACCCAACAAAGCATGGATCATATCACCAAATGCAACCAGTTTTCGCAGGTGCCGGATTTGCAGCTTCCGCCGCCTCACACATTTCCATTCTCTCATAACGCTTTTGAACCCGATTTTTCCAAATATTCTAAGTAGCGGATGCGGGTTTATTATAATTGAATCCCTGAATTTAATTATCTATATGTTATGAGGAGGATTCATGTCAGATATTTCCAGTATTTATGAATTATCTTGTTCAATTTGATCGTCTCATATTCTGATTCATTCAAATTTTACAATGCATTATATTCAGCTGGGAATTGCGTCCCCCCTTTTGTTTTTGAAAATATCATGTACAGTCATGGCATATATATAGTTTAATCAAATATTGTACGTAAGAAAATAATCAAATATACTTAAGAAAATGAATAAGTTAAGTTGGTCTTCTGTAGGTTAAATATAAATCCGTCCCACAAAATGAGACCCATATATAGAATGGTCTCACACGATATCCCGTTTTTGTTAAAAAATGGTGCACCGTAAATGGCAGATTAATATAAAAAAATCAAGAAATCGAGGCTTGTGTTCACGATTTCCTTAAAACTAAATATGTATGTCACTCTCAGTGCTTAGTAATATAGGACACTTGTTTTACATAATACAACGATTAAAAACAACGATATTAACACTCTATTTTGCTTGAATCGAATTGAGATATTGCTTAATATTCACTAATACAGATTTGAGCTTGAATACTGTTAAAAATGACATTGAAGAGCGGTTATAACAGCTCTCCAAGTAACAGCTGTCCAAGCTTGGACAACTGATAAAAAATCGTTGTCCAAGATATTGCACTAAGACAGCGGTTTTTAACCGCATTGCACTAAGACAGCGGTTTTTAACCGCATTGCAAGTTTTACACTTAGACAGCGGTTTGTAACCGATGTCCAAGAATATTAACCTTTTTTTTTTAATTTTATATATATCTAACCCTTAATTTTTTTTAAAATTTTTAATTTATATTTTTAAAATCCTGTTTATATAAAAACAAAATCAAAACCAAAACTAAAAATCAAATTTTATACCATATATACATCCAATACCAAAACATCAAATAAATTAATAAACGCATACACATCATGAAATAAATATCCGTCTAATACAACAAATTAAAACATGCATGAAGTATATCAATACAAATATGTATATAAGTAATATGCTACAAAAGTTATCCCACTCTATCTATAATTATACAAGAATCGATTGTAAAGATACCCTGTCCAATCCATTTTTCATTTGTTCATTCTTTGTTTGGAGAAAGACTTGACCGGACGATCATAGACAAACTGCAAACAACAATCAATTAATCAATATAGTTAGCTATATAGTATGAATTTTTATTCAATTAATAATAATTTAAATAAATCGATAAATTGACTTATGTTGATAGGAACCGCCGTTTGAGAAGCGCGTATTATATCTTCAATATAACAGCACACAAAATGTCCACAGTGATCACTATCTCGTTGCCTCGGTACCTGTTGATTAGCAATATAATCACGTATTACAATTATAATTATTTTATATTAATTTGATAACTTAATAAATTATATTTACCTTAACATTATTCCAGCTCACTTTATTGAAATTAGCTCTTGAGCCTTGATTAGGAAGGCGACTCCGATACATCGTCATCACACTATTATTATTAGAATTAAAAAATAAAGTTAGATTAAATATGCATAATTTTAATAAGTAAAACAAATCATTATATTATAATATTAAAAATGAACTTACGCTTCCATGTACGAAGTGAGATCAGGTCGATTTGAAGTGAAACAACACACAAATTGACAACCAATTAAGCACAATCTAATCAAACAACAATTAATTCTAACATATAACAACAATTAAACTAAATTAAACAATCTAATATTCAAACAAACAACAATTAAAACCAAGTCAATTAACCAATTAATTAATCTAACACTATATATATCCTAACATATATAGATATATATAAATATATATATATACACACACATATATATATATATAAAATATTAAATAAAATAATTAAATTACCTATATATAGAGGAAGGCGGAGGCGGCGGTAGGGGAGGAGGAGGAGGAGGCGGCGACGGCGGTAGGGAGGAGGAGAAGGAGGAGGCGATGACGTGGTAGGGAGGAGGAGGTGGAGGGCAACGCACGGCGCGGTAGGGGAGGAGGAGGTGGAGGGCGACCCACGGCGGTAGGGGAGGAGGAAGGCGACGTGTGGCGGCAATGCACAGTGGTGGCGACGGAAAAAATGGAGAAGGGAGGAGGAGGAATATTGGACGAGAGATGAGGAAATGTGAATAATATTGGACGAGAGACGAGGAATGTGTAGAAAAAACGCGATGGGGGCGCGCTCTGGATATAGGGCTACACATTCCACCCATTCTCATAAAGCGTTCGAACCCGCTTTTCATTTGTTCATTCGAAAATCAAGATTTCAAGTGATTTGCAGAGCGGTTCTGAACCGCTCTATCTTGGAGAGCGGTTTCGAACCGCTTTTTAATTTTTTTTTAATTAAAAACCGCTCTCCAAGGTCGTTTTTGGAGAGCTCTTTCTAAAAGAGCTGTCCAAGCTAAAATGTGTAATAGTGATTATCACCAGATTATGAATGAATATAAGAGCTAATGAATGGAGAAAAGTATTAACAATTACTAGAAAGAGTATTTGTATAGTTTATGGGTTCACGTTGTGTTTCGAACGACAACTGAGGTGCTTCTTATATATAACACCCAGAAAAGGACTCGTTGGAGTCTGACCATAGAGAGCCACTAATGCCCTCAAATCATATCCGAACCTGAAACAAACAAACATTAGCGTTCTCGAGTTTTTAAACTTTCAAAATTAAATGTTGTAACCTCTACTTGAATAAAGTACACATGCTTTTGGCGTGACCATCCGCCATCAAATCGGTGCGATATTCGTGTACATTGGTCATGCTGATACACAAGTTTGGGATTCGATTTGCTTTAACTTGACCAAAATTTTATGCACACACATTGAATTATAATTAAAAAAGTATGCTTTTAATAACAAAACCCAATTTCTTATTTATTTTATTGAAATAAATTATTTATCACATGTTGCATTAAATATGAATGAATGTTATATATATTTACCGATATTGCTCGATAAAATCGTAAGATTATCGTGTTGTAGTTAATTTGGTGATACCAATCATTCAAATTAACCCTTAACTAAGTACAAATTCACGTTTAATGGAAATGAACAACCCATCGTGAAAGGTTGAGGTGTAAGGCCCAGATTGACTTGTCTTGACCAAGGGATTACACCAAAGGCGTTCTCGCTACTGAAAAGGACCTATGTCATGGTCGTTTTAGTTGATGAATATTATGTGGCTAATTTAATTACGACTTTTAAACAAAAACATATAATGTAAAATAAACAAAGAAATAAGATGGATTTGTTGACCCGGTTAATTCAATAAAAGACTACTACTGGGGCATACCAAGCCGTGGATGTAGTAGATCAACTTAAGCCTTATACATTCTTATAATCGAATCGCAAAGTTATCGAATGAGTTTCATATATATGAACACTCTAATTTTTTCTATTCCTCAAATTTTTTGTAGGCTATTTCTCCGGGATTATTTCTTATGAACCAACCCTTTTTTTTTCTTTTTTTTCCCATTTATCGTCCTTTCAAATTTTGGATTGGTAAAGCATGTTTCTTTGGACCATGCAAGAACTATACTTCATCTTCTAATTGGTCTTTGTACAAACGTTGATTAAATTAATCTTTTGTTAACTTTACTTCTGTCACCGCCTTTTAAGATGTCGGCCAGAGATTTGAGTTCGAACATAACCGGTTTCGTTTGTTCGGTATACTACGAAACGTTGATCGGTTACCGAACAAAAAGTAACTTCGCCCGGCATGATTATTATATTCAAACATTATACGTGTCGCTTTTTTGATGTTCGATTAATCCCGATTTATTATATCGAACACAACAATACCCCCAGTTTCTACATTGGGCCATTTGTTAAAACTGATTGGGCCATGTTTGGCGTCGATTCAATTCGTTTTTTCAATTAATTTAAATCTTATTTCTCCACTTTAAAAATTTTTCCTTTCTCCTCTACTCTTTATCGTCTTCCGTGATTCGAAAGTTTCCCGAAGGATTCATTGTTCGTGAAGAAATTCATTCGTAATCGCCAAGATTCTTCTTCTACTTTATAATCATGGCCTTGCTCGAATTCCTCTGCTCAATCCGACCAATAGTTCCCTTCGCCTTTCCCCATTAAATAATAATGTAAATACATCTTGCCTCGAATTTCCGTTGAATTTCGACTCGATAATATAGGGGTTTGTCCTGAATGATTAGAAAATAACTCTTAACCCCCAAATTCAAATTAGGTCTAGGTTATTAGATAAAAATAATATCTAGTTTAAGGGGAAATTTTGTAGAATCAATTTAGTCGAATCGAACATAGGTGTAGATGGTGGGCAAAACTCCGAAATTGGTATACTTTTGGTGTTCCTCACGGTCAACATATAGCGAGTATAATGCTCGTTATAATTTTGGCTTGTCTTAACAACCTCATAGGATTGAAGAAACGAGTACCCGGTGAGCAAAATGGAATCTTGATGTAATATGCTCGCTCGAACAATAGAATTTATGAAACCCCTAAGGATGTCTTTTTCTTGCACCCGGTCTCGATGAATTATTTAACCCCCAGGTTGTGTTGCCGTGAATTTGGATACCATTCCGGTAATTACCCGTTTGCTCGTGGAATGGAATATCTCCATTACACAACTCAAACCGAATGAATGGCATATGGTCATGAGTTTTTTTTACGTTGTTCGCAAAAAATGAAACCAAGGTATTATCCTTCGCACTTGCTCGGTTAGTGCACTTGACTTCGTCCGAAATGGTTGTTTATGCAAGCTAACGCCAAGTGCAAAATTATCGAGGATGTCTTCGATATAAAGAGAATTTCGTTTAAATGGGGGCGATTGGAAAAGCCCCCTCTCGAAGCGAGCCAAATGCTCGTTTGGACATCCCCCCATTTGATAACTTTCATTCTTCAATTTGAACCGAAACTCACTTTTTTATTTCTTGGATTCAATGACGGATAAGGAGACAAACGCATTCTAAAACCCGCTCGGAAAGATCCGTGATTACCTTGAATCTTTGAACGAGAAAAAAAAGGTGGTTTGTTCGTGCCTCCTACCATTTGTTGTTCTGATCCTTCCTTCGGAAGGATAATCTTTTGTTTTTGTACTAGTCTTGTGTCTTTTTTGTTCGTTGATTTCGCTTTTATTTATAGCTTTTCCACTGTGACCATCGGCGGAGTACGTCTCGAACACACCGAGATGGCTCGAAAAAAAGGCCACAGAACTTGCTCGGATTCAGCCGAGCGAAAAATCAACGAATGTGTGGAGGAAACGACCCTCATCCGACCAGAGAATCAAGTCGAAAGATAGGGGCTCTTGTTGGATCTTTATGAGGAACTCAAACAAGCATCGATCCTGGCCAGTCGACTCGGACCCCTACCGCCGAGGCGATTAGAGCGGCCGCTTCGTTGTTGGTCCCATTTCCCAGATTGTCAAACTCCGATTTTGTTCCCGGATGGGATCCATATTTTGGGCAGAAATAAAATATTTATCATGTATATACCAAAAAGGTTGTCACCCTTAATGTAAAGAATTATTTATGAATTCGAAAAAAGTTATTTCCCATTAGAAAACATGCGTTTGGGGCTTGTGCTTGATCCTCCTTGGTCGCTTCTTGAAAGCAATCCAAGCCAATTATTTGGCTTTGATTAGAACTTCAACAAAGTGATCGAAATTGGGAAGATGAATTGAAATTGGCTCGAAAATCTGATTAAGACAAGTTGGCGCCAAATAAGCCTCGAAGGATGCTCGCCAATTTTAAGAGGATGCTCGCCTTAGCTCAAGAGGATGCTCACACAAAAGAATTTCTAAAATATCATATAAATGAATCCGAAGCCAGAAAACTTGGGCCGTGTTGAAAAAATGGAAAGTGAGAGGAACGAACTTGGCCAACAAATTCATCGTTCTTTCAAGAGACTAACACTCGTTTAGGCCTTGAAAACTCTAAGTCTTGACGACGTAATACATTGACTCCATGTCAATTTCTCGATATTTGCGCTTTTGCCGAAAATTCGAATAATATAAATGAAAGCAATTGCCCCCTCATATCCGACTTTCAAGAAGACACGGTTGATAACCCTCCAGATCGTGTCGATTTGAATGGTTTGTGTGACTTTTCCGTTCTTCCCGGCGGATCAAAATTGACGATCCAATTCCCGGATGAAGAGGAGAACTTTATATTATTGCCAAGCGAGGTTGCCGATCAAAATCTTCATCTTGAATGCAAGTGGATTTTTAAGAACCTCCGCAAACGAGCAAAATGCCTCCCGGATGAGCATCTTGACCCGACATCCCGGTTGTTTGAGGGACCCGAACATAATGTGTTCGACATTTCTTTTCCATCTACCCCTAATTTTGACTTTATGCCTTGATGTCTTTTTTTTTTTGCAAGACTTGTGTAACTTTTTGTCTTCTTCACTTTCTAATTCGAACGATATATCTTTAACTTTACTTAAATATTTCTTTAATTGAACAAATGAATTTCATATTGAATTGTTTCCTCTAACCCGCTTTTGTTGAGGATGAATGTTGATACTTGTGTTGCTCGATATTTTTCTTTTGTTGCTTTTTTTAAACTTTTTTTTTCAGTTTTTGCCTCTTTTCTTACGAATGAATTAACATTGGGTTTTAATGCCCGCCTCGACTTCTTTTTTTCGGTTTTGATTGTCTTATTGACGGAATCGTCTTATTTAGGTCGATGGGTTACTTTATGAACCCCCTTTCTTGATCTTGCCGTTTATTTAGGCATCGATCTTATTTAGATTATTAAATTAATATGAAAATTTGAATTAATATTTTCTTTGGAATCGAATCTAAATATTTCGATTCAATGTGAACATAGACCATGGCTCGTTCAATTTTTGTTCCGTCCGGCTTGTAAAATAGAGTCTTTAGCAACAAAAGTGGAACACTTTGTATTCTATTACATCGTATTTAAAAGAATCTATTACACAACTATTGTTATCGGACTGTGGTTTTTGAATTTAAAATTTATTTTTGATGTTGACAAGGATGTATTTTACCCTCCCGGAAAATTTTATTTTCTTCTATTTTTTGACTCTTCCGAAATTTTTGAGTCCCGAACGAGCTTCAACTTTGTCTTGCAATGAATGTGAGGTAAAAAGCTCGTATCCGGACGGATGCTCGATTCAAAGATTTTTTCTTTGAATCGAGAGCTTTATACTAAACCATCTTCCTAAATCGCAATTTTTTTCTTTTTTTTCTTCCTCATCTTTTTCCCTTTTTTTTTTTCGCTTTTCTTAACCATAAGTATGCCCCTATTTATATTTAGCTAGTCCGCATAGATAATCGTGCTATCTCTTATTTTTTCCTTTTTGACATCTCTATTTTTGAAAAGAATTAACTCAATGGTCGCCACCAAACTTGTTCAACACGTATCTTCTATTGACAACTTTCCGACACGTTTTTTTTCCTTGAAGATATGCATCGAAAAATAATATATTCTTTCTTTTAAGATCGCCCTACTCACTTGGACCGAATGGCCGATTGTGCTCGCCAAATATGTTAGTTCGGAGACTATACTCGCCTTTTATTGATAATATTTTTTTCAAATTTGAAAATTCAGGTCCTCCAAGTCATATGCCCCGCTTTGATAAACGCTTGGACTCTGAATGCTCGATCGCTTTTTAAAACCAATTTTGAAAAGATTCGGACTTTGGAATTATAAAACTTTTTTCGATCTCTTTTTGTACATAGCATTCTTGAAATCACCTCCGTCCTTCTTTTCTTCCAATTTATTAATTCAGAATTTCATTAATATGCTCTCCAAAAGTCATTGTTCGATGACTTGGAACTTTGATTTCTGGGGTATAACACCTAATCGCACCAAATGCTAAAGCAAAAGGGGTCTTTTGATGTTCTAAGTTGTTCGAAGCCCACAATATTTCGTGCAATTTTCCGCCCATCCTCCCCTTTGAATTATCAAGTCTAAATTTGAGGTATGCTTGATAATTTTATTAACTAAATTTGATTAATACGGAAAGTTGAGTAGTGCTTTTAATCCCCAAATGAAACAATTTTGTCTAAATTCACTTCCATCGAATTGTTTGCCGTTATCCGTGACCAATGATTGGGGAAGCCCAAATCGACAGATGATGTTTTTCCAAACAAAGTTCCACATCCTTTGTTCGGTGATTTTAACAATTGCCTCGAACACGCCCATTTAGTATAATAATCAAAATTAACTCCCGATAAAATTTAAATCGATCCCCATTTAGCAAAATGGCCATGGACTATAAAATATTAACTTTTTGGTGGGTTGATAAAATTTAACATGCACGAGCATATGCAAGCGATCCTTTTCTAAGGGTTGGGCTAATAATAACCTTTGCTCGAATTTTATGTGCCGTGATTTTTGCCCACTTGTTGATTTCCGCGTATTCCATTGGATTTGTTGCGTAAGATTCCCTTTCAGGAAAAAAGTGGAAGAGAGAAGCTTTTTTTGTACAAATGCTCGCCTATAATAGTATATCGAAAGTTTCTGGAGGCGATCTTGCTTTATTTTCGCGAGAAGTCCTTTTGTAAATAACTCATTATTGAGTCATCCAATTTTTTTTCGCTTGTTATCCTAAGGGCGACGGAAATTCGGAATCACAATGTCCGTGTGTTTCGCTCACCCTTCGTTGCCCAGCGTGCAAAGATTTAAAATTACCAATCGTGGTAATTGTTCAATGGAAACTTGGTCAAAATGCTCGAGCAACTTTTTGCTAGTTGTTGATATTTTCCTCCCCCTCATACTCCCAACTTGATAAACGACATTACGAGAATCGCTAAAATTTGTACTGGAAAATCAAATCGAATGGTCATTGAAACGTTTGCCTAATTGGGATGATCTTAAACTTGTTGATGATCCATCAACATACATGTAAATGGTTGATCGACAATTTCGTCAGAATTTGTGGATATGTCAACTAACCATGAAATCGCCCATTTGCCCCCTTTTCATTTGTTAGTGGAGCAAAAGTAATGCCGAATCGTCCCTAACTCCACCGCCCATTTGAGCAATCTTATCTGAAAGGACTTTTAATGGAAACGTAGTCAATACCTCAATTGGTCGAAAAAATATGGTTTTTTTTACGGCGGGCAGACGCTTAATTTTTCCAACGGAGGATAAGGAGTTCTGGGCTTTTTAAAGACTTGGCTAATATAATAAATGGGTAAATCGTTGGATCTCGCGTCTGAGACGAAAAAGACCGATCGCATGTTCGTGATGCAACAGATACAAATAGAGTTGTTCGCCTTGATATAGGCTTAGATAAATAATTATCCGCAAATGATTCAAACGCAATCGTCCATAAGATCAAAGAAAGGTTTACATTTGTCCCCATTTTGATATAAACCGCTTACTTTTAATCGTCCGGTTAACTTTTGGACCTCTTTCACATTTAAGGGGCTTGCATATATTGCTTGAATCTTTGATGGGTTTGCATCAATCCCCCGCTTAACCATGTGTCCGAGGAATTTCCTGAATGAATCCCAAAACCGCATTTCTTGGGATTTAACTTCATATTATACTTCCTCAATATATCAATCGTTTGTGCGAGGTGGGTGATGTGGTCTTCCTTATGTTCGCTCTTTACCACAATATCATCAATATATACCTCGATTGTTTCCGATGTGTTCGCTTAACATTTTGTTCACCAAACGCTGATACGTTGCTCGGCATTCTTTAATCCGAATGGCATGCAAAGACATGTTCTTTTCAATGCACGAATCTTTGATTCTTTTGATCGTTTTGGATGCATTGGTATTTGGTGATAACCAAATAATAAATGTCATTTTTGTATTATCAACCAAATAATCAATGTGGGGCAAAAAAATTATCTTTTGGACATTTTATTCAAATCGGTGAAATCGATACACAATCTCCAAGATCCATTTGAAGCACAGGTTCACAAGCCATCTTGGGCATTTTACCTCTCGGATCGGTTTGTTATCGAAAGCGACTTTTTGATTTCACTATTCATCGCCGTGATATTTTTCCTGGACTTTTTCTACGTTTACAACCGAGCTTGTATTGGATCAAGGTTGAGGAGTTCTTCCAACCATGTCCCCGTGTGACCAAACACATCTAAATTTGCTTGATAAGTAATTATTTCTTGGTTGATAAAACCAAAAACACTTCTAACTTTCATTCGGGTAGATAATTGATTGGTTCCAATTGCTCAACATTTCGCCCTTTTTTTTTGCTTCCACCGAGGGTCTTGAATGGATCCTCCTGGCTCATCATTCCATGGGTTCAAAAACCTATCGAGGCTCTAGGTCCGCTTGCTCGCTTCTACCGATCAATATTCATTTGTTCTAGGAGATCGGGGAATTAGTTGTCTTTTCCGATAATGATTTGGTCGAATGGTTATGCTCATTGAACTTGTTAATATTTAGACGGTGTTTTTACTCGCCGGCTTGACTCACCAATCTCCCTGCTTTGTTCCATCATGTTAACCATATTTTGTTTTTCCGCAAAAAAAACAATCTCGAGCCTTTTTGATCTCGTTTACACTTCCCGCTCCATCTTGTGGCCCTAAATTTAACACAATAATGTAATACGTGAACATAATAAACGCAAGCGACCTAGAAAACCGTTATAAGTGGGATCGAGCATCGACGATTACAAAATCTAACATTCTAGTTCGCCTAATGTCCGATTCAAAGTTGACTCTATAAACCTAATCATACCATAAGGTCAAAAACTCCCCCAAACCCATTATAATAATTATTGGTTCAATATAATCCCAAATCCCCAACTTGTTTTTCCATCTAAATAAGGGTATTAACGAACAAAATGTTTGCATAAGCCCCAAAGATCAACTAAGAGGCGAACCTTCAAATTGGTTAAGGAGTCGTTATGGGGAGTTATAATCCCGTCGAGATCGTCCTCCGAGAAAATTTTGGTGTGTAAACCGGATATGTTTCGCCAATCCATCTTTTTACGCCTGTTAGATAACGTTGGCGCTGGTAACATCCACCCACAGATATTCCATTTGGATTTCTTGAAAAACTTCCAATTTTTCTTTGCGTAATTCTTCTGATCAACATCCTTTCGTTTTTGTTTTTTTTTTGAACCATGACGATTTTCTTCATATAGCTTCCAAAGTTGGCGGAGTAAAAAAAAATAATTACAATATTTGGAAGCGTTAAGTCGACGCTTATCCATTAAATTCTTCTTGGCCTTGTCCAACATGTCCCGAATTTGATTTGATTAAAGATAGTTTCCTGACTTAAGTGGGGCATTTGCTTCACTCTGGTTTGAAGGAGGTTGAGGATCTCATTCATTCATTTTTCAATTGTGATTGTGCGAAAGCAAATCTTGCATGATAATTTTAGCTATTTCTTTAAACTTTTCTCTTGATGCAAATGTCTCAGATTTAAAGTCGGACCTCTCACCACCGCGAGGATCTTAGCATCCTCTTCAAATATAAACATTTATCAAATTTTTCCTTCGACCGAAAACTCACCTTTTAATTTTTTTAACCTTTGTTTCTCTGGTTAAAACACACACGAACAATTTAAAAGTCATGGGGAATGATCGCAGATCGCGTTTTTTCCATCGCGATCATAAAGTCCAAAAATTTTCTTTATATTTTATTTTTCTCTTGGACTTCGCCGCCATGATCGCCGGAGATAATATGAAATTTCAAAAATTCCAATTTGTTTTTTCATCGATAGACTTAGATTGGGGTCAAGTTTCCCATCATGAGGATCTCGTGGATCATGCTCGTGATGGGGCCCCCCTCCAATTTGTCCTTGATAATTGGATAACTTTGTTCCCTAGATATTTGTTCGGTGTACTGGATGCTTTTAAGAAGAATAATCCTGTTCATTTTTATTTTGCTCTTCTCCTTTTGAGCCTCTAACCCGCAAACAATAATTTTTTATATCCTCCTCAGAATAAAATTTCCGCAAGGCATTTTATTTCTTTTCAAAGTAATTCATTTTAAATGTATATAATTTTCATCGTTTTTCAATTTAATTACAAAACATATATATATAGAAAATAAACAAGAAATTTGGATTTGTTGACCCGTAAAAGCCTTACATTTTTTTGAACATCTTATGAAGATGAATCGATGCAGTTATCGAATTTTCGTGGTTTTTCAAATGAACACTTAATTTTTCTATTCCTCACCTCTCGTTTTTTGTAGCTATTTCTCCGGGATTATTTCTTATGAACCAACCCTTTTTTTTTTCTTTTTTTTACTTTATCGTCCTTTGTCAAGCATTTGGTAAAGCATGTCTTTGGATTCTTTGGACCATGCAAGAACTCCGAAATTTTATCTTCTAGATTGGTCTTTGTACAAAATTTGAGTTCGAACATACCGACCGGTTTCGCTTTGTTCATAAAAAATTATTATATTCAAACATTATACGTAAAATTTTTGATGTTCGATTAATCCCGATTTATTATATCGAAACAACAACCTTTTTTAGGATAAATTCTTCTTTAGACCTCGGTGGTTCGTTATTTCTTTCGCTTTAAATATTTAAATTAATAATTATTGTTTTGACTTATGATGGGAAGAGAATTAATAATTCGATACCTTGTATCTTGGGCAATATTATTAATTACATGACGATTGCTAAGATTTAATTTTAATCATTTTTTGATTTGTCCCCTTGGTGGACTCGAAATCATACCAAATCTTGCAAGTTTTATTTCCGTGAAATAATAATTTGAGTACTCAAAGGACAAAGATATTAATTAATATAAAGTTTGTTCAAATGACTTAATTAATTAAAAACTAAGATAATCTTAAACGCGAGAAAATAATGACCGGAGCCATATTATTGTGAAGTCGTAATGTGGGTTAAGATGGATAGTTCAATATTAATTTTATAGTGGATAAATTAATATTAATGGACTTGAATAATATTTTGGCTAAATATTAAAGCTTCATAAAGGTACAATCTTAATTCTCCTAAAGGCCCCAAGACCAATTAATGAAAAGGAGAAGAAAATATTTTGGCTTATTTTTTTTCCACAATATTTTTCCTTGATTTTCTTGGAAAGATCTTATGGAATAAAGTATTCTTGAGATACAAGTTTATCCCATAAATTCAAGAAAGGAAAAATATCTTATTTCTTCCTATATCATATGATATTTTCGAAAATATTGAACAAGAAAGGAGGAGGAAATTTTGTTGGGAGATATTTTGGGAAATAGAATATATTGGATATATTCTAGATTGTATCTTGCGGAAGAAGCAAGACAATTTCCCAATGTCCATAAGACCTAAATTTTCGTCCACCCCTTGTCTTATAAATAGGGGATGTTTTTTTTTCATCCCCAACATAACACGAAAATTGGTTTTTCGGAAAAATATTAGCGTCGATAAAATATCAAATATTTTGAAACGTTGATAGACTGTGTATTTTCGAAAAACTGCAATTGTGAGTGTGCAATTCCATGTGTTGAAAAAAATTAGAAATCCACAAAGGTGGTGGCCAAAAATTTTCTTTTCTCCTTTTAAAGATTAAAATCGTTCGTTGATAATCCTCCCACCGGATTACGCTTCATTTTGAGAAGACAATCCATCGCCCGGTTTGTCTCTATTAAAAGGTTAGTATTTACGTAAATTCCTAGATTTTTTTAGGATTTACGTGAAATACGTGCTCGCATGATATAACTTGCTTATTAATTATTATGTTGAATTGAATTAAGAATAATTCATGTTAGTAATTAATTGATTAATTTAAATATGTATTTAAATACAACTCGAATAGATCCGAACACCCTTATTTCCCAACACACACGCGTGGAAGGTGGATGAACTTATTCTCATAATTATAATTTACAACCTATAAGTGAGTTCTTCTTTTTGTCGTGATTCCTACGTTTGCAATGTGGGACAAAGCTCTTAAATTTGTTTTTCCTTTTCCCAATGACTTTTCATTTTCCCTTTTCTCTGGTTACAACACTTTGAAATTTTAATTTCACATATACCCGAACTTAAACTACATTCTCCAACATAATTTTTCATATTTGAAACTAAAATAAATAACTTACTATTAGTCTAAATTGACGAAGTTGAATAGATCATGTTATTTTAGCAACATTACCTATGACGTGAGGTAATGAGTTCGAATCATCATTTATCTGATTAAAAAAAAAACTATTAGCCTAAATTTTCATACAACATTATATATAATCAAAATAAATAAAACTAAAACAACCAAAATATTTCCTTTCAAAACAATAAAATAAATAAACAACCAAAAGTATATCGAGAATAATTTTTTTTTCTCATAACTTTCCTATAATTCATTTTTCGTCCCAAAAAATTAACTTTTCAATTTGATTCCATAAGTATCTCGTTTGTCTAGTTTTGTCCCATTTTTACCGAAAAATAAAAAAAATTATCGTTTTCGATCATACACAAATCACGTGTTGGTTAAAATTGTAAGTTTCCGAGCTCAAGACACTGACTGTTAAACGAAATTTGGATTTTTCTAAAAAAATAGAAAGAATAAGAAAATTCCTTCCAGGTGCGAAAAAAATATTTTTCTTAGCGTCTACATCAGCTACGAAGTTTCAATTTTCGGCATGTGACCGATGACAACAACATTTTATATTTTCCAATGAAAATTGAATCAAAAATTGTATAATCAAGATAATTATATGACTAAAATTGGATAGTTAATTTTTTTTGGACGAAAAACGGATTACAGGAAAAATATGGGACAATAATTTTTTCCCCTCAAAATAGACAATAGCATATTTGTTCTCTTCAAAGTAATTCATTTCTGTGTATATAATCACACAATTTTCATTATCTTACTATTATATAGATAAAAATATTTGGGGTTGGTGTCCTCTAAGGTACAAAGTGGGAGAACAAAAAGCTCCAAGGTAAAAAAAAAAAAGTGACTCTTAGGTACAAAAGTTGACTATTTTGCCCTTCTGCTAAGTTTTCTACACTTCTAACATGTTTCTGCACTTTTGATTAATTTTGACTTTTTGTATTTTAAAATTTTAACCAAATTTTTTAATTTTCTGACTTAATTAAATTATTTATTAATATAAAATTTTGAATTTCAGCACCTCAATAATTTTAGTAATTTTATTAATTTTAAATTTATGCACTTTTCGGCTAATTTTATGGTGCATATTATTTATTAATTATATTATTTAGTAATTTTGAATAACATTATAAATTTCTGTACCTTTGAGCCAATTTTAGGGTGCATTTTTTTTAAAAAAATAAAATTGTATTTTAGACTAATTTTTTAAAAATTGTATTTTTAAAATTTATGCACTTATGAGCCAATTTTGGAGTGCATATTTTTTAATTGTATTTTGAAGCCCAAAATGTATGCAATTTTAAGAAAATAATCTTCTCAAACTATCCACTTCTGGGCCAATTTTGGAGTGTATTTTCTTTTAAAATTGTATTTTCCCTATAAAAAATTGTACATCCCCAAATTTCACAGAAATTGTACTTTCCTTATAAAAAACCAAAAAATCTGCAAAAATACATCTAATCTGCAAATTACATAAAAAATTTACTTTTTCTATAAAAATTGTATTTTCCCCATAAAGCAAAAATACTGCAAACACCACCATATATACTACAAAAATACGACAAGATACTAAAATGCATCAAGAGATCTTATGATTCCTAGCTCCCATCAACTAATTCAATCACCAAAACTCACAATACAAAGCTTCCAATCTATATCTGAATCCCCAAATCATGAAATAAAAATAACGCGAAAACACAAACAAACAACAATTAGTTACACATAAAACCAGCAAATTAACAAATAAGAAATAAACAACTTGAAAACATTCAGAAGAACGAACGTTAAACTCGAAGTCCTTGTCGATCAAATCCTCCAATTTGATGTTACCAAAATGTCTGCAAACTCCAGCAAAAATAAAAAAATTAGAAAAAATCAACACAAGGACTTGATAATCCGACGTTTTAAACTGACCCTAGCCCTCACTCTCCCTCGATCAATCTGCATCACTCTCTCGAATGTTCTTGATAAAACCCTTGTCCACACTCTCTCTCACTCTAATGGGTTCTGAATATTTTGATTCAGAATGCGATTTGGTCGCACCAGATAGCCCCCCTTCGGATTCATCCGATTTGATGCAGTGTTCGCCGAGTTTCTTTTTCAGGAAAGTAAATCCGAGGTTTTTGAAGCTTCGGAAGAAAAAAAATTGCCGAGTTTGTTGAGTTTCATTCCGAGCTTGACTTCGAATCCATGGTTCCCAAAAGCCCCCTTTTAGATTTGGCCGAATCGTTGCATTCGAAGTCTCAATCGCCTGATTTTGTTGATTTTCGCCCCGATTTGTGCTTGGAATCAATGGTTCCCAAAACCCCCTTTGACGAATCACCCGATTTTGTTGATTTTCGCCCCGATTTGTGCTTGGAATCAATGGTTCCTGAAACCCCCTTTGACGAATCGCCCGATTTTGTTGATTCCCCCGACTTGGTTCCATACAAGAGGGATGAGTACTTTTATAGGTTACCCGACACCCTCGACGAATTGGCCGAATTGGTAGGTGATCCACCTTTCTGTGATCCGAATTACCACCATGAAACTGATGAAATGAAACGCAGCACCCATGAAATGCTATGCATCTTACTTCCATCTCTGAGGTACTCGTTCTATGATCTATTGGTTTCTATTTGGTTTGCCCTGTGATAGTTGATGATTTCATGTTCAATAATTGTCACCACTAGGAAGTTCCTAGTTTAGGAGACCGTTTTTGCATGAAGTGTGATTCTAAATGTTGATTGTTGATGATTTTGAATGCCCTGTGATGAAAATTGATTGATTGTTGATGGTGGCATGTTGTAATGTGTTGGGGATTTACATTGTGAGGGTGAATGATGCTATGTTGGTTTCTGTTTGGTTTGCCCTGTGAGTTGATGATTTCATGTTCAATAATTGTCACCACTAGGAAGTTCCTAGTTTAGGAGACTGTTTTTGCATGAAGTGTGATTCTAAATGTTGATAGGTTGATGGTTGATGATTGAATGTTCAATTTATAGTCACCAATTGGAAATTCCTAGTTTATGAGACTGTTTTGTGTATGCAATAGTATAGTCACCACTAGTAATTCTTAGTTTAGGAGACTGTTGCCCTATGCCCTGTGATGAAAATTGGTTGATTGTTGATGGTTGCATGTTCTAATATGTTGGGGGTTACATTCTGAGGGTTATGGTGTGATAACAGTCACCACTAGAAATTTACTTAGTTTAGGAGACTTGAGCCCTGTGATGAAACTTTTCTGAGGGTGATGATAAAAAAATACTCATTAGCATTAACAAAAAATAGTCAAAATATGCCTTTGCAGCCCATGTTGTTCTGGTTACAGCTTAAACAACATCAAAAAGTTAACAAAAAACTACGTACTTAGTCCTATGTTTAAGTTGTAAGCATAACATTTGATTACATATGTGATTAAAGCAAAAAGTATGAGGCTTAATAGCTATCTCATTCAAATCCTAGGGCTGTCATTAGACCCCTTATATCATAAGTGAGCCCTTCATTCTGTCCTTGATCAATCAAGTACTGTATGCACTCTCGCACCAATCCTTCTTCAACTTCAAGCACAAGAGGCAGTCGTTGTTCTCTTATTAGTCTTTCTTTGCCCATATGTGTCAATTTGAACTGATTATGCCCCTTAGTCTTCATCATCTCAATAAGGCAACATTGTAGGCTTAAAAATACATTGTTAAGTGTGATGGCTGTCAAATTCTTAAATGCAAGCAACACATTAGTTAACAATTCATCCACATTGTAAGAATCTGTGTCCACCTGTAGTGATTGAATTGCATTGAAAAAACCTAAATAATTAATGTTACAGTCAGGCGAATTAGCAGGTTAGCATACAAGAATAATGTTAAACCCATATGAACTTGCAACTGCTCTAAATTCTGGATCAGAGTTGCATATGTGTGGTGTTGCATTGTCTTGTTGAATGATGATATCTTTACTTGCATTTATAGGCCATTTTGCCTTGATAGCTGGTATAATCTGCAATATATGCATGTTTTAATGTTGTAGTTAGGTCACCAATAGGAATCACTTCCTGTTTTGGAGACTTGATGCATGATTGATTGAATATATGCATGTTTAAATTCTTGTATTTAAGTCACCATTACGAATCACCTCCTGTTTTGGAGACTTAATACATGCACATAACTGGATGATGATATTTTTCTGACAATTATCTAGATTTTGTGAATTAAATGGTGATAACTGAGTTACCTGATTCACAATGCAGTCCCTAGTGACTTGTTTGTTGATTGAATATATAGGCTTGGTCACCATTGTACCCCTTACTCTGTTTTTTGAGTTCCTTGCAGCTGGTACTTTAATTGTGAATGGGAATAAACCTATTTTACCATCAAATATGACTTGTCCATCACTAGCAAAGATAGGTCTTGACACAACACACATGAACATTACCTTAGGGATAAATCTTTTGCTTTTGCATGCCCTATATGGATCTTCTTCTCCTGGTGCCTTGTAACTTCTTTCAATTTCTCTTGTCATGTAAAACCACTTTTCATCAATGTGCACTACATTTTGCATGGTTAGGAATTTGATCATGTTGGCATTCAAAGAATCATGCACTAATGCATTCAAACTGAAGTTAAGCCTGTCAAACTTGTTCTTTTCAGTTATGGCAGGTTTAATTGCATTTGAATGATGTAGAATGGCTCCTTTCTTCACACATCTTCTCACTGTACTCTTGCTCACTTCTAGCTCAGTTGCAAGTCTTCTTATTGTTCCCCTTTTCTGAAATGCAATCCTCTTCATCCTCTCTATATCAAGGTGTACATGTTTGATTTTTGGTAATCCTGTCATTTTGTCTGCTACCTGAATTGGAAGACCTTGGCTTATCTGATTCTTTGCTGCAACCCAAATATTGTGCACTGTTGTTCTGCACACACCAAATGTCTGTGCTGCCTCCTTAACCTTTCCCTTTTGAATAGAACCGAACTGGGCAATCCCGTTTCTCTCATCTAAGGTAAGATTTGGTTGAGCTCTTGTCATTAATTATGATTTAATGCACTGATAATTTTGAATAAATTTGTTGGTGAGGAGTTAATGCAGAATTGAAGATGAATGAGGGTATTTATTACCCAAAAAAATGGAGGGAATCTGAACCTTGAAGAATTTGAAGATTTGGAGGGAACTTTTTTTAGCATTAAGTGGATAAGACCCCTAAAACCCCTATGATGAGATTGTTCTGAGGGGTTTAAAATCTGAAATTTTAGATTTCAGATTTGAAATTTTCAATTTCCCTCTTTTGAATTCTGAAAATTTTAATTTTATGTTTAGTGTAATTATTTAATGTTGGAACAAAATTTAAATGTAAGGATGTGTAATGTTTGAACAATTATTGTAACTTTAATGGGACTTGCATTATTAAATGAATTTGCCTTGTCCTTTCTTTGCTTTATTGGGGCGGCTAGTTAAGGGTGAGGGTTAACTTTAATGAAAAAGTTAATCTCCACCTTGAATTACCCACAATACCCCTACTTTTTACACTCAAACACACTTTTCACTTTTTCCTTGGTTTGCGATCAAATTCTAGTGTTCAAGTCATTCCGGGACGGAGGGAGTAATAGGAAATGATTCTAGGGGTAAAAAAGTCTCATTTTGTACCTTAGAGTCACTACTTAAATTTTTTGTACCTAAGACTATCTTTATTGGTGACTTTGTCACTAATGTCACCCACTACAATCCAAGATAGTAAATAAATAAAAAAAAGAACAATTCAATAAATGACTTTGGGTGACATTGGGCGGTTGACCACCCCAATGTCACTCATATTTTTTTCATCAATTATTGCTTATGTGTCATTATCTTATTGGTGCTTGTAATTTTTTTTAGATATAATTAGATGTGTATATATTGAAGATAATGTGTATTAAAAAAAAATAAACACAAAATTCGTAAAAAAAAATCCTCTATAAATAGAGCCCAATATCAAAATATTTTGAAACACAAACGAAATTTCTATCTTTTCTCTTCCCATATTTCCCCATCCTATTTTTTTTTATCATTCCCTATTATGGATTCAAATAATCCCAATTATTTTTCAAACTCTCATAATTATCCAAACTTTGAATCTTATCTTAACTCTTCTTTTTCAAATTCTGAGGAATTTTCAAACTCGCAATATTATCAAAATCCTCAATTTTCTCCCGATCTTAATGAAACTCCTATCCCCCCACAAGTCCAAACATCACAAAATGTCTCAAAAAATTTGTTCCAAGAAACTCCACCAACAAACAAAAATCGAAAGGGAGTAAAATGTGTAACTTGGTCTGTGAAAGAAGATGTCACTCTAATGTCATGTTGGTGTTATGTTAGTGAAAATAGTGCACGTGGTAAAAATCAAAAGAGTACATCGCTATGGAAACAAGTGCATGTTTCACGAAGCTCAAAAAGAAAATCCAGTGGAGATACATGAAAGAAATGTGGAGGCAATGAATGGTCGTTGGAAACGACTTGGTATTAATGCAGGCAAGTGGATTGCTGCTTACAAGGAAACAGATCGTCGGAAAAGGAGCGGAATGAGCCAGAACGACACTGAGAAAGAAGCTCATTCAATTTATGAAGCGGGTGGCAACAAGTTTATGGACGAAATTGTATTTAATGAGGTTATGTGTAAACATCCCAAGTGGGAAATTAATTTAGACAAGGATTTAACACATTCCCGTGATGAAAGTGAACAAGATAATGCAGAAAGTGGTGACAACTCTAAAAGATCAAGGACCAGTGAAGATGGATCGTATTCCATCCCCTCAAATCCAGAAACTCCAGGTAGTTGATGTTCAACTAATCCCCGTCCGACAGGTAGAGATATGGCCAAGAAAAAGGGAAAAGGTAAGGCATCGGAAAAATCTTTTACTAATGAAGTTGCTGCAGAACTTCGTGCGATGAGACTCACTAGAGAAAAGGAAGTTGAAGTGATGAGCAGCCTGGAAAGAGAGAGAATGGAATTTGAGAGACAAAAGGAAGAGAGGAAGAGAGAAAATGAAGAGAGGAAGATTACGATGTCGAATCGTAATATGTTGATGACATTAATGGCGAAAGATCACTTATCCCCTGAAGATGAAGAGATGAAACGTTATCTAATGGGAGTTGTGTTTAAACAATGAATGTAATTTATTTTCATGTAACTTCAGTTTATGTCTTGTAAGGTTTTTTCTTTGTGTGTTTAATTTTAGTAATTGTCTTGTAACTCTTTTTATTTATGTATTTGATTTCAGTCAGCAATGTTATGAATATTATTGTATTTGTATCTCAATTGTCATGTCCACTTTATTGTATCAGATTCACATGCTATTGTCTAATTCTTTTTATTGTATCAGATATCACATGCAATTGCCTAGTACACTTTATTGTATCAAATATCACATGCAATGTTCATGTTCACTTTATTGTATCAGATATCACATGCAATTGTCGTGTCCTTTTTATTGTATCAGATATCACATGATATTGTCGTGTTCTTTTTATTGTATCAGATATCACATGCTATTGTCGTGTCCTTTTTATTGTCGTTTCCTCACAATAATCAAGAATGTCAGACCCTTTACTATAGTATAGATGGCAACCACCAATTGAACCCATCTTGGCTCCATTATTAGTTTCAACAATTGCGTTTAATAGGTGTATTTCCAACAATTGAATGGTGACCTTCAATTTGCATTTAATAGGTGTACTTTATTGTATAGTCTACTTTATTGTATCAGATTCACATGTAATTGTCTAGTCTACTTTATTTTATCAGATTCACATACAATTATCTAGTCTACTTTATTTTTTTAGATTCACATGCAATTGTCTAGTCTATTTTATTTTATCAGATTCACATGCAATTGTCTTGTCTACTTTATTGTATCAGATATCACATGCAATTGCCTAGTTTGCTTTATTATATCAGATATTACATGTAATTGTCTAGTTAACTTTACATTATTTTGAATGCACATTATTGTATTCTATATATACTTATTGAATCCACATTAGGCCTACACTACAATTCTTATCTTACTAAATCTTTTCTAGCAAATATAATTTCTACCTTTGATTTTTACTCTTTACACTTTACAAATGTCTTCAAATGAAAATTCATCAGTAGATTCAAATTCAAGTTCTGATTCTCTCGATTTCAATGTACTTGATGAATGGAAGAAACATGTTGCTAATCAGAATCATCAAATTGAACTCGTCATCGAGAATATGATCATAAGCAATCCTAATCTAGTTGTAGGAGATCATACTCCTAGAGCTAGAAGAAGATATTGTGAAAGAGATTGTGAGATTGGTGAAGAGCGTTTGATGAACGACTATTTCAGCGACATGCCGACATATACTGATGAGATCTTTCGACGAAGATTTCGCATGCGAAAACCGCTATTCATACGTATAGTGGATACCGTTACTGCGAAACAAAAATATTTCAACAAAGGCCTGATGCCACAGGCAGACAAGGTCTTTCACCGTTGCAGAAATGTACAGGAGCAATGAGGGTGTTGGCGTATGGGACATCAACTGATGCCGTTGATGAATACTTGCGAATGAGTGCAGCTGTGACAAGAAAAACTCTCATAAATTTTGTAGAAGGCGTAATTTCTTGTTTCGGTGACGAGTATCTTAGAAGGCCTAATGAACAAGATTTGGCCAGACTACTCTATGTAGGAGATCAACGTGGATTTCCGGGTATGATTGGCATTATTGACTGCATGCATTGGGAATGGAAAAATTGTCCTACTGCATGGCCTGGGCAATATGCAGGGAGAAGTGGAAAACCAACAATCATTTTGGAAGCGGTTGCATCATATGATCTCTGGATATGGCATCTTTCTTTGGAACACCAGATACGTGCAATGATATTAATGTACTTCATCGATCTCCAATTTTTAGTGATGTCTTAGAAGGTCGAGCACCAAATGTTAGCTACATTGTGAATGGTCGGCAAAATGATAGGGCATATTATCTTACTGATGGTATATATCCTTCATGGGCTGCATTTGTCAAGTCAATTACTTCTCCACAACTTCGAAAACACAAGTTGTTCGCTCAACACCAAGAGTCTGTGCGAAAAGATGTAGAGCGAGCATTTGGAGTTCTACAAGCTCGTTTCGCATTTCTTCGACGCCCATGTCTTGTTTGGGATAAATCTTTGATGGGAAAAATTATGATGGCTTGTATTATCATGCACAAAATGATAGTAGATGATGAACGAGATACGTACCAAAATTACTATGATCCCACATATTTTTTTTTGGATAATCCTACAGATGATGTCCAACCTTTTCATTATTTTACTGAACGCATTGCAAGTTTGTCCACTTATATGATTAACAGGGAGCAACTTCGCAATAGAGAAACTCATACCGCTCTTCAGAACGATTTGATTGAGCATATATGACAAAAATTTGGCTCTCAGAATTAAATGTAATTTGCATTATTTGTATTTCAAATTTAGTATTTCATGTATCAATTTCTAGCTTGTTCATTTCTTCAATTTTGTATTTTCAAATCTTGTAATTTTAATTTTGTTATTGAATCTGTAATTTATTTTAAGTGTATGGTAATTTTTTCATATTATAATTACGAATTTAGAATATAAAATAATATTTTTTATTCTTTATTACACATTTAAATATAATAAAATTTGATTATAAATAATACATATTTAAAAAATAATAATTAAAAATAATAATTTTAGGTTGGGTTGGTGTCATTGATAAAGTATAAAAAAGTTAAAGTTAGGTTGGATGGTAAATGGGGTATGTGGATGGGAGATAAATGAATATTATATTAGAAGGTTGAGTTGGTTTGGGGTCATTGATAAATATAATCTAAGAGTCACTTGTCTCTATTTTTTGTACCCTAGAGTCATTATCTCAAATATTTGTACATAAAAGATAAATATGTTTTATTTACTCTTATAATAACATTTTTATAGTAACACTTATTTATACTAATAGTACCACATACTTTCCCCTATAATAAAAAAAGACCAGCTGGGAGCAATTTTTTTTTTGTTTTGAATTGGCGCGAGATTTATGAAAACTCCTTTTGATCTACAGAGAACCTACGAATTTGAATTTTTATCCCATGGATAGAAATTCATCCCATCTATAGAATGTGTGTTTTTGTCTGTGGGGGTGGGGAATTCCATCACATGGATAGAAATTCATCCCATCTATAGAATGCGGATATATATGAACATATTGTACGAATTTAAAATTCATACAATATTATATACAAAAATTTATCGAGTTGGAGACATATAGAATTTACCAAACAGTTGTCAAAATGTTGGTTAATTAATTATAAGTCCAAAAAGGGGAAAACATGAACAATTTGAAATTGACGGTGAATTGAACAAAGAGATTTGAAGGATTTATATGCAGAGATTTCAGGTTTGGAATCGGCCAAGCTTATCTACTATGATGCACGTGGCACCCAAACTAGACGGCCCCGCGTCTACGAGTCACACATTTGGGCCGCTCTACTAATTAATGTGCTCACACCTATATTATAATTATACTATCTCACCCGATAATTAATTCACGGTTCAAATATGAGACGTCTGGGACTGGGATTGAAATAAATTTGGTAGATTAACATTTAACACAACTTATGAAAAGGTAAAAAAAGATTCGCTAGAAGGAGGGTTCGAACCTCCGACCTTGTGGTTAACAGCCACACGCTCTAACCAGCTGAGCTATTCCAGCTTTTGTTGTGGATTCTGTAATGGTTTATTTAAATAAGTTTCTAAACTCCTATTTGTCTTTCCCACCGGTTCTGTAAATAGTATTCAAAAGAATAATTCCTAAGTCGTATCATTTATACTAGTTATCAACCTCCTCTTTAGATAAAAATATATTGATGTAACATGTATATGTACTACATTTGATGTAATTCATCTTAAAAAGTTGGACTATGTGATGAGTCCAAGTTTATAACCTTGCTAGCTGTGCATTGTGCGAGATTGACATAACCACAAAAACAGATCACTTCACTTAACAGTATTCTCATTACCTTGACAAAATTGATGTACCAACAAAACTTGAATACTATATATATATATATATATATATATATATCCTACTGTCATAATGTTATTATCCAGTCCATTTCAGATCATAACATATTGCCAAACTTCCAGTCTGATCTTTGTACAAATCCCTCTCAACAAAATCACATTTATCCATACATACATCACACGAATAATTATCAACAATCCTCGCTCTAGAAATACTCGAATTCAACATAAGAAGAATCGTTAGAGCCGCCTTTGTTCTTGTCCTGTCCAATATCCGCAATCTTCTTCTCATTCTGCCCAGAATCTTTACAGGCAAACTGCTTAAAGTCGACAGGCTCAGGGACGTAGGGAGGAGCCCCACTTCTAACTAGAGCCCAGTTCACACCCTCGAAGAACGGATGCTGTTTAATCTCCGTTGCACCCCTCTTGTACGCGATTCTTTTGTGTGGCTCCTTAATCAACAGCCCTTTGATAAGATCCTTTGCTGTACTGCTCACCTGAGGAGTATCGGGGAATTTCAACGGCTGCCCCACTACGTTGAAAAGTGTGGCACGATTTCCATTACCTTTGAACGGTGTCATCCCGTGTAAAAGCTCGTACAAGAAGATACCGAATGTCCACCAGTCCACCGCACTACCATGCCCCTCTCCACGGATGATCTCCGGTGCTAGATATTCGTGGGTCCCTACAAAAGACATGGACCGTACGTTTGTGGGCTCTGCCATGAGCTCAGGGAGGGAATTGGCATTGTTTCCAAGTCCAAAGTCGGATTTGGATTTGCGGTTCTTTTTGGGGAGGAGGCGTGGGAAGAAAGACGAGGGCTGCATACAGCCACGCATTTCATCATTCAAGAGGCCACCAGCAGCATCACTTGTGTTTGAACCGTGGACTGATGAAGATTTTACGAGTGTTGGACTGACGGAGCACCGGAGTGAGAGGTCAAAGTCAGAAAGCATGATATGCCCCTCTTCTCTCACTAGAACATTTTCGGGTTTTAGATCTCTGTAAACGATTCCTAGCATATGGAGGTACTCAAGGGCTAACAACACCTCTGAAGCATAAAATCTGCACAAAAGTTGGATTTAAAAAAAAAAAAGTCAAAATCCTGGTTTTCCACTTGATAATCCAATATACTTCATCAGAAACCTCTTGACATATTAAAGTTGATATGTAATATAAGGAAAAGATGCGACTATAGATGATATATCAAGATCGATGCTAAACATCCAGAACCAGAACGGAAAAATTGAGAAATACTAGTTAGAATATTTAGCTTACAACAAATTCAACAATAGAACAAAGTGGAATTAAAGGTACACTAAGTTTCATTTGTAGAAAGCTTTTAGCTTTCATTAAGCAGGTCACAGAAATCGGAAATGCTCTGATCTTTAATAACGTTGCATCTTCTTTCCGAATCCCTCTTCCTTCTTTTCCAATTTAGTAAATCTGGTTAGTGAGTTTTATGTCTTATTACAGCTCTTTCAATTTTCTCATGCAAAATATTCTCCACAAACAAGCATGCAAACAGTACATTTAGACATGCAGACCTGAAGATAATACTGACTGATGCAAAATCTTTCAACCAAGTAAAATCCTAATTCCTAAGACTAAACCTTTTTTTCCAAATTTGATGCAATCAGCAATTAGTGTAGTAAACTAAAAGGCATGAAAATGAAGAGATTTGTAAAGATGAAGAAAACAAGTAGGTAATAACCTAGCAGCCTCCTCTGTAAAATGCTTGTTGGGCTGCTTTTGCCGAAGAGTATGAAGATTTCCTCCACTACAGAACTCCATCACCAAGCAGTAAAACTTATCAGTCTCAAAGTAAGTATACAAGGTAGGTAAAAAAGGGTGATCAAGGAGACCAAGAATCTCTCTTTCTGTCTCAGCTCGCAGTAGTTTATTTCTACTTGCTAAAGAACCTTTATCCATAACTTTCATGGCAAAGAAGGCATTACTTCCACGAAGTTCAACAAGATAAACACTCCCAATATCTCCATAACCAAGCCTCTTCAACAGCCTAAAATTAGACAGACCAAGCGGGGAATCTTTTGAAGATGCAGAAGTAATAGCATCCCATCGAACATCACCACCAGTGTGGGGTTTCAGAGGCGCAGCACTACTGTCCATACTATCACTCCGATGGCTGGCCCGATTGGACCACCCCTGCGATAAACTAGCCATAGTAGTGCTCGACTTTGAGGTAGGTGAAAAATCGGGAGATTGATCAAAGTTTGTACTTTTTTTGGGGCTTGGAAGAGGGCATGGATTTGATCCACTCTGTGACACAGCCTCGTTTTTTCTAAATTCATTGGGTGATTTATAGGCTGAAGAGGAATGTGCTTGGGAATTGGGGTATACAGTTATTGTCTCACATGGTGGAACACGGCCATGAAGGCCACCCGGTTTTGCTGAATTCTTCAAGTCATGAGATGCATTAGAATCAATTTCCATCTTTCCATGCTCATCTATATTTTGTTTCGATGATGTGTGAATCATCTGTATTTAAACAAAAACATAAAGTCAATGCAGTTTTTTCCAATCATGCCAGAATTGAAGAATGATAACCACAAATGTTTGATCCATATCACAGAAATATTTGTCCCACAAGCTATGTCACTTCTGAATTTGATGTAATTTGTATAACATTCAAAAGTGATCATAGTATAAGAAATTTCAAATCCATCTCTTCCCCCTATATTCAACTAATTTAGAGCTCTAATACCAATAACAATCCTGCGTTCTTATGATCAAATTCCATTATTTGCATTCTACTAGCAATTGTAATTGGATCAAATGCCTTAAAAATACAGACCTCATCCATATTTCCACAGTTGGGATCAATTGACATTGCCGAGTTCCACAAACAAAATTCTTAAATAAGAATTTCTGCAATAAAATGCAAAAGATCATATTAATCTTCCGCTCATAATAACAGATAACTATATGCACTATACACAAATTTATGATCCTTTTACATGCAAATTTTATAACCATTGCCAAATCGTAATTCATGCTATATATAAATTTCGCAATGCCTAAACGTGAAATACCCTCCAAAAATTAGCACCGATGGGTGTCGCTGGATTAACAATTCGACGCAGGATCATCCGAACAGCTTCGAATTAAGACTCGGAAAAACAAGAGAAGTGGTTTTCTAGGAAAATTGAAGGAACTTTGGAAAAATCCATTGTGGCCAAAGTGTAATGGATTGTGATTTTGGCTATTGCGGTTGTTTTTGGTACAAGCGTGGGCGTAGGTTGGGTAGATGGGAGGGCAGAGAAAAATCTGGGGAGTAGAAAAGAGGAGGAAATTGAATAAAAATAGAAATGGAAAATCCATTTATACGTGGATTCAAAGATGACTGGGAATTTTGAGAGAGAGAGGAACAACAACAGCGGTGATGGAAGGCGCCAACCAAGATCGAGGGATACGCGATAATCGCTGTTTGAAGCTCTCAAATCGTGGTCGGAGTTATTTTTGTTTCATTCTCTTTTCTGCCCCAATTCTTTTCCTCAATATATTTTTCCTCCCCCGTATAATTATTCTTTTTCTTACCCTTTCAGAAGTAGATAATTTAAATTTGAACGATTTTATCCAGTTTAGTTTATGTGATATATAATGACTGATTTTGGAATTTACAATTATAGACTTAAAACTAAAAACATGTTTAAATATTTCATGCATATGAAAGCAAATCCCTTTTAAATGTAGTATAATCAAATAGATTTTGCCAATATATATTTTTATTAGGCTTAAAAAAAATAGAATTGGTAGTTAAAATGTAACAAAATAAATAATTTTTCCATCCTGAAATCAATTGAACATTTACTATTTGTACGTAATTTAATGTGAGAATTAATTATTACTTCCTCCGTCCCGGGATAACGTGCACCCCTATCCGGACACAGAAACTAAGAAAATTTGTTTTATTGGTATTATTTAAATCAATTATAATGATATTATGAGGGTGTAAGTTTTGAGTGTTTTATCATTTTAGGAAATGTAAACGTTATTGCGGGACGAACCAAAAAGAAAATTGTGCACGTTATTGCGGGACGGAGGGAGTAATATAAGTTGTTTTTTGTTGAGGGTTAAATAATTAAGTAATGTCATCGTGGTGTAAATAAAGAGAGACAAAGTTGATTTTAATGTGAGAGAATTAATGGAATGTGGTGTAATATTGAAATATTTTAAGAGGATAATTTAAGTTGATTGAGTTGCTTTTTATTGTCACTTTAAAAAATATTTAATCTAATTTAAGACGGGTCTTTTTGGTAAATATTCAATTGTATCCGGCACAGGATGAGTATGATTTTTATTTTTCACATCACAAGAATTCAAAATATTTACACGCAAATATATATTTAGCCTTGAAACATGTAAATTATATCACATCACAAGAATTCAAAATATATATTTAGCCTTATAAATTATAAATATATTACTAATTAATTTTAGATAAAAACTCATATAAGACGACTTCATGCATGAGACGGGGATACAACTTAATACAAATAATACTCACCCTTCTTAAAGTATTAAAACGTCAATGCACAACTTATGCGCCGTCTCACCGTGAGACCGTCTCATTCGGTGTTGCGGGTGTGCCTCTAAATTTTATTTGTTTAATTTCATAGCTCGAGTAAGGTTCCAAGCTCAAGGCTCAAGCTTCTGGCCTCTTCCTCAAAATGTATATTCCTACAATATATTCAGTAAGTGTAAATTAAAGTTAAATTAAGAAATCAATATATATTTTCAGAATAGGAATTTAGGCAGCAACATGTTGGTATATAATAAGGGATAATATTTAAGTTTGACTTTGTATATATAGAATAGATATATTCTTTATTTATTTCCTAATTGTGCGCTCAATCTGTTGTAATCTGTAACGTGTATATTATAGTGGAAATCTCTATCACCAATCACATGGTGATCATTCAATTATTTTCACATGGTATCATTCATCGGGTTTTCTCGATCCTAACCCTATAATTCTCCGTCGTTGATCTTGCCGTGCACTCTCTCTCTTCCCCTGCCCTAATTCATCCACGCAGTCCTCTTCCCCTGCCCTAATTCTCTCTTCCCAGTTCGCGTTTTTTCCCAATTCGCGAAATTCCGATCGAACAGAAATCCGTCGCGGCTCTCCCTCCCAGATTTTCATCGCGACTCTCTCTCTGTTTCATTGTGATGGCGGCACCAACCAACAATGACGTTCTCCCTGTCAACACCATGCTTAACATGGTCCCGATCAAGCTTGAATCGTCAACCTATCTGATGTGGTATCGTCAGGTCGTTCACATGGCGGAGTGTTTCGACTTGTGGGCTATCTCGATGGCACCTCTATTGCTCCGCTGTCCACCATTATTTCCGACTATGGCGTGGCGTCCCCTAATCCTGCTCTTCAGGCGTGGCGTTTGAAAGACAAAAAATTGCTCTTGGTCATGTTCACCTCTCTCACTGCCGAGGCTGCCTCGGAGGTCATTGACAGCACGACTTCCCATGAGGCTTGGACTACCCTTCAGACCGCGTATTCGGATGCGTCGACATCACGTACTCATCAACTACGTGAGGAACTTCTCTCGCTTCGCAAGGGCGAGCTTTCTGTTGAAGATTATGGGCGTAAGTTCAAGGGCTTATGCGATCAACTATCTGCTATTGGCCGTCCGATTGACGAGGCGGACAAAAGTCATTGGTTTTTAAGGGGGCTTGGCGTCCAGTTTGCTAGTTTCGCTGATACGCGTATGGCCCTGCCGTCTATTCCAGGGTTCCGTGATTTGCTTAACCAGGCCAGGCAATTTGAGTTGATGCTTCGTGCTATGGAAGGTAATTCATCATCTAATGCTGCTTTCACGGCCTTGTTGGGGAATGAGTTGCACAGATCTATTCGGGGTGAATATTTAAATACAAATTTAATTCATTAATTATTACTAGCATGAATTAATCCTATATTAATTCAAATAATAATTGCAACAACATATCATGCATATAAAAAGCCACGTAAAACCTACGCATGCGGAATCTACGGGTTTACGTGAACGTACCTCTCGGGATGGCAGTGACTTCGGTCGGACGGACTAACCAAAAGGACTTTCCAAGTATTCCCTTAGCCCTTGCTCGACAATCCGGTGGAAGGATACTCGCGAACAATTAACAAAAGGAAAAAATAAACTTTGTTGCACCACTTTCGTGGATTTGCTAATATTTCCAGCACATGGAATTGTACTTGTGAATGAACTAATCATCCCCTATTTATAGGAGAGGAGGGGGACGAAAATTTAGTGATATTTCAATGTGGGAAAAGACTTTTCTTGGTCACCAAGAAATCTTGAATATATCTCCTATATTCTTTTTCCCATAATTAAAATATTCCACAAAAATCCCACCTCCTCTACAATATGGAATTTTCGAAAATATTAGTGCAAGAATCCAAGATTTGGATCTTCTTGAATTTATGAGATATTCTTGTATTTCAAGAAATACATATCTTCCATAAATATCCTTTCAAGAAAATCAAGAAAATCTTTCTTGACCTCTATTTTCCAAAAAATTCGAAAATCTCACTATGAATAACCAAGTGGGAGATTTCTTGAATTTAATGAGATAATCTTGTATTCCAAGAATACATATCTTCATTCCATAACAAAATTCAAAGAAAATCTTTCTCCTCTTTTATTCATAATTTTTAAAAAATAAGAGGAAATATTAAGCAACAATATTTATTTTATTTTAATCACCTTTTCGATTTATTGGACTATATGTTGGGCTACTCGGGGGGGCCTTTAGGAGAATTAAGATTGGACCTTCTAATGGATCTTGAATATCTAATATTGAGCCACAATATAATTCAAGCCCATAAATATTAATTAATCCCACTACATAATTAATATTGACTATCCATCTTAACCCATATTACAAATAATATGGCTCCGGTCATTATTTCCGTGTTTAAGATTATCTAGCCCATTAATTAATTCAAGCCACCGAAATAGCTTTCCGTTAATTAATATCTTTTGTCCTTGGTCGAGGAACGGTTCAACATTATTATCCATACCGGAAACTAATTCCACTTGAAAGATTTGGTATGATAAAACTTATGATCCTCCCAAGGGGGCAAATCAAGCAAGCGTACTTGCACACGATTCTTCGTATTAAATCATAGCAATCACATGTGACCGATAATATTGCCCAAGATAAAAAGTATTGAATCTCTCTCTGATTCGCTACCCATGATAAGTCAAAGCAATAGTTACCAATCCCACGTGATCCTATTTAAGGGACGAATGTTAAGAAACAACGAACCACTGAGGTCTAATTCTTCCTTGTTCGATTCAAAGAATTTATCCTCCTCAGGTCCTATTCAACAAGACCAATCATGCACTAGTGTAATCTCTTGGTCAAGACAAACCAATCTGAGCCTTACACCTCAACCTTTCGCGATGGTTGTTCATTTCCATCTAGGTCGTGAATGGCGTACTTATAGTTACAAAGGACTGTTAATTTAATCTTCTGTGATCGGGTATCACTAAATTAACTACAGTGTAACACGTACGAATTATTGAACAGTTAATGCAGTAAATATATATAACATTCAATCATATTTAAAGCATCAATGATAAACAATTTATTTCAGTAAATAAGTCTGAAAATTCAGTTTCGATTATACAAAGTAAAAACATATTTTTCAGTATAATCCCAACAGGCCTCTCATGGTGATAGGCAGCGATCATTCAATTATGGTGGCTCTAATAAGGGCAATTCGAGCTTCTCTTCTTCGGGGCAAAATTCGGGTGGCCGAAATTTTCAGAACAAAGGCATGGTCAATCAATCTGGTTTTAAGGGAAATTCGTACAACAATTCACAAGGACAGAATGCCACTGGGGGTCGTCCTCCTCCTCGTTGCCAAATATGTCGAGGTGAGCATTATGCAAATAAATGTCCTCAGTTTATTGCTGCCAGGAGTGTTGTCTCGTCTGCCAATCTTGCTCAGGCCTTCAGCTCATCATGCAATGTCTCGGACCCTATTCCTGATTGGTATTTGGACTCTGGCGCGTTTGCTCACATGACAAATCAGACCTCTGCACTTGACTCTTTTGAGCCTTATACTGGTAACGGTTCTGTCATAGTTGGTAATGGAAATTCTCTTAATATTTCGCATATTGGTACTTCTAAACTGTCTCCTGGTGTAAATTTGTTGGATGTATTAGTTGTGCCTCACATTACTAAGAACCTGCTATCTATCAGTAAATTAACTGCAGATTATCCTGTTGATGTGGTATTTTCTGATAAGTTCTTTGCGATTCAGAATCGGGCCACAAAGACAATCCTGGCTCAGGAAAGGTGTGATAAAGGGCTTTATTTGCTTGATCAGGGTGTTCCAGCTTTAGTTGCTGCTATTCGAAATAAAGCTATGAAGGCCAGTTTTGATTTGTGGCATTTACGCCTGGGGCATGTCCCATTTACCATTATTTCTTTATTGAATAAATTAGGACATTTATCTGTTACGTCCTTATTACCGAATCCTAGTATTTGTTCCTCTTGCCAGTTGGCCAAGAGTAAGAGATTGCCTTTTGATTTGAATGAAAAATGTGTTTCTGCTGTGCTTGACTTAATTCATTGTGATTTATGGGGTCCAGCGCCTATTACTACTTCTGATGGCTTTAAGTATTACGTTGCTTTTGTGGATTATTTCTCTAGATTTTCGTGGATTTATCCTATGCGTTCAAAATCCGAATTTTACGATATATTGGTGCACTTTCATGCCTTTGTCAATAATCAGTTCTCTAGTTCAATTAAAGTCTTCCAGAGTGATGGTGGTACTAAGTTTGTTAATTCTCGAGTTCGATAGTTTATGTCTTTGCATGGAATTCTCCATCGTCTATCTTGTCCATATACTCCTCAGTAGAATGGTCGTGCAGAACGTAAGCATCGCCATATTTCTAAAATGGGTCTTTCCATGATATTTCATGCTCATGCTCCGGCCTCGTTGTGGTTTGATGCCTTTGCTACTGCTGTGTTTGTTATCAATCGTCTACCATCATTTGTTTTGCATGATAAATCGCCATTTGAGTTGCTCTTTGGTTCGGTTCCTAATTACTCCAATTTCAAGTCGTTCGGCTGTCTTGTTTATCCTTTCTTACGGGATTATGCTGAGCACAAACTTGCCCCACGTAGTTGGCCTTGCATCTTTATTGGGTACAACAGCTCCTATAAAGGCTTTCGCTGTCTTGATCCAGATTCCTCTCGGGTATTCACAACTCGTCATGCTCAATTTGACGAGTCTTTCTTCCCATTCTCTCGGGCTCCGTCTTCGTCACATGTCTCAGACTTGGACATTTCGCGTTTTTTGGACGGTGTGGCCGTCCAACCGTTACCTCGTGTAGCCCCCGTCTTGCCCGCTGTGCAGCCTGCCCCTGTAGCCCATCCCTCTCCCGTGTCTTGGCTTCTCTCGGACGAGATCGAGCATCAGCTCGTACCAACTGCCGAGCCAGGGCCAGTGCTCGAGCCAACCCTTGCCCCGGACCCTCCTGTTATGCCTCCTGCCGATGCAGCTCCGCCATTGCTAGCCGAGGCAGCCCATCATTCCCCAGCTCCGCTACACCCCATGGTCACTCGTGCACGGGCTGGGGTATTTAAGCCCCATTATCTGGTAGATCTCTCCACTTCTGCTTTATTGTCAGCCCTTGTTGCTAATCCTGAGCCTAGAGGTTTTAAATTTACAGTTAAGTCTCCGGAATGGTTGTCTGCAATGCAAGAAGAGATAGATGCTCTTCGTGATAATCAGACATGGGATTTGGTACCTCGTCTCTCGGGTACTAACGTTGTTGGTTCGAAATGGGTTTTTCGCACCAAATATCATGCTGATGGTTCGATTGAACGTCATAAGGCCCGACTTGTTGCTCAGGGATTCACTCAGATTCCTGGAATTGATTTTCATCATACTTTCAGTCCAGTTGTCAAAGCCGCAACAGTTCCGGTCATTCTGGCTCTTGCTGTTCAGTTTCAGTGGTCTCTACATCAGCTTGATGTCAAAAATGCCTTTTTGAACGACATTCTTGACAAACCGGTTTTCATGGCTCAGCCTCCTGGATTTGTTGATTCTCGTTTTCCTGATCATGTATGTCGCCTCAAGAAGGCGCTTTATGGCCTCAAGTAGGCTCCTCTTGCCTAGTTTCAGCGATTCAGCACGTTTCTGCTGAGTTTGGGATTCTGTCAAAGCCGCTCGGATTCGTTTATTTTCTTTCTGATTCAAGGCACTTTCGTCATTTATCTTCTACTGTACGACGATGATATTATTGTTACAGGGAATGACGATGTCTTATTGAAGAAATTCACCACTCACACGCACAAGGAGTTTAAAATTAAGGATTTGGGCCGCCTTAATTACTTCCTTGGTTTTGAGGTCTCCTACACATCCGATGGCCTGTTAGTTGGACAGGCTAAATATGCACTTGATATTCTTGATCGGGCAAATTTGGTGGATTCTAAGCCAATTGCTACTCCATTGGCTGCTGGAGAGACATTGGTTAGTGATGGTACTCCTTTTCATGATCCTACCTTATATCGCTCTTTGGTTGGGGCCCTTCAATACTTAACCATAACTCGTCCAGACTTGTCTTATGTTGTTAACGTGGTTAGTCAGTTTCTTCATTCACCTACTGTTGACCACTTTAATGTTGTCAAGAGAATTTTGCGCTACGTTAAAGGCATGGTGCACTTTGGCATATCATTTATCAAGTTCTCCGACTCTTCTATCATCGGATACTCAGATGCTGATTGGGCTCGTTGTATTGAGACCCGTCGTTCTACTTATGGTTATTCCGTCTTTCTTGGTGGGAACCTTGTTTCTTGGAGTGCAAAGAAGCAACCCACAGTGGCTCGTTCCAGTTGTGAATCAGAGTATCGGACTATGGCAAATGCAGCAGCTGAGCTAGTTTGGCTCACAAATCTCCTTGGCGAGCTCCGAGTTACGAAGTCTGCTCGTCCCACATTGCTTTGTGACAATAAAAGTGCCATATTTCTTAGCCAAAATCCGGTAGCTCACAAACGAGCTAAACACATTGATTTGGACTATCATTTTGTTCGAGAGTTAGTGTCCTCGGGAAAGATTTCCACAAGATTCGTCCCTTCTCATCTTCAATTAGCAGACATCTTCACCAAGAGCCTTCCTCGACCTGCTTTCGAGTTTCTTCGGTCCAAGCTCTGCGTCTGTCTTCACCCCGCGCAACGCTTGCGGGGGGTAATAAGAGATAATATTTAAGTTTGACTTTGTATATATAGAATAAATATATTCTTTATTTATTTCCTAATTGTGCGCTCAATCTGTTGTAATCTGTAACGTGTATATTATAGTGGAAATCTCTATCACCAATCACACGGTGACCATTCAATTATTTTCACAGTATACATGCATGTAAATGAGTATGATACAACCTAAGAAAATCCTGAGAAATTATCATCTCCCATTTAAGCGACATGTGCTATTTAATTCCGTAAAGGCCATCGTTGTAATCATTACTTAATTACGGCATAACTTTACATCTCCTAATACTCATTTATTATCTTAGCTTATAAGTCTGGTTAGAACTTAGGGCCAAGCCTAAAAGAATTACCAACACAGTATTACCATTCCCTAAATAGAAATAGGAGTATTTCTTGTTATTTTTTATTTAGTGGGTCCAAATGTATTTCTTAGTATTTAGGGTGTATTTGCAAGTGATTGTGCATTTAGATAAGTGATTTAAATTGATTCTTGCAAACAGGGCCCAAATCGGTAAAATGGAGAATTTATGTGATTTTTAAAATTTTAAAATATAATTGGCGGTAGATAATAAAAGTTGGCCCCGTTTCTAAAATTGATCTGGGCATATTAGCATCTAATTAGTGTGTCATAAATTGGCCCGACTATACAAGCTCTTGCAATTCTCCACGGTTGACTTGGAGCTGGACCTGACTCTCAATTTACGAACTCTAATTCTAATTTCGAAATATCCTATGTTTTCTAATTCGTGGTTTGTGTTATATCACTATTAATGCGGCCCAAGCTCATTTATAATTTGTCACTAAAATAAAGTCCAAAGAGCAAGCCGGACATCTCTAGGCCCAAGCTTGGCAAGCCTATATGCTCTATGGGATCTCGCCCAGTCGACCATCATCCGAGCTCGCCCCACGAGCTCGGTACGAAGCTAGTCCATAGTCAAGCTCGGCCACTTTGTGCTAGCTAGTAAAAAGAACTCGTGCCTCATGGGCTCGGCCAATCATGCCAGCTTGCCGAAGTGTCTTTGAAGTTCTTGCTCCCCAGAAGTTACTCAAGGCAATTTAGACAAGTTGGCTTCATCAAACTTGAGGAAGAATCTCATTCAACAACTTAAGGGAGCTAGATGAGCTCACTCACTTAGCTTTTCCATCTAGCCCACTTGGATCCAAGCTTGCCCAGAGAAAGTACATCTGCTGCTAGGAGTTCGACTCATGCGAGAAGGAGTTAATGCCGCAGTAAGGTACTAAGTCAGGAAAACCCTCCAAATATGGCTAAGTCAATGACTCGAGCCGCAAGACAACAATATTGGTTACGCAGTTTGGAGAAAGATCGGAGAACTACGACAAAAGGGTTCAAGGACTTGCTAGGTGTCGCACTGCGAGCTAAGACGAGCTCTCAGGAGATGTTGGAAGTTAATTTAAAACAAAGTACCAGACATTAAATGAGAGTTTGACCATTTGATGCCCGGAAGAGAGTGAAATGCACTCTTCTATGTAGTATAAATAGGGACACTTAAAACCCAAAAACGATCCGAAAAATCAATTCAAGAGGCAAACATTTTGCCCTAGTCTCGTGCACTTTATTTACTGCTTTCAGTCTTTAAATTCTTCAGTGTTCAATCATTTGAACTCTCATTGTTTGATTATCTAGTTACCATAAAAGTCATATTCCACATAATTAATCCGATTTACTAGCTATCAACGGGTTGTTTGCCATTGATTTTGTTTGGAGTGATTAATAATAAATGTTTTGATAAGAAATTAGCTCACAAGAGTGTTAATAAAAATAGGCTAAGTCTTATATGCACATTCACCCAGTTGCACCGTGCACTCATAGTGCATTTTAAAACCATGTAACTTAAATACTGAAAGATGTAATTTTTTCATACTAAATCATTCAACTATTAATATAAAAAAACAATTGCACAATTCAGTGTAAAGAAGTTGTATCTTTCAGTACAACAAGTTGCATGATTCTAAAATGAATTATGAGTGCACGGTGTACCTGGATACACATAAGACCTACCCTAAAAATATGCAACTACATATAAATGAACAATACACAACACACATTATTTCACTATAAATTGGAAGAGGTTTATGGTAATATGAAGTATACTAAAAATGTTTCAAAAAAGGTGTGGTTGTGCTCGGGCCGATCCTCAGATTACCGGGTCTGAATCGAATTTTAAAATAAGACTCTCTCCCTTCACATTTCTTACAAACTCAAAAGAATATAAAATAATATTTAAAAGATCAATAGTGTAAATTTACAAAATATATTATTACTTTTAAAATAATACGACAATTATGTCTAAAATAATTATATATATACAACTCGTTTATAATTTTTGCAGTAATAGTATTAATCAAGTTAGAATAATCAACATCGAAAAAACTACTCTCTCAATATTTTTTTTTCCTTCTTTTCTTCTTTCCGTCTTTCTCCTAATTATTTTCTTCTCTTCCTTTTGTTCTTTGCTCTATCTTATTGTGATAACGTCTTTTGATATTCTATGGCCACGTGCCATTTTTTTTCCTTTTTTTATTATTTAAATGGGGATGTTGATTATGTTATGTCATTTAGGTCTTTTCGGGTGATTAGGTCTTTTTTAAAATTTATTTAATTAATAAAAAGGAAAATATATATCTCATATTAATAGGCATCCATGACATACAATAAATATGAATTAACTAATAAACTAAATTATAACATTTTTTTATATTAAATTTATTTCATATATGTAAACATATAAGTACCAAAAAATGAACACCTAAAAATTTGACATATTTTGAAGTCTGAAATCGATCGGTTCGTTACCCCTACTAGGAGGAGGCTGGTCGTGCCTATAAATTTGAATTTGACCAATGAAATTGATCTATGCCTATATATTTATTTAAAGCAAGATTTTTCAGTGGGTGTATTTTTGAAGCGGTTGCAGATTCTTGATCAAAAGTAGAAAAAAATCGGTTTAATATTGACGTGATCAAATATAAATAAATGGAAAACGAGTTTATATATTGTTTAATCTGTAAACGTATTTGATTAATGGTCAACGGCCAAACGAAAATTGAATTATCTAATTTGCACCGAAAAGTAATAGAGAAAATAAAGGTAAAATATAATTGAGACGACAATGCCACCGTTAAAAATACAAAAATATAATGGGTCTATTATCTGTATTTTGGGGACGGATTAGGGCCCTTGGATTTTAATATTTTTTTCGCATTGCGTGTAGAACTTTTTAATTTTAGACCTTTATATTATGAATTCACTCCTTTTGCATTGAAAATATGCATGAAGAATTTCGCCTATTGAAATAAACTAGTTCTAAATATCTGTATTATGTTTATAGTTTTTAAATGCATACATTGGTTAATTTGTGGTTAATCATGTATATTTGATTAATCTCCGAACCGGAAAGCAACCGGAAAAAAGAAGTTGAAATATAATTGAGATCGAGGCACAGTGATAAATATCTTACGTTAGATTGTGGATGATGAAGAAATTAATTAAGAAATCTATTTAATAGAAAATGAGTCAATAGTAATGATAATTAAGAAATCTCTATAATTAATAGAATATGATCCAATTGTCAGTGGTACTATCAATGCCCTTCTCACACAGCAATTTAAATAATTTAGGTTTGGATAATTATTGTGGTTAAAGAATATATACTATGTAATTTCGTTGCAGAGTGTGATGAATGATGAACTCTGAAGAGTCAGAAGCATTTGAGAATGCAAGCCACCTGATTTATATATATTGAAATCTAACTCGTAACATGGCGCAAAATGAGGGGTCAAACTGTTTAACAATTAATATACTCCACTCATCACCTCACCTCATTTTTTTTAATTTAATATATATATATATATATACACGCTACTAAGAAGTGAAATATAGCTCAACAATTAGAACACCCCTATCTATGACCGTGTGAGGTCATGGACACATTGTATGTGATATAATTACAATTATGCTAGATAATGCATTTCCCAGTTTGATTCCCCAGATTCATTTTTCATATATCATTGGTGTTCTACTCTAATTGATTTTTTAACACATGAATCCATAATATGGTGGCTAATTAGACATGATTTTGTATTATTTCACATACCAATCAATATTGTAAAATATAAAGTGAAACATTAATTATGTAACACGTGCATTATCTCATTCCTACATTTCCAGGGATCATGAACAAAACTCTTATCACAAGTATCATATGTCATTTGTGATTTGTTTATTATTGTCTCATTTCTTAATTTAGGAGATGAAATTTATATTTTGTTATTTTTCATGATCACGATGACGAAATCATCAATTAAGCATATATTTAACCAAACAGTTATGTTTGAAGTGCATGGTAAATTTTAAACTAAAAATATTGAACAGAGTAGAAGGAAAACTTGGGAAGAAATTAGGAAGAATGAACTTATGTTATATATAAAGTTGTGTAACATAAAAACTCTGTTTTAACTTTTAATGATACATGCACACACATTAGAAACTGATTTCACACTACGGACATGTTTGGGCATCATGTACCCTAATAAATGGAAAGAGCTAGCTAATTAATCATTTTCAATTTAACATTATGTAATATTTTACATTGAGTAAAAAATGGAAAATTAAAACAAGATGACGACTAATATATATGGCCGGCATAATAAATTAATAATTAACTCGTTTTAAGAGTTAATAACATACGATTACAAGCCCAATCTTGCTCAACATGTCCTGGTATATAATTGATAAATGAATAGAAAATAGTATGAATTTGATTAGGTCAGAAAATGTGTAAAAATGAAGACAGCTAGGCGATGAGTGAGATTTAATAGGCATGTGATGAAACCATTGTTATCCTTCGACACCTGCCAGCTTCTTTTTTAACCAACTGTCTTTGACCATTTACTTTATAAATTCCCTTTATATTTATTCCTCCACTTGCATCATTTTTTCGAAATTACAATTATAAGTAATTAATTGTTGAACAAAATCTTCACTCTTTCGTTACGTGTGATATTAGGTCAGTAATACGATTATTAGCTCCGTAACATTAACAATTCAACTCTTTCACGACGGGCACACGTAGTTTTCCTTTACTTTTCATATATTAATTCCGAGCAAATATAAGAATTTATTTAACTGGGTAAGGGACATAAGTTTCAAAGATATTTTATTAGAGTTACTCTCTTGTGCACCAATTGGTGCAATTGAATTCAATTTTAATTTGAATGAACTATGCATTCTAAACGTTAATCTCTAAACAATGAACCATAAATCATATATGAATCATTCCAGCCGGGTGAACCATGAACCACTTGGACCGACTGAACCATGAACTACTCGGTCCGGATTTGAGTCCAAGTCGAAAAAAAAAAAACTAAAACTGAAAATAAAGTTAAAAGAAAACTAAAATTTAAAAAAAAAAAACTAAAACTTAAAAAAATTAGAAAAATAACTCATAAAATTAAATTGCATGAGATGCAAAGGAGAATTTGTCATTTTATAAGTAAAAATTAAAGGAATGGATTTCGTGGCGAGTTATGAATTAAAAAAATTAAGTTGAATTATTTAGGCTTATCAACCTCTTTCAGAAGCCAGCTGGTCGGTCAGCTCAAACTTTGTACGAAATATTTATGAAAATTAAATTTGCCTCTAATTATTCAATTGTCATCTGAGTTATTTGGGTAGACTTTACATCTTTTGTATAATCTATAGATTTTTATACGAAAACAAATTTCATCACATAATAATATATACGAAAAAAATTTGATGAAATAATTTTTTATGTTACATTATTTTTATTCAAATTTTAAAATTATTTTATAACTTATAAATCTTATATTAAAATAAATACTGTATTTTGGAGACCAAAGGGGTTGGGATTAATTCCACTCAATATATATATATATATATATATATATATATATATATATATATATAAATAAATAGTAATAAGCAAATTATTAAATTGTTTTTTTGATGTTTAAAAAAATAATAAAAAAAAAAAAAAAGTGATTTAAAAAATAATAAAAATTAAAATAGTGTTTTTAAGGAAGTCAAAACATTACATTTTTTTGTATTTATACTTCAAAGTATGCCTTCTTTTAAACTTAATCTAAATGTTTTTATACGAAAACAAATTTTTTTCACATAATAATATATTTTTTTTAATATATATTTTTACAAATTTTGCTTTAATCTAAGACAAACCTAAACCTTATTATTCAGATAAATAGAATAAGCAAATTATTAAATTGTTTTTGGAAAATGGTAAAAATTATAAAAGTCCAATGTTATTTTCAAATATATATATAAAAGTATTTGATTTTTAAACTTAAATATAAAATTTTTTTTTTAATCTAAATAAACCTTTTTCAATATATAAGAGCAAAAAATTATTTACATTTTAAATATATATATAAAAGTATTTGATTAAGTTAATATAAAAATATTTAATCTAAATAATTTTCAAATATATAAGTGCATTTACTTACACCCTATTATAGCAATTACAAATTATCTGGTAAAAAGTAATATGCCTATGTAAAGTTGTTTTAAGAAAATACCTATTTAATAAAAATATCCTCATAAGTTAGAAGTTTCATGACCCAATTTCTCAAACCCAATTCAAAGATCCGGTTGGGTTACACTATTTAATGTAGATATGAGAATTAATACGACTACGTTTTATTGCATATCGCTTTCGTGGAAATATTCCTTACTTAACGTCGTTTCAACTAGGCTTGGCAATGGGGCGGGGCCGGGGGACAACTCCCCATCCCCATCCCCAAAATTTAAATGGCGGGGTGGGGAATCATGAACCATTCTAAAAAAAATCTATTCTCATTCCCTCGCATGATTCGAGAATCCTCGTCCCCATCTTTTTTTTTTTTTAATAAAAATTTAATTTTCACAATTTTAATATGAATATAAAAAATTAAAATACAAATTAAACAACATCAATAAAAATTAAAAAATAGTTCAACATCAACACAAATTTGAAATATAAAATTAAGCATACAACATAAATAAAAATAAAAAATAATTTATTGTTTATCTCTTTTGTTCTCTCTCATAATTAAACAACTTCAATTCTCCGTTTCACGTGCATCCATGTCAACCTCCTCCTCAAAAAATATAAATAATATATATATTAGTAAACTATAATTTCAAGATTAGGGTTTAGAATTTTAAAATATATTATTTAATTATATATATATATATATAAATTTAAATTATAAATATATATATATATATATATATATATATATATATATATATATATATATTTTTCAAAATTATAAAAAATAAAATTGAACTGCCCCTTTTTACAGGAATGGGCCGGGGACCCATTATTTTTTTTTAAATCTCTCTGGGCGTTATTGTTTTTATCTCATTATCATTTTATCTATCATAAATGCATTCACATGTCATCAACTTCATTTAATCTCTTTACCGTAGTCATATACTGTGTGAAATTAATCTACAATGTCATCATCTCTAGTCTCCAAACTCTATTGTATTTATTTTAATATAAGACTTATAAGTTATAAATTAGTATAATTTTGATTTTTTATGAATAAATATTTATTTTTTAATGTAACATACCAAATATAAAAGTAATATGTATAAATCAATTTAACGATTGAAGTGATTCAATAAATTTAACAGTCGCCCAATCGGTTGAACCCAATCAAATCTTTGACCCTGCACCGATTTAATCCTAGGTTCAACCAAAACATTTTCAAAAATAAGTGGCATTTAAGTTTTTATGAACTGTTCTTATTAAATTAAATAAGTCCCGTAAATTAACCCGTCCCAACTTCCAATTATATAGATTGTGTTTTGCAGATAAATTAAGGAAATTTTAAAAATAGTTAATCCAATTATTTTTATTTTTATTATTTATTAAATTATTATTTTTATTATTTTAAAAAATTTTTATTTTTTTTTTTATAAAAAAAATTCTATATAATTGGGAAAGTATAATGTTTTATTGCTTTTTATCTCATTATCATTTTATCTATCATAAATGCATTCACATGTTATCAAAATTTAATTTTTTAATAATTTATTTATTTAGAAACTTATAAGTTTTTTAATTTTATTTGGTAAAATAAAATATTTAACATCTTATAAGTGTGAAATTAAAAAAAAAAATCTACAAAAATGTCATCATCTCTTAGTCTCCAAACTTTACTATTGTATTTATTTTAATATAAGACTTATAAGTTATAAATTAGTATAATTTTGATTTTTTATGAATAAATATTTATTTTTTCCCCCCGCCTTAATGTTTAACATACCAAATATAAAAAAATAATATGTATAAAAATCAATTTTTTTTTAACTAATGTCATTAAATATATATCTCTCCATCAAACCCACTTTACATTACATAAAGTTAAAATGACATCCATTTACCCAACCACCAAACTCAATTTACACCATTTAATATTAATAAATAATATTTTTATTAAAATTAAGTATCATTTACAAATGACCAAACAAAAATAGGGACGGAAGGAGTAACGTAAATGTAATATTGAGATGTTTGGGGTATGACTAAATCTTATATGCACCAAGTGCACCATGCACTTTATATTTGGTTTTGTCTATGATAAATGCCGATTTAATCGTATGTGTCTTGATAGTATTCGATTATAAAAAAAACATTGGTTCCAACTTGCCTTAAATAAGTGGCATTTAAGATTTTTATGTACCACTGTTCTTAATATAATTAAATAAGTCCCGTATAAATTACTTCACCCGTCCCAACTTCCAATTATATAGATTTATTGTGTTTTGCAGATAAATTAAGGAAATTTTAGAAAAGTAAATTAGACAAATAAAATTATTATTATAATCTCATTTAATGTTTATTTCCCAACATAATTGATGCATATAGTTATATTAATAAATTATTTAAAAAAATATTTTATATGAAAATAAATATATATTTGAAATATTTATAAAAAAAATTCTATATAATTGGGAAAGTGGGCGGACGTGTTTTATTGCTTTGAATTGCTCAGTTGTGATTAACTCCTATTGCCTGGGACATCGTCCAAGACTCACCTACCTGGAGCCTGTTTGGCAAAATTTATAAATTTTTTAATAATTTATAAATTATTTAGAAACTTATAAGTTTTTTAATTTTATTTGGTAAAATAAAATATTTAACATCTTATAAGCTTTTAAAATAAGTTGTTTAGAACTTATAAGCTTCAAAAAAAAAAATACAAACTTATTTTACAAAAATTGTACTCCTATACAATTAATGAATATTATACTATCTCTGTCGTGTTTTTATTTGAACATTTACTATTTACAGAGTTTTTAATGCATGAGTTGTTTATTATTATTAAAAAAATATAAATATTTTTTGGTGTAGGTTAAATAATAAAGTAATGATATTGTGTAATTAAAGGAGATAAAATTAATTTTAGTATGATAAAAATAATATCCCCCCTTCTTAATTTTGATTTATCATTTTTCTTAATTAGACGTCCTAATTTTAATTGGTCATTTTCTAAAATGGAAATAAAACAACTTTCTTAACTTAAAAATACCTCTTACATTTTTTTTTTACACTAATGTCACTAAAATAACATATCTATCTCTCCATCAAACCCACTTTACATTACATAAAGTTAAAATGACATCCATTTACCCAACCACCAAACTCACTTTACATCATTTAATATTAATAAACAATATTTTTATTAAAATTGAGATTTTCCTTACAAAATGACCAAACAAAAATAGGAATATATTTGTATATCTACTGGAGTAACGTGGGAATGTAATATTGAGATGTTTGGGGTATGACTAAATCTTATATGCACCAAGTCACACCATACTACTTTATATTTGGTTTTGTCTTCCTGATATGACATATTCCATGCATATTCCTCGTATTCAGATATCTTGAGCATTCAAGATATCTATGTGTCTTGATAGTATTGGTTGGATTAGAATAAAAAAAATATAAGTGCTAGATAATGTGATGGGATCTCACATCTCTTGTGTATGTTTCTTCTTGGTGCAAAAAGGGTAATGGATACAAGCAATAATATCAACACCCTAAAACATAGACAAAATCCCATGTCATTGTATCTTAAAACTTTTTAAAATTTATTTCCAAGTTGCACAATTCTATCTTGTTATAAACATAAATAAGTTGCTTATATTTAATCTCTAATCAATTTAAATCATTCAACAGATTTCATGAATCTAAAATACATTATGAAATGCAATTTCTTCCATAGCATCATATAGTTTCCCGATCCACATAAAATCCACTCTTGGGGTATAGATGAAAGAAAAAAAATGTATTATTATTTTTTTACAAAAATGTTCAATTAAATTTCGAATAATTTTTACATTTTTTTCAATGTTCAAATAATAATGATATATAAATAATTAAGGGCATACTAAATTTTGTATGCATTTAGGTTATCGAGTCTCGCACTTTACCCAAGCTACTTTCATAGAATCGCTTTTATATAATATCCGAATCGATCCGAATTAAATTGGATTGGGTAACCTTCTCTTCTCGATTTCTTTGGCTTTTAGCTTTTCTTCACTTCGGTTTATTGCGGTTCAAACCGATCGGATCTCGATGGGTCCAACCGTTAAAATGATCCTTATCAATATTTTTTAAATATTTCTTATATTACATTAAAAATAAAATAAATGTACACTGATAAAATGTAAAATTATATATTATAAGTTTTATTTTTAAATAAACACCTTCTATTGATGGACAACAATATAATTTAAAATAAGGATGATAAAAATAAGGATTACGTTTTAAATTAATTAAAAATTTAAAAATAACAAAAAATCGGTTCAACCGGTTTCCCCATTTTGATCGGTTTTTTTTGGTTATGGCCGATTTTCTTCGATTCAACCTTAAAAATAATTTTTTTAGGGTAATCGGATCGGTTTCATGGCCGATGAGACTTCGATCTGAAAATGAACGTGAGTTTGATATCACGATCTTGATCGCAACAATCCAACTCACCATTTAACAATCTAAAAAATCCTATCAAGGCAATTGGTACATATATAAAATGCTGAATTTTATATTATAATAATAATTGCATTTCACTAAAATTTATTAATGGGTTGAACTTTAATCCCAAACTAAAATGTTATATTGAATTCATCTTTTTAAAATTCTTTTGAAATTTAAATTTCATTACTTTATAATAGGAAATATATACTTAAAAAATATTAATGACTTATTATTATATGCATGCTTGAAGTACACATGTCATAAACAAACATAAAGAGAAATCTTTATGCATCAAACCAACATGCTTGTCTTCAAATTACTATAGTATTGCACACAAATTATATCAACAATGTGTATAAGATATCAAATTCTAAACAAAATATGTAAAATTATTTCAGACAATGAATAAGTGTAATTTATGTTTGGAGATAGTTTCATGTGCATCAGGTGCACCGTGTATTTTATAAAATATTTTATAATCATGTAGTTTATTGCATTGAAGTATACAATTCATTTTACCTCAATGCTAATTGTATAACTTGTTTCCCAACATTAATATATTTGCATATCTACGAGACTTTTTCTAGTATAACACTATAACGCTCTTTGGCTTTGTAATTTTTGTGCATAATCTCCACGCATCCACCTCGCGATAATGAAGGAAGAAGTTGTATTTTTCTAAAATACAATATAGAGTTGGACAAATCACATTCAAATCCATATGATACATATAAGACTTTTTTGTTTTTTGTAAACAATACTAACATAATTAACCAATATTTTCTTTTAAGTTAAACAAAATAACTTTGTGTCTATTATATATTACTTACTAATAATTGAATTCGTGCGATGCACGGTTATTAATTGCACAATTAATTTGTATCAAATTTTTTATAAGTGTTCATATTAAAGTATTTTTTAAATTTTGAAGAGACATCTTTTTATTGATGATACTTTTTTTATAAAGAAAATATTAATCTCTCAGAAAATTTAAATTTAACATAATCGAAACACCAAGAGCAAAAAAATTAAAATATCTTGCAAAACGAAATGATTTCGAATTTTTGGTAGACGTTGTCTTCGATAATCTTCAAGCCATTTAACACTGGTATTTGATATTCTTCACCAGATATAACATATGTAAGGAGATTAAGAATCTTGTGTGAAATACAAATATATATAAAAATCATATAAGTATATTTTAAATAAAATAGATCTGTAATTTTAGTAAGTATTATTTACAGAGTAACACTCATGTGAACCAGGTTCACATATGAACTCTATCAATGTTATGTGTAAAAACTATCAATGTTATGCACAAAAAGTTTCACTGTTTAAAAATATAAAACATTTTCTAAACAGTGATTGTTTTTGTTCATAACATTGATAGTTTTTATACATAACAGTGAGAGTTTTTGTATGTAATAGTGATACTTAAATAACCGAGTTCATAACATAAATCAGGTATATACACGTTTTTGTCTTATTTACAACTGAAATCATTGTAGTTCTCAACTGAATAGTATGTATTAGATTATCAGTTCAGTCGCCATTATCAATTCCTTAGTTAATTAATTCATTCATATGCTTATTATATGCCATGCACTGTTGATTTTATTTGAAAGTGCGTATTATTCAAAATTATTTATATATCATAAATACGATGCTTATAAGAAAAAATATTTAGGTGTAAAGTTGAAATTAAATTTAAGATGAAATATTCTATATATTTTTTTAAATATTTTTCTCAATCGGTTATAATTTGTTAATTTTTGTTCTATACAATATTTATTTCAAAGATTTTTCTCATATTCTAAAGATTTGTTTCCAATTTAACATTAGCATTTGTGAAATATTCTCCATATTTTTTTCAAAGATTTTTCTCAATCTATTATAATTTGTTATTATTTATTCCATACATATTTATTTCAAAGATTTTGTGAAAATATAGTTTATATTTTTTTTAAAAAATCTCAATTCATTATTATTTGTTAATATTTTTTTCCAATAGATTTGTCTCTCCCGATTTAGAAATAATTTTTGGCGGGAAAATTCAATAATTTCCAAATTTAGGACAATTTCTACTTATATATAAATTTAGGGCGGTTTCTGCTTATATATATATATATAATAAATAATTAAAATAATTAAATTTGGTATTTTGAAAAATAATATTTATATGAATCTTGTCAATAAATATTTTAAAATATAAATTTTACTTCTTCTTCTTTTTTTTTTTTTTTAAGAAAACGTACTATATACTATGAATATTAACTTTTACAAATATATTAGAGCGTTAAGTTTGTTGTTCTCTCATCTTATCCCGTGTCAATTTTCTAAATTTTTTAAATTTTAATAATTATTTTGAGTAGATGTATATAGAGTTAAATACTAGTATATACTTATATATTATAATGATTAACTAAAAAATTTATACTTTTAACGATTAATCTATAAAGCCCATATATGTATAATTGTTATTGATTAACACTAAATTCAATGATTTTATTTTCTTTAGTAGTGTTGCTTGAATCATGTAGAAATCTCTATCATAGTAAATGCCAGAGTATTCTAAAATACTTTAATGATGTTTTAGGATAGTTGAGAATTATTAGGTATCTAGATAAGTTTTGTTAATTGTTGGATCAAAAAAAAAAAAAAAAAGAAAAAAGAATCACCTTCTATTGATGGACTGTATTATATAAATAAAATAAATTATGTCACTTGAAATAATTCCAAACTAGGTAAGACTTTGAAGTTGTAATAAACATTAACTCTCTAATTTTCTTGGAATTTGATATTTGAGATTTAAATTTTAAAAAATAGTATTTTTATTGATTTTAATTAGAGATGAATTTTATACTCCCTCCGTCCCCGATTACTTAAACACTTGTCTTATTTGAAGGTCCCAACATTACTTGAATATTCTTAAAATGGAAACAAAATTAATATTAATACACTCACAACACCTTTATTTTATTCCACTAAAACCTATTCAAACCCACTTTACTTGGTTTGCATATTATTTTAAGTGTTCAAATTTTCATGAGACGGAGGGAGTATTATTTTATAAATTTTAATGTTTGAATTGCCCGCAAACTGAATTGTCAAGATCTTCTATATACCTATAGAAAGGTAGAAAAAGGCAAATTTTTTTATATACCTATGTAAATGTGTCAAGATTTTCTATATAACTATAGAAAGGTAGAAAAAGGCAATTTTTTTTTTTATATATCTATGGAAATGTTGGAAAAAAGTTGCCTTAAGGAGGCATTTCAACAATAACTAGTTCGTATTCCGAGTACGTGGAATTGAATTTTTTTTAAAAAATTGTACTCCTACATATTCCCTACCCTGAATTATTAGAAAAATTATTAAATGGAGAAAACAAAAAAATTTAGAATAATTTAAAAATACTACCCATAATAATGAAGGAAATAAGAAGAAAACGGAGTGTGAGTTTTTGGATTGTTAAGATAAGAATAGATATGTGAAATTAAATAAAAAATAAAAAATGCAGAATATATAATATTGAGAAAATTAGAATTTCTAATAAATGTAGAGAGAATAAGCAGAATCCATAATATGTCATTTACGATAATTGCATGTAGTAGATATATCCAACATTTTGATGAATCCATAATATGTCATTTACGATAATTGCATGTAGTAGATATATCCAACATTTTGATGAATACGTACGCTGTAAATTTCGGAGGAAAGATTAATGATGTCATTTACGGTAATTGCATATAGTAGTTATATATCCAACAATTTGATGAATATGATGCTGTAACATTTCGGAAGAAAGATGAATGTTGATTTCTGTTATTTTTTGTTAGGTCTTATATATGAAATCATCGAAGTTTTTGTCTTAAATAATTTTGTCATGAATAATGTATCCAACATGTAAAGTATCCATTCAACAACCTTGCTAATATCATGCCAAATATTAATGAAGATCAAAAGAATTTTGAAGATAATATATAATTGCAAATTAAATCTCGAAAATAATATGTTATACTGATTAAATCTTTCAAATTATTTAGGATCTCCGTGTATATAGAATATGATTCAGTTTTATGATTTGCGATCCCACGTATATAGGAAATGATTCATGAGTGAGTCTCATGTCATGTACACCGTGCATTCATAGTTAGAAACATGCAATTTTATAAAAAAGTGCAATTTATTTATATTGAATCGTGCAACTATTAATATAAAAAATAGTTGCACGTTTCAATGTAAACAAGTTGTATTTTTTAATGTAAGAAATTTTACGTTTCTAAAATACATTATGAGTGCACGGTGCACCTGATTGCATTTAATTTTATGATTGACTGATATTGAGTTTTTCATTGCGAAAAAGTGAATGAATATTTTATTTCATTTTATTTAGTTTTTTTCTCACTTATATACTGTTCCTTCCATTAGGAATTATATATTTGATACTTATTTGATCATTAATATATATTTATATATATTCTGGACGATATACACAAGTATATATATATATATAATAGAAACCGTCCCAAATTTGGAAACCATTAAATTTTCCCGTAAAAAATAATTGCTAAATTGGGAAACGAATATTTAGAAAAAATATTAACAAATAATAATAAATTGAGAAAAATCTTTGAGAATATTTATAAAAAATATTAATTGCTAAATTGGGAAACGAATATTTGAAAAAAATATTATCAAATAATAATAGATTTAGAAAAATCTTTGAGAAAATTTGAAAAAAATATTAACAAAATTGAAATTTTTTTTTGAGAATATTTGGAAAAAATATTAATTGCTAAATTGGGAAAAGAATATTTGAAAAAAAATATTAACAAATAATAATAAATTGAGAAAAATCTTTGAGAATATTTGGAAAAAATATTAATTGCTAAATTAGGAAATGAATATTTGGAAAAAATATTAACAAATAATAATAGATTGAGAATTTTTTTTTGAGAATAAATGAAAAAAATATTCATTGCTAAATTGGAAAATGAATATTTGGAAAAAAAATATTAACAAATAATAATAGATTGAGAAAAATCTTTGAGAATATTTGAAAAAATATTAATTGCTAAATTGGGAAACGAATATTTGGAAAAAAAAAAAAAACAAATAATAATAGATTGAGAAAAATCTTTGAGAAAATTTGGAAAAAATATTAATAAATAATAATGAATTGAGAGAAATCTTTTCAATAAATAATAATGATGAGAAACTCTCCATATAACAAATATACAAATAATCATCAAATCTAGCAGAAACCGACCCAAATTTGAAAACTATTGAATTTTCAACAAAAAATAATTGCTAAATTGGGAAACGAACATTTGAAAAATATATTAACAAATAATAATGGATTGAAAAAAATCTTTGAAATAAATATCAATAAATAATTATGATTGAAAACTCTCCATATAAAAAATATATATAAACCATGATCAAATCTATTGAATTCTCAAAAAAACCTACATTAGATTTCTTCCAAATTTATTATTATTTTTCTATAAGGTTCATGCAAATAAATTCATACATATTATTTTGGGAAACTCTCCAATAAAAAATATACACAATTTGAACTTTTTAAAATCTTTCAAATAAAATTTGATCAAAACATATATATTTCAGATCAAATCAAGATCAAATCTATTGATATTTCAAAAATATTTCATTAAATTTCTTAATAATAATAATAATATAGATACAAAATAATTTTGCAAAAGAATAATTATAGCTAATTATTAAGCCATAAATTGGGTTGATCAACAATTATATTACTATAGATTCTAATATTAAGCGCACATATTAATTTACCTGTCCTTTCGAAAAAGGAAAATAGTTAAAAATGTGGAATTTGTAAATATCGACTCTCCATATACAATATCTATTATATCTTCAAATTTTGATTTCATACATGTATTGTAAATTTGTAATGATAAAAAATATTTTAATATTATAATATATTTTAAATAAAATGATCAAATTCATATATTTTAAATAAAATCAAGATCAAATCCATTGATTTATATAAAAAAAAATGCATTAAATTTCTTTCGAATTTATTATTATTTTCCTAAACCCTATATGTACACTTTCATTCTAACAAATACTCACGCCAGAAACTCACGCCACACACAACAAACTCACGCATGATACTTTCGGGAAAAATCTTTGAAAAAAAATATTAACAAATTTTAATGGATTGAGAAAAATCTTTGAAAAAAAAATGTGTAATATTTTCACAACACTAATTTTAAATTATATTTCCACAAACTCCAATGTTAAATTGTGATCTTTGAATACAGATTTATTTCTTTATCTATTTTCCCTTTTCTAGCAACAACAAATGTTTTCATTTTATATTAACTTTATTTTTTTTTAGAGATTAATACATCATAACCGTGCATCGCACGGGTTCAAATACTAGTATGGTAATATGAACTTGCACTAAAAATGATTTAAACCAACCCTCCATTGATTTGAACTACAAATATACTTGTATATGAAAATATAAATTGGTTAGGAAATTATTTGTGTAGGTAAGTTTGCCTACGGAAATTACAAATGTGTAGGTAGATTACTCGTAGGTAATTTGTTTGCCTATAAAATTATTTGTGTAGGCAATTTTTTTCAAAGATTATTCTAAAAATTGATAGTCAAATTGTATACAATCCTCACTTTTTAAAAACTAAATTATTTTTATAAAAAAAAAATTATAGCCATTTAAAAAATTTCATAAGTAATTCTTCGCTTCTTTGTAGTAAAATAAGTATGGGACAGAGGTGAAATAAGTATGGGGTGGAGGGAGTGTATGGTAAGATGAACTTGCACTATTTCACACACTATAAGATTATAAATTATTTTAACAAAATGAAATCAAAAGAACTGGACTCAACATGAGATCCTAACAATCACAATTAGGTTTTGTATGCACTTAGGTGCACTGTACGCTCATAGTGCATTTAAAAAATATACGATTTCTTATACTAAAAAGTGCAACTTACTTACACTGAAGTGTGCAACTATTAATATGAAAAAATAATTGCACAATTTAGTGTAAATAAGTTGCATTTTTCAACATAATAAATCGAACTTTTCTAAAATGAACTATGAATACATGGTGCATCTGAGTGTACATGAAACAAAGGATGGAGCGAGGAAGGGTACAGGGGGGAACTGGGTCCCCCTGAGATTTTGAAAAAATTCAGGGTATTTTCAGGATGGAGCGAGGAAGGGTACATGGGAGAAGTGTACATGAAAATTTTCAGGGTATATTGAAAATCGTACAATATATATTTGTTTGAATAAAACTAAATTGTTCAACTTGAACTTGATAGTCAATTAGGAAATTTTATTGTTGACGTGAGTTTAGATGAAAATTTTCCTACGACTACTGGGATATGAGGTCTTACTCAAAAGATGCATGGTTGCTATAATAAAAATCATATTGTATTTACATTTGTTTATTTGCTTGTGTTAAGTTTTCATTGATCTTACCTGTTGCCACAACTACAGTGGGAATAGCATTTTCAGCAATGCAACTTATCTAGAGTTCACTACTTAATCAAATGAGAGACAAAATTTTGAATTAATAATTGTTTGGTAGTATACATAAAAAAAATGTTTTTCGGAAAGATGGTAAAAAAATAATCATGCAATGCTTTTTAAATCATGAAGAGTCGAAGAGGAATGTTATAATTTAATGTCATGTAATTACGTTTAAAATTTATATTATATAAGTGTAGGTATTGGTTTATGTTCCTGTTTTAAATTTTTATTTTCGTACATTTTTATTACTATTAATTGGAGAAAAAAAGTTTTTTGGTGTAACTTTCTTGTAATCCATTTTTCGTCCCAAAAAAATTTAACTATCTAATTTTTGTCACATAGTTATCTCAACTTTCAACTTTTGTCCAATTTTCGCTGAAAAATAGAAAAATTTATCATTTTCGGTCATACACAAGTCACGTATCGATTAAAATTGGGGGTTTCTAAGCTCGTAGCTGACGCGGACGATGAATGTTAAATAAAATTTTATTTTTTCCACAACTTAGGAGGAAGTTTCTTGTTATTTCTAATTTTTTTAAAAATTAATTTTTGTTTAATAGTCAATATCTTTGTTTGCTACAAGCTCGAGAACCCTCAGGGCATGTTTGTTTTAGGCCGAAGAGATCCGGATGGGTGATGGACTTCCCCCCATCCCAGCCACTTTTCGAATTTGCACATCACATTTTTCATTCAAATACACATTCATCCATATTATACATCTATACCCTAAAACTATCACATCACTATTTTTCTTACACCAACTTATTCTCTCTTATATTTTTCTTTCATACAATCATTATCACACTAACTAATAATAATAAAATAATACATCATCATAATTAAAAAGTATTTATTTGATATAAAACTTCATCCACATCTACTACATCCAACACAAAACAAACACTAGATTATTATTCACATGATTTTTCTCATCCACCTTTTTTCTCCATTCGAATTTCTTCCATCCACCTCAAGACGAAAACAAACGTGTCCTCAATTTTAACCACTTTGACTTGTTCATGATCAAAAATGATAAAATTTTCTATTTTTTGTGAAAATGAGACCAAAATTTGACAATATTATAGATAATTATAAGACCAAAATTAAACATTTAAATTTTTTAGAACGAAAAATAAATTACAGAAAAATTATAGGACCAAAAAATATTTTTTCTTCTATTAATTGAACCCCTGGCCGAAAATTCTGGCTCTGTCACTGCATGAAACCCACCCAACAATTATATGAAGATAGAAAATAAATGATATGATGGGATAAAACGTAGAGAGGATTGGCATCAAAGACAAGGACGTAGTGTGGTGATAAATCAACCATGCTTGAAACCGGCCCACTATAGATAAATGGCATTAAATAAAAATGTAAATATGCATGTATGCCAGAGCGATAGCAAAACCCAACAAAGATATGAAATTTACATTAAATAATAGTACATAATCTACACTAGTACATTGTTATAAAAAAATGCACCGTAATTTGGACTCGCTCCAATCTAAAACTGCTATCATTGCATTTGCCTACACCCCATCTAATTTCTTATTCGTATATATATCTCTGTCGTTTCCCTGCAAAAAATGGACCCCCTAATTTCCCATAAAAAAAGACAGCAAATATTTACTTCTACTCTATGCTCAAAATAATTTCCTTTCCTATAGTCATATAAAATCTTGAAATTACGCTCACTCAATTAGTCTTATGAAACATGGAAACGTGTAGGCTACAAAAATTCAGCCTCTGTTTCCAATTCATCCTCTTCTTCACTGTTATCAATTCCGGATATGGAGATTCGGGGGGATGAAATTCGAGTTGATCCACCGGTGGCGCAAGGCGGCGCCGCCGCCGTCGCTACTCGAGCGGACGAAGCAGATGCTTCACAGCGACGTCATTCGTCTCGCCGCAATATCGACGCAGAAACAGGGGAATCGGAGTTTCGACGCAATTAGGCGAAAAACAGAGGAAAATCAAAATCAGAATGGAATTCGTCCGGATTGTAATAACGGAAGCGGCAGAAAAAGAAGGGATAAGGATAAGGATCGCAATGTATCCGGCGAATTGCCGATTCATTCGGGGGCGGATTTGGGGACGGGTCAGTATTTCGTGAATGTTCGGGTCGGGTCGCCCGCTCAGAAAGTGGTGCTGATTGCGGATACTGGTAGTGATCTGACGTGGATGAAGTGTAAGTACCGGTGCCGTGGCGGTGGCTGCCGGAGTAAGCACCACCGCTTTTTTCGCGGCGACCGTTCGTCGTCTTTCCGGCCGGTGCCCTGTTCTTCCGACACGTGTAAGGTCGATCTGGCGAATCTCTTCTCACTCACTCATTGCCCTTTGCCTACCGATCCATGTACCTATGATTACAGGTACATTTTTTTTTTTTTTTTTTTTAACATTTTTGTTTTAATTTTATGAGTTAGGTGTATGCACATGTTCGTCATTATTAATAAGGAACTAATGTAACAAAAATGAATTGATTCCACGCGTTATTTTGTTTTTGGCCAAATACTCGAATTTAGCATGTATATATTTTGACTTTTCATCAATTTCAACGCATATTTTTTTCTCGCTCCAGGTTTAAAACATATTTTCACTTAATATTTAAAAATATTCCCGATTACTATTTTCGGCAAAGTTCGTCTAATGTGGTCATCGTAGTTAACTTGTCATGCTAATATGTAAATATTAAAATGAAAAAATAAAAAATATCACCACTTAAATAGTTAAATTAGAAATAATGACCCGAGATGTTTTTATATGCTGCATTTTTTTAATCTTAGGTGGTAATATTTTTTATTATTTTTATTTTAATAGTTACACGTCAATAATACATGTGGATTCCGACGACCATATCGAGACAGATCTTGTCGCAAATGGTGAATCGAAATGTTTTTAAATATTAAATGAAAGTATGAGTTAAATTTAGAAAAAGAAAAAATATATGCTAAAATTGATAAAAAATTAAAAATATGGGTTAGATTTTATCACTTGACCTTTATTTTTAGATGAGAAATAATGTAACATGAGTGGAATTATTTCATGAATTAATATAATATAAATAAATTGATTAGACGGAATTCTGTCGATTATAATTATATTGGTAATGTGACTGAGAGGTCGTACATGTTTTTTTTTTTTTACTGTGATCGCTCCATCGGTAAAATTGTGAAAGGGTAAAAGTAATTTTGAGAGTATGTGTTTGGATAGAAACAGCTTGTCTGTATTAGAGCGTGGCTAATGAATGATGCCTTTGTATTTATTGACAGTGTGTTATGTAGCACCCCATTTCAAGATTTTCTCTCACATTCCAGCAATGTTTTTGTCTCTCCAGTTGGGGTAAAATCTGTCACCTATTAAGAGAAAATATCTAAAGTAGTCCTGTAACTTAGGCCGATTCCAGTTGTAGTCCTATAACTTTTATCTTTTTCAATTTTAGTCCTGTAGATGTCAATTTTAATCTTATTTCACCGGAAAATTTTAAAATCGCCGGAAAACCATATGTGTGACTCACACGCGTATTATGAATTGGGTTTCCGGCCTAATCACACTAAGTTGGATCCACTTGTATTAAAAAAGATCGTCACGTCATCATCTCTTTGGTAAAAGATATCTGAAAATTTATACTGAAAATTCTAAAATCGAAAGCCCCCATTCAAAAGTATTTTGCCATTTGCACCAGTCTTACGCTTGAAGACCCATTTGCAATCTGTGGGTGTAACCCCTTTAGGCAACTCAATCAAGTAAGCGTGCGAGTCACACATGTGGTTTTCCAGCGATTTTAAATTTTTCCAGCGAAAAAGGACTAAATTTGACATCTACAGGACTAAAATTGAAAAAGATAAAAGTTACAGGACTAAAACTGGAATCGGCCTAAGTTACATGACTACTTTTGATATTTTCTCACCTATTAACTTAGTTAGTTAGCTCACTTCTCCTTATTTATCCAGAGTTAATGATTTCCCATGCACCACAAATTGTGTTTCAGAAAATTGAAAAGAACAAAATTTGGATCTAATTGCATTTTGAAATCAAAATATGAAATCCCTTTTTTTTATCTCAAATGTTACTGCCTCTCTTTTCATTGTGGAATCAGGCAAAAGGTTGTGAAATATAAATAAACAAAGAGGATGCATTTAATTAAATATCCGAACGCTATAAATGCTAAGTAGTGTCAGCAAGGCTGCATTCTAACAGTTGAAGCCATTACAGCTCCTACCTACATCCAAACATGGCAGTAATGGCAGAGTTATTGAGAAGTAGATTTGGTCACATGACTTGAGATCTTTACACCCGTACAATGCCTTGTTTGGTTTGAATTGCTTCACTATCTAAAAATATATATAGTATTTGATAAATGTTTACAATTAATGGATTTAATTAGGTACGGAGACGGTTCAGCCGCGCTAGGCCTATTTGCGAAGGAGACCATCACGTTTCCCCTAACGAACGGGAGGCGTACGCGCCTCCGCAACGAGTTGGTCGGGTGCAGCGAGTCCACCCAGGGCGAAAGTTTCAAAGGTGCTGATGGCGTGATGGGATTAGGCTACAGCAATTTCTCGTTTGCTGTGAATGCAGCAAATAAATACGGGGGCAAATTGTCGTATTGTCTCGTTGACCATTTAGCCCCCGTAAACGTAACAAGTTACCTAATCTTGGGTTCGCACAAACAAGTAAATATATCGTACGAGAAAATGCACTACACTGAGCTAGTCCTAGGCGAGATCTCATCATTCTACGCCGTAAACATGAGGGGCATCTCGATCGGTGAATCAATGCTGGAAATTCCAGCCGAGACATGGAATGTGAGCGGGACGGGAGGCGTGATCGTTGACTCGGGGTCGAGCCTGACCGCCCTGACCCTGCCCGCTTACAAACCCGTTATGGACATGTTGCAGCTATCGTTGGTGCAATTCGAGAAGTTGGATATAGAGATTGGACCGCTCGAGTACTGCTTTAACGCGACAGGATTCAACGAGACGTTGATCCCGAGATTGGTGTTCCATTTTGACGACGGGGCGAGGTTTGAGCCGCCGGTGAAGAGCTACGTGATCGACGCGGATACAGGGGTGAAATGTCTGGGATTTGTGCATGCGGCTTGGCCTGGTGCATCAGTGATTGGGAATATAATGCAGCAAAATCATTTCTGGGAATTTGATCTTGTTAATAGTAGGTTGGGATATGCTATTTCAGAGTGCACCTAGAGTTGCCCAAATTATTCATTGTTGCATGTGAATTTTATTTCATATTCGTTTCTTATTCAAATTTGTATACATTGATGGACAGAAAGCGAATAAGTGTTCAGAATTGGATTGTTATCTCCTCTATACTCCTTGGTTTATGTCAATTCCTGAATCTTTAATACATGGATTCAGAATTATGGTGGTCCATTGAATAATTTTTTATTTTCTTCATGTCATAAATCCACAACATGAACATAAAGTGGAACATTAAAATGTAATTCATTAGGATATCAGATAAGTCAAACAAATCATAATCATAAATTTTTTGAAAATCTAATTTTGTGTCTTATTTCATTCAATGTGTAGGTATCTTGTCCTTTCAAATAAGTTACGGACATCTTTCATGATATAAGAGGGTATGTTTCTTTTGAGATTTTATAGATCGGACACTGTCCAGCAGTGCATTAGCATATTGTACTATATGTTTAATGTATTGTACATTACAGAACGTTAATGTATGTGGTACAACATGTTAAAGTGGACAATGTCCAACAATGTAGCATAACCGTGGAAGTCCCCCGTCACGTTATACAGTGAACACACAATTAGTTACAATTAACCTATGTTACACATGAATAGCAAATATGCAAAGTGCATTAGCATATTGTACAACATGCTTGATGTGTTGTACATTATAAAACATTTAATGCATATGGTATAACATGTTAAAACATTGTTAGACATTGTCCAACAGTGTAGCATGGAAATAATCTTGGAAGTCCCCGTCACGTTAAACAGTGAACACACAATTAGCTACAATTAACCTATGTTACACATGAATAGCAAATATGCTAAGGAAATAAAAGAGAGAGATTACATGGAAAAATTAGTTGGATGCCGACACAGAGTAGTATAAATGGAGGGCAAGTTAGGGCAGCCTAGATACTTGCATCTATTATTTGAAACAAAAAGACAACATACTTTCACATTAAAGATGCGTCCCCAATGGCCAATTTACCATTACAAGCCTTACTTTTTTTTCTCAACCACATTTCACATAAAATCTTTTGTTTTCTTAATCTGATTTTTAATTATTTGTTTAATTTTTGAGCATGTAGATGACGAAACTGGCCCCCTCACGCACACGTAATGGGGGCCAATCCACAGAAATTCTGGATCTGTATAGTTTGTATTAGAAAAATTTCTAAAGAGTTCACAAGATAAAGGGCTAAAAATATTTTATATATAAATAAATAAATATGATGACAAGGAATGAAGATTTGAATGATTACATTAACCATGTGGTAGGGGAATTCAGTTTCAACAATCACGCCTCTTCTTCCGCTATCTAATTGTTGTTTCTTACCTAATCATACGCCTATTTTCTTACAAATCGTTGCAGAAAATAATTTGTGGTATACTTTGTCAACGGAAAAAAAAAATGTGGTACAAAAAATAGGGAGACAGTCTTTGCATGAGAGAATCTCATAAATAAAATGGATATTCATCTTAGTATTGAGTCAAATGTTCCTTTAGAAAATAATCGAGTTAGAGCCTTATAAACTTAAGGATCATATCAATATAATAAATGAGATATGTCTCATATAGTAGACAGTCTCATGCAAATTTTTTATACAAAAAAAATATACATATGATCTTATACATGAGACGAAATTTTACTTTTTTAATCAAATCATATTTTCCTTTAAAATATGATTGGATTGGGGTCTCATAAGTTCATGAATCATATGATATAGTAAATGTCTCATATATTTTTTGTCAAAACAATATATATGTACATTTGTGATATTTAGATTTTAAAATATCTTGGCCGTTATGACTTATGAGTTATGAGTGTAGCTATTTTTATATGTAATCTGCATATAACTCATTTAATTTTAATGTCATTCAAGTTCAACAGTCATGTTAGAATGTCATCTAAGAATCTTTATGGTTTGATATTAATTCAAGTTCAGTATAACAAGATTGTAGGTTTGATGTGATGGCCGCAATTATAACCTTCCACCTCAGGTATATTTATATAGTTTTGTTGTGGGCATATAGCGCGAGGTCGGGCGCGACCTAGAAAGAAATAGAGGAGGACCAGACCACATTTTGCACAAGTATAACACCTCGCCGAAAAGATGGAAACAAATGCATGCCAAGCACGAGCATGCGACCTGGATGCACCTCACAGGTCGCACACTGACACAAGTACGGATCATTAATGGAGATGGGACCCGTGGCAGGCGAGCAGCACCAGGAACCTTACCTACGAATGACCTTAATCAGAGTTGTGTCAGTAAATGACGGTAATGATGAGTAGCTAGGAGTAGTTAGACGGCTAAATCCCTGCAAATCCGGATTGACCTCGGGCGACGTCCCAGCGAGGTGCGCGAGCTCTTAATACCTCGAACGACCTCCCAGCGACCTCCGACCTGAGTCACATCAATCATGTAGCATTTAATGTTTCACATAGCTATAATTCGGCTACTTGTACTTGTAATCCGGGAGAGTGAGCTCCACTCTCCCAAACCTTATAAATATGGGTCATTTATGAACAAGAAAATTGGAGAAATTAATACCATACCAAACCTCTTGTAAATTTATTGCTCAAACTCTTATCCTCTCAAGCAATCATATATCATAAATACAATCCACTTTATACATTTATTGTTTGTGTCACTAAGATCACTAAGCCACATCTTAATCCATAATCCTCATATTTTAGTGCACAACAATTAACACTAGAAGAAGTGTACTCTTTAAGAAATATCAAGCTATATTCTTAGTCTTTTTCTCATTGGAGTATTCCTCACGAATCTTCGATACAAACCCATCTCATACATCAAAATCTCTCAAAAAAACCACTCAACCATGTCTCAAGCAACTCTCATCACCAAGAGAAGAGTCATTTCGGCTTTAGGTCGCTCCGACGGAGCAGGGGCTAGCGGCCCGGCCGTTAGCAACTGCAAGGCTGGGGGACCCACCATCGGGATTGCTCAAAAGCTTGAGTAGATCCGTACCCCGAAAGAAATCGATGAAGCTATCGCGGAGTTACGTCGAAAGCAGACCGAAGTACAGATCCCAGATGGCGACCTATGCCACAACCTGAACCGGAAGGCCCAAAGCAAGGGCAAAGGCCAGAGGCTCGAGGAGTCTCACCACGAAGAGGCGTACAAGGAAAGAGCCAGTTACGATGGACCTCGCCATGAAGGATCTCGCTGCGAGGAACCTCACCACCGCGAGAGAAGCCAGGAAGCCAACTCTCGTGGGACACAATGTACTCCAGTCTATCGACGTAATCCGAACGAAGGGCCAAATCCCATCCACAAACATTTGTTCTCAGAAGGTTTCAATAGCGGCCCACATCGAGGTCGCGGACCCCAGCGAGATCAGCCCAGGCCGACGCAGCGCAACCGGGCCGAGCCTGAAAGATCATTTTCAGGATCAGTGGCCCAAGGCGGACCCAGGCAACGAGTGTCGGCGAAGGACCGACTCGAACGAAGTCCCTCACCCCGCAGATCAGAGAGGACTCCTTCACCATACAGACGTCGCCGAACTCCCTCACCTCGCCGACAAGAAAGAAATTCTCCGCCTCGCCCTCACCACGGTGAGGTCGCAGGACCGAACGAGTCTCCACAAATGGCCGCCATCCTCCAGAATATCAAAGAGCTCCAAGAACAATTAGAGAACAAGGGGGGAGTACCTCTCACCACGAAAATTCCCGTCTCGCCGTTATCACCCACAGTCATGCTCGCCCCTGTCCAAATCAAGATAAATGTCAACTCCATCACCCAATACAACGGCAGCACCGATCCGATAAATCACGTGAGCAAATACACATCCTACATGAATTCCATGGGCGCGACTGATGCCACTCAATGCCGCCTTTTCCGCTCACTCTAGGCGACCAAGCCTACCGATGGTTCAACACCTTACCCCCGACGTCCATAGAATCTTTCCACCAGATGGCTCAATTATTCCTCACTCACTTCGCCTCGCTAACCCCGCACAAGGGAACAAAACAACGCTTGGCAAACATATATCAGTTCGAGGAGGAGTCAGACCGAGCATATATTGATCGAATAGACCAACTCATTATGGAAGGCGAGCCACTGGGCGACGAAGCCAAAGTATTAGGGATAGTGCATGGACTGAAGAAGGGAACGAAACTTTGGAAAATGATGAACAAGGATTATCCATCGAGCTACGCCGATTTCCGATACCGGACAGGGATTATGATCACCAATGCCGAGATACTGGCCTCAAGGTTGGGCGAGCAGCGACCAAGCGAGGTGAAAGTCGAAGCCAAGAAACCTGAACAAAAATCCGAGAAGCCTTTCACACCCACGAACTACCGAGCCCAGAGAGCTTTCAAGCCAATTGATAACCCTCTGGAGATAAAACTCTTGGAGAAGTTAACCATGAATGCAGCTCGGGTTTTTCAGGCGATCAGAGGCAAGCAGCATATCCCACCACCCAAAGAGATGTACCAGGACCCTTCCAAACTCAACCCGAGGAAATTTTTATGAGTACCACAAATTCCATCGGACATACCACCGAACATTGTCGTGGACTCGCGCAGGGAGCTCGAGATTGTACGAGGAAGGGAAGTTAGAGAACTTCGTCAAGCCAAAACATCAGCAAAACCAACGACAATCGCCACCGCCAGGAAACCAGCCCCGACCAAGGAAAGCAAGGTCCATAGATCCCAGCGGGGGCGGAGAACAGGGTCATCCACATGATCTGCCCTACAGGGGGGACTCTTGGGGTTTTCTCCCAATGACGCCCCTATCTAGCCGACGCGTCAAAAGGCGAGATCGAAGCTCTCGACAATGTTGACTTGAAGTTGCCTTCCAATCCACACCATAACCCCAAATCGAAACAACTCACCTTCACCGGGAGGACAAGGATGGGGTGGTTTTCCGAATCGATCCACTCGTGATCTCGCCCCAATAATGGGGGGCTCTAGTTCATCGTGATCATGATTGATAATGGGGCTTTCTCGCAACATCCTTTTCAAGAAGACTCTCGACCACGCTTCGACGATTTCTACTCCTACATCGAGCCCCAAGTCGATTCGAGGTTTCTAAACCAAATTGTTGAGGCCTATGGGATGATCTCGCGTGCAGTCGAGATCACGCCAACCTTAGACATCGAAGTGAAGGCGATAAGGCAAATAGACTTTTGTAATCATCGATGCCCCTCGAAATTTCAATGTTTTCAAATTTCAATGTTTTCATCGGCAGCCTTATCTAACATGAGTTTCGGGATCCTGATGGGAAGATTGGTACCATCTGGGGGAATAAGTTGCACGATCTATTTGGGGTGAATATTTAAATACAAATTTAATTCATTAATTATTACTAGCATGAATTAATCCTATATTAATTCAAATAATAATTGCAACAACATATCATGCATATAATTAATTCACGTAAAACCTACGCATGCGAATTCTACGGGTTTACGTGAACGCATTCCTCTTGGGATGGCAAAGGACTTCGGGATGGACTAACCAAAAGGACTTCCCAAGTATTCCCTTAATCCCTTGCTCAACTATCCGGTGGAAGGACACTTGTCGAACAATTAACAAAAGGAAAAAATAAACTTTGTTGCACCACCTATGTGGATTTGCTAATTTTTCCAAAGACATGGAATTATACTTGGGAATGAACTAATCATCCCTATTTATAGGAGATAGGTGGTCGAAAATTTTAGTAGAAAATCAATGTGGGAAAAGACTTTTTCTTGGTCACCAAGAAATCTTGAATATATCTCCTATATTCTTTTTCCCATAATTAAAATATTCCACAAAAAATCCCACCTCCTCATATATGGATATTTTTGAAAATTTAGTAGTGCAAGAATCCAAGATTTGGATCTTCTTGAATTTATGAGATATTCTTGTATTTCAAGAAATACATATCTTCCATAATATCTTTTCAAGAAAATCAAAAAATCTTTCTTGCCCAATTATATTTCAAAAATTTAGAAATTTTCTATATAGATAACCAAGTGGGAGATTTCTTGGATTTAATGAGATAATCTTGTATTCCAAGAATACATATCTTCATTCCATAACAAAATTCAAAGAAAATCTTTCTCCCTCTTTTATCCATAAATTTCAAAAAATAGAGGAAAAATTAAGCAACAATATTTATTTTATTTTAATCACCTTTTTCGCTTATTGGACTATTTGTTGGGCTACTTTGGGGTCTTTAGGAGAATTAAGATTGGACCTTCTAATGGACCTTGAATATCTAATATTGAGCCACAATATAATTCGAGCCCATAAATATTAATTAATCCCACTACATAATTAATATTGACTATCCATCTTAACCCATATTACAGTCAATATGGCTCCCGGTCATTATTTCCCGTGTTTAAGATTATCTAGCCCATTAATTAATTCAAGCCACTAAAATAGCTTTCCGTTAATTAATATCTTTTGTCCTTGGTCAAGGAACGGTTCAACATTATTATCCATACCGAAAACTAATTCCACTTGCAAGATTTGGTATGATAAAACTTATGAACCTCCCAAGGGGGCAAATCAAACAAGCTTACTTGCACACGATTCTTCGTATTAAATCTTAGCAATCACATGTGACCAATAATATTGCCCAAGATAAAAAAGTATTGAATCTCTCTCTGATTCGCTACCCATGATATAAGTCAAAGCAATAGTTACCAATCCCACGTGATCCTATTTAAGGGACGAAGGTTAAGAAACAACGAACCACCGAGGTCTAATTATTCCTTGTTCTCGCTTACAAGAATTTATCCTCCTCAGAGGTCCTATTCAAAGATCACCATGCACTAGTGTAATCTCTTGGTCAAGACAAACCAATCCGAGCCTTACACCTCAACCTTTCGTGATGGGTTGTTCATTTCCATCTAGGTCGTGAATGGCGTACTTTTAGTTACAATGGACTGTTAATTTAATCTTCTGTGATCTGGTATCACTAAATTAACTACAATGTAACACGCATTTAATTATTGAACAGCTTATATGCAAGAAATATATGTAACATTCAATCATATTTAAAGCATCGCTGATAAACAATTTATTTCAAAGAAATAAGTCTCGAAATTCAATTTTGATTATACAAAGTAAAAGCATACTTTCCAGTATAATCCCAACAAATATCATCCTATATCTATTGTATTAAGTTTCCCAGATCTGATGGGAAGATTGGTACCATCTGTTGGAGAATAAGTTGCACAGATCTATTCATGGTGAATATTTAAATACAAATTTAATTCTTATAATTATTACTAGAATGAATTAATCATATATTAATTCAAATAATAATCCAACAACATATCATGCATATAATTAATTCACGTAAATCCTACGCATGCGGAATTCTACGAGTTTACGTGAATGTACCTCTTGGGATGGCAACGGTCTGGCTGATTAGACTAACCAAAAGAACTTCCCAAGTATTCCCTTAATCCTTGCTCATTATCCTAAGGTAGGACACTTGCGAACAATTAACAAAAGGAAAATAAATTGTGTTGCACCACCTTTGTGGATTTACTAATTTTTCCAGCACATGGAATTGTACTTGGGAATGAAAGAGTCATCCCCTATTTATAGAGCATAGGTGGTCGAAATTTTGGGTAGAAAATAATGTGCGAAAATCTTTTCTTGATCTCCAAGAAATCTTGAATATATCTCCTATATTCTTTTTCCCATAATTATAATATTCCACAAAATCCCACTTACTCTTTGTCATGAGATATTTTTGAAAATTATAGGCAAGATTCCAAGATTTGGATCCTCTTGAATTTATGAGATATTCTTGTATTTCAAGAAATACATATCTTCTATAATATCTTTTCAAGAAAATCAAGAAAATCTTTCTTGCCCTTTATATTTCAAAAATTTAGAAATTATCTTCATGAATAACCAAGTGGGAGATTTCTTGAATTTAATGAGATAATCTTGTATTCCAAGAATACATATCTTCATTCCATAACAAAATTCAAAGAAAATCTTTCTCCCCTTTTATCCATAAATTTCGAAAATAATGAGGAAAAATAAGCAACAATATTTATTTTATTTTAAACACCCTTTTCAGTTATTGGACTATATGTTGGGCTACTTAGGGGGCCTTTAGGAGAATTAAGATTGGACCTTCCAATGGATCTTGAATTATCAATATTGAGCCACAATATTATTCAAGCTCATAAATATTAATTAATCCCACTACATAATTAATATTGCACTATCAATCTTAACCCATATTACAGTCAATATGGCTCCCGGTTATTATTTCCCGTGTTTAAGATTATCTAGCCCATTAATTAATTCAAGCCACTGAAATAGCTTTCCGTTAATTAATATCTTTTGTCCTTGGTCAAGGAACGGTTCAATATTATTATCCATACCGGAAACTAATTCCACTTGCAAGATTTGGTATGATAAAACTTATGAACCTCCCAAGGGGGCAAATCGAACAAGAGTACTTGCACACGATTCTCCGTATTAAATCTTAGCAATCACATGTGACCAATAATATTGCCCAAGATAAAAAGTATTGAATCTCGTTGATTCTCTACCCATGATAAGTCAAAGCAATAGTTACCAACCACACGTGATCCTATTTAAGGAACGAAGATTAAGAAATAACGAACCACTGAGGTCTAATTCTTCCTTGTTCAGTTCTGAAGAATTTGTCCTCCTGTAGGTCCTATTCAGTGCATCAGTCATGCACTAGTGTAATCTCTTGGTCAAGACAAACCAATCTGAGTCTTACACTTCAACCTTTCACGATGGATTGTTCACTTCCATCTAGGTCGTGAATGGTGTACTTTTAGTTACAAGGGACTGTTAATTTAATCTTCTGTGATCTGGTATCACTAAATTAACTACAATGTAACACGTACTATTTAATGAACAGTTATGCAGTAAATATATGTAACATTCGATGATATTTAAAGTATCAGTGATAAACAATTTATTTCAGTAAATAAGTCCGAAATTCAATTTTGATTATACAAAGTAAAAAGCATACTTTCCAGTATAATCCCAACAATCTCCCACTTATACTCAAAGTCTGCTTTTAAGTATACTACAAACATGTCTCGTGTAGTTCCTACTTCGTGACATCTAATGTCACCTACACGAACCTAATAATTTCTTCCACTTATACTCAAAGCAGATTGGCAACGGTCTTGACACTCATTCCTTCCACATGTCTCTCGAATGTATTCAGAGGCAGACCCTTTGTGAATGGATCTGCTAGGTTGTCTTCTGACGCTATCTTTGCCACATCTATATCTCCTCTCTTAACGATATCTCGTATAAGATGGTATTTCCTTTCAATGTGTTTGTCGACTTTTGGGCTCGTGGTTCCTTTGAATTTACAAATCGCTCCGGCATTGTCACAATAAATGTTGATTCTGGCTTGGGCAAATTCGAACCACATTCAAGTCCACTAGGAAGTTCTTGAGCCAAACCGCTTTTTTTTCGCCGCAGTTAGCCTACATATTCGCTTCCATGGTAAAATCATGACGATTTCGCTGACGCTTCTCCATGTCACGGCTCCTCCCCCATGCAAAACACACTAATGAGGTAGATTTTCCGAGTCTATGTTTGATTGGAAATCCGAGTCCGTAGCCGATGGGGATTGAACTATCGATCGATAAATCAACATTCTATCCCGAGTTCTTTTCGGATACTTGAGATGTTTTTAATCGTCATCAATGTTCTTTCCCTGTTACTTTGATATCTTGCCACCATGCCAAAAGCAAAAGCAGATATTCGGTCTCGTACACAAAGATTGCATACATAAGGCTTCCGGCAAACCAAGCATAAAGAATGCCTCTCATGTCATCTATCTCCTTTTGGTCTTAGGGCACATTTTCTTGGATAGATGGATTCCATGTCCGAAAGGTACGAAGCCTTTCTTGGAATTTTTGCATCTTTCAATCGTTTTCAAGACAATTGTCTATGTATGAATCTTCATGATAAGCCTATCATCCTTTTCTTGCGATCTCGGTGATCTTGATCCCAAGGATGTGTGCGGCTTCCCCAAGTCCTTCATATCAAACCCATTTTTGAAAGCCATGCCCTTACGCCCGATAACACCTTTACATCGTTCCCGATGATCGAATGTCTTCTACGATAGTACTAAGAATACCAATGCAGCTTCCGACACGCTTTTTGTACACACAACTTTCGAACTCATTTTGATCGAACCCATAAGACTTTATAACATGATCAAAACATTGGTTCCAAGCTCTGGATGCTTGTTTGAGTCCGTAAATGGACTTCATGAGCTTACAAACTAGGTGTTCTTGGCCTTTTTCAATGAAGTCTTGGGGTTGTTGCATATAGATCTCTTCATCAAGACTTTCGTTAAGAAAAAGATGTCTTGACATCCATTTGCCCGATTTCAAAGTCGAGATCTTGCAAACAATCGATAAGAGAATTCTGATGGACTTAAGCATGGCTACGGGTGAAAAAGTTTCCTCATAATCGATCCCTTCTTTCTGAGTATAACCTTTCGCCATGAGTCTTGCTTTGAAGGTTTTCACCTTCCCGTCCGGTCCTCTTTTTCTCTTATACACCCACTTGCAACCAATGGGTTTGACCCCATTAAGTGGTTCGACTAGCTCCCACACTCTGTTATGAAACATAGAACCCATTTCGCTTTCATTCTTTGTTTGCCAAGAATCTGCATCCTTGTCTTGGATTGCCTCGTCATATGTCCATGGGTCTGATTCGTCTTGTCCGGGAATCAAGTCCGAGGACTCTCCTATTTCCATGAATCTCTCGGGCTGTTTCACAACCCTCCCACTACGACGAGGTTCCGGTTGTGTAAGTGTGTCGTTTGGTATGTCATCTAGTACAGTTGACATTGAGGTTAGCCCCCTTAGCTCATTTAAGGTAATCTCACTTCTGGGTCTTCTTTCGTTCATGTAGTCTTCTTCCAAAAATCTAAAGTGGGTGCTTATTACCACCTTTTGATCTTCGGGACCATAGAACATACACTCTTTTGTTCCCTCGGGGTATCCCACAAACAACCTTAATTCTGATTGAGGATCCAATTTTCCGGCTTCCTTGTCCAACACGTAGGCCGGACACCCCCAAATCCTCATGTGTCTCAAACTAGGCTTGCACCCGGTCCACAATTCTTTGGGAGTTTTGGGAACCGATTTGGATGGCACCAAGTTCAGAATGTAGGCTACTGTTTCCAAGGCATGACCCCCAGAACGACTTGGGTAGATCCGCATAACTCATCATAGATCTAACCATTTCCAAAAGAGTTCTTCGCCAACCCCGCAACCCCGCAATTTGTTGAGGGGTTCCGGGTGCGATGAGATGGGATGCAATCCTTCATCGATAAGTAGTTCAAAAACTCATCGCGAGGTATTCGCCTCCATGATCGGATCGTAGAGACTTGATATTGGACACTTGTGTGAGCTTTCGCTTGGCTATTCCCTTGGCTCCAAATGTCCTCTTGGTCATTTTACCCTCCAAACATGATTCGCAGTTGAATTGGTTCAACTTGGAGAAACTCCAAAGAACCGCCTTTCACCAACCTTTGGATCCTCTTTGGATTTATATGACCTAATCTCGAGATGCCATAGAAGTGTTTCGCTTCACGCCCGATGAACGCTTTTCTTTTCTCGGAAACAATTGATGTGTTATAGGATGCATTTACGTGAGTGGTGTGCACAAGATTAATTGTATAGAGATATTCGATAACGTTCCATGACGATAAATTTATCAAAAATAGAAATGGTAACATCTTTTATTAAAAGTAACCAATATCCATCAAGAAAAAGTTTAGAAACCGAAATCAAATTCTTTTTTCTAAACTTGGAACGTAAAGAACATCTCTTAAAATTAAAACTCGCTCTTCAAAAGACAGTGCACTTCTCCCATCGCTTCACCGCCACTCTTGAAGATCGCCCAAAGGAGATGAGGATCTCACTCCCACTAAGTTGTTTCGTCCGCTTGAACCCCCAGAATGTGAAACAAACATGATCGATGGATCCCAGATCCACCACCCATAAAATGGGAGGCATACGCCACTAAACAAGTCTCAACAACTAGTGCGTGAGAATTACCTTTCTTTCCATTCCTTTTGGGTTTGGAACAGGCTGACCTCCAATGTCCTTTCTTATCGCAATTAAAACATTTTCCTTTTGTTCCTTTCTTGACACCCAAACAGCTAACTGTCTTAAGCTCACTTTTCTTAGTGATGAGTTTGCTTTGGTTCTGACCACTTTCCTTTTCTTGAGACTTGCCTTCCACTGGCCTAGATCTCGAGAAAAGACTTTTGGTCACCAATGCTTCGTCTTTCTTTCCTAAATGTTTCTCTATCTTCTCCAAGGCTTCTTGTAGGGTGTCCATAGTAAACATGTGATCACTCATCACAAAACTACAGTAAAACCCATCGAAGCATCTTGGAAGAGTTAGCAAAAGAAATTCGATTTGGGCCTCATCACAATACTTAGTTCCGAGATAAGTCAGTTTTTCAAAATGGTGTTTAATTCTGAAAACATGCTCCCTTACGGGTGTTCCCTCAACCATTTTTAGCATGGCCACGTCGTCATTTTTAAACTGATTTATCATGCGGTCTTTTGTTAAAAACATTTCTTCAAGACTTTGCATAATTTCTACAGCAGACTCAACACCTTCATGAATGTGTCTCAAATCATCGAGCAAAGAAGTCAAGATTACACGTTTCATGGGTTCATTGGCCTGCTCCCAAATATTATACAATTGTCTTTCCGCATTAGGTGATTCATCAGTAGGCTTACGTGGCTTGGGTACATCAAGAACCCAATGATGTTCTTGTACAGGTAGGACAAAACTCATATTTCGTTTCCAAACATTATAGTTTTCGCCAATTAATTGGTGTTCTTTGAGTGTATATAACAGTGGATTAAAAGGTTGCGACATGATGAACTGAAATAAACAATAATATGCATAAGCACAAATATATCACAAGGTTCGATCACATGCATCATATTAAAATCTCAAAAAATATGAACATGCATCAGCCAACATCTCAAAACAGTTTAAATAAGCCACGTGGGGTGGGTCATTATTTAAACACATTCAAGCAGGTTACAAACAAGAACAGTTACAAACCTTTAATATCCAGAATAGTTGGCTCCCACTTGACCAATATAAAATTGACAGGACTTCTTGAAGTATATGCATATCAATTTTATACCTAAGTAATAACCATGATTAAATACAGGATTATTATTTCGTATTGAACGAGCCTCGTGGGGAGGGTCATCGTCGCCACTAGTAATAATCCACAATCATCCATTTGGAATTTATTCATGTGAAAGCTAACTTTTGACCGTCCCGTGGGGGGAATTTCTCCAAAAGAATTCACAAATAAATAAATCATGGAGGTCAAGATTAATTCAATTTTATTATCCGGAATAAAATTGTCAATTAATTATTTAAACATACTTAGTAATTTTTTATTGTGAGATTTTTATTGGGCAACTCTCATGCAAACACATTTAAACAAATTAAATAAAGCATAAGATAGCACAATAATAAATCAAGCAAAGCAGAAAAATAAACATATTGGGCACAAATTATCCAATTGTCATGGTTTGATTTTTCTTGGCTTGATTTTGAAGAAACACCGTCTTGAATTTCTCCCACTCGATCGTCTCGAAAAGAACTCCATCTCGAAATGTCACGCCAAGTAGCTCACATGGAATGGATGCGCTTCAAGATCCGCCGCCACTTGCCAAGTCAACTCAAAATCATCTCTCGGCTCACTCGGCGGGTTTTGGCTGGGTAGGACCTCGTCAGCGTCTCGCGCGATCCTCGGCGATCCACGTCTTCGCGCGCCGCTCATCCCAGCGTCGCCCATCGCCTCGCCAGAACCGCGCCGTCGTGTTGCGTCCTCGTCGGCCCCGTCTTGCTCCGCTCATTAGCGTCGCTTAGCACCCGCCCGTCCGATCCTCGACGCGCTTCGGCCCTCGGCCTCGCCTGCGCCCATGCATACTGTCGTTTTCAAGGGCGATTACCAGCGTCGCCCTTTCTTGATTTTATCCTTTAATTCTTAAGCTCGAATCAAGTTTAGATCCGGTTACAATTTATTTACAAAAATAAATAAACCTAGATCTAGACTAGTCTATTACATTGATCAAATCAAACAAATCTTAATCTACTCGTGGATTTTCTCACGAGGTAAAACGAATCCGAACGAATAGAATTAAAAACCACAATTTATATGCATGCATAAATAAACACATTAAATTCCATGACAATTGGATACCGCAAAAAATAGATCTAGCAATTCTACTATCCAATCTCAAATTTATCGACAAATAATTAAATTACAATTTAAAAAATTCAGAGTCTCAAATCGTGGCTCGATACCGATTGTTGGGGAATAAGTTGCACGATCTATTCGGGTGAATATTTAAATGCAAATTTAATTTTATAATTATTACTAGCATGAATTAATCCTATATTAATTCAAATAATAATCCAACAACATATCATGCATATAATTAATTCACGTAAATCCTACGAAGCGAATTCTACGAGTTTACGTGAACGTACCTCTTGGGATTGCAACGGTCTGGCTGATTAGACTAACCAAAAGAACTTCCCAAGTATTCCCTTAATCCTTGCTCGACTATCCGGTGGTAGGACACTTGCGAACAATTAACAAAAGGAAAATAAATTATGTTGCACCACCTTTGTGGATTTACTAATTTTTCCAAAGACATGGAATTGTACTTGGGAATGAAAAGAGTCATCCCTATTTATAGAGCATAGGTGGTCGAAATTTTGGGTAGAAAATAATGTGGGAAAATCTTTTCTTGATCTCCAAGAAATCTTGAATATATCTCCTATATTCTTTTTCCCATAATTATAATATTCCACAAAATCCCACCTACTCTTTGTCATGGGATATTTTCGAAAATTATAGGCAAGATTCCAAGATTTGGATCTTCTTGAATTTATGAGATATTCTTGTATTTCAAGAAATACATATCTTCCATAATATCTTTTCAAGAAAATCAAGAAAATCTTTCTTGCCCTTATATTTCAAAAAATTCAAATTATCTTCATGAATAACCAAGTGGAAGATTTCTTGAATTTAATGAGATAATCTTGTATTCCAAGAATACATATCTTCATTCCATAACAAAATTCAAAGAAAATCTTTCTCCCCTTTTATCCATAAATTTCGAAAATAATGAGGAGAAATAAGCAACAATATTTATTTTATTTTAAATACCTTTTTTCAGGTTATTGGACTATATGTTGGGCTACTTAGGGGACTTTAGGAGAATTAAGATTGATCTTCCAATGGATCTTGAATTATCAATATTGAGCCACAATATTATTCAAGCCCATAAATATTAATTAATCCCACTACATAATTAATATTGCAGACTATCCATCTTAACCCATATTACGATCAATATGGCTCCCGTTATTATTTCCCTTGTTTAAGATTATCTAGCCCATTAATTAATTCAAGCCACCTAAATAGCTTTCCGTTAATTAATATCTTTTGTCCTTGGTCAAGGAACGGTTCAACATTATTATCCATACCTAAACTAATTCCACTTGCAAGATTTGGTATGATAAAGCTTATGAACCTCCCAAGGGGGCAAATCAACAAGCGTGATTGCACACACGATTCTCCGTATTAAACCTTAGCAATTACATGTGACCAATAATATTGCCCAAGATAAAAAGTATTGAATCTCGTTGATTCTCTACCCATGATAAGTCAAAGCAATAGTTACCAACCACACGTGATCCTATTTAAGGAACGAAGATTAAGAAATAACGAACCACCGAGGTCTAATTCTTCCTTGTTCGGGCCTCGAAGAATTTGTCCTCCTCAGAGGTCCTATTCAAAGGCATCACCATGCACTAGTGTAATCTCTTGGTCAAGACAAGTCAATCTGAGCCTTACACTTCAACCTTTCACGATGGATTGTTCACTTCCATCTAGGTCGTGAATGGTGTACTTTTAGTTACAAGGGACTGTTAATTTAATCTTCTGTGATCTGGTATCACTAAATTAACTACAATGTAACACGATTATTTAATGAACAAACAGTTATGCAAAGAAATATATGTAATGTTCGATGATATTTAAAGCATCAGTGATAAACAATTTATTTCAGTAAATAAGTCCGAAATTCAGTTTTTATTATACAAAGTAAAAAGCATACTTTCCAGTATAATCCCAACACCATCAAGGGTGACCAGATTGCGGCAAGAAAATGTTTAACTTACACTTGTGTCGACTTAAATTATGTTTTTTATTTTGGTAGAAAATCCGAGGTGGGGCTAAGTTGTACGAGCCAAACTCCACCCTGGGAAGAAAAAGAAAATGATAAAATGGAGATAAATAATGTAATAGAAATGAATGTAACACCTATGGAAGTTGACATCACCGCCAAAGAGAAACCCGCACACGAGTTACCGGATTTGGAACCTCGCCTCAGTTTTGAGCCAATGGAGGTCGACTCCGAACAATGAGAATCCAACCTAGATCCACGAACGAAAAGAAATGAGCAGCGAGCAACCCCTATCGAAGAACTCGAAAAATCCCCGTCGATCTCGATCGACCAGAACTGAGCGTGACTATCGGGACATGAATTCTTAGCGACCTGCGAGATCAATTGATAGATTTTCTCAAGCAGAATCTAGATGTATTCGCATGGTCACATGAGAACATGGTCGGCATAGACCCCAAGGTCGCATGCCACAAACTGAACATCGACCCGACAAAGAAGCCAGTATCCCAGAAAAGAAGGAAGTTCGGTCCGGAAAAAAATGCAGCCCTGGCCGAGGAAGTAAAGAAACTGCTAGATAATAAATTGATCGAGCAAGCAGATCAGCCGCAGTGGGTGGCCAATGCAGTGCTGGTGAAAAAAACAAACAAATCTTGGCGGCTATGTATCGACTTCACCGACCTCAATGAGGCTTGTCCAAAAGATTACTTCCTGATGCCTCATATCGATCATCTCGTGGATAGCACTGCTGGACACGAGATGATGACATTCATAGATGCGTTCGCCGGGTATCACCAGATCGCCATGGATAAAGATGATCAACAACACACTTCTTTTTTGACAGAGAAAAACGTGTATTGTTGGAAGAGGATGCCATTTGGATTGAAGAACGCAGGGGCAACCTACCAGCGTTTGGTAAATCAGATGTTAGCCGACGAGATTGGAAAGACCATGGAGGTGTACATCGACGACATTGTGGTGAAAAGTGAAAAGAAGGAGGACCATCTATGCCACCTCGCCCGGACCTTTGACATCTTGAGAAAATACAACATGCGCTTAAATCCCAAGAAATGCAGTTTTGGAGTTGGTTCGGGAAAATTCCTGATATCATCAGTCAGCGAGGTATCAAAGCTAACCCTACAAAGATCAAAGCCATCATGGACATGAAACCACCTCGCAACGTGAAAGAAGTCCAAAGATTGACAGGTTGTCTCGTAGCTCTCAACAGATTCATATCCAGAATGGGGGATAAGTGCAAGCCTTTTTTCGAAGCCATGAAAAAAGAAGAAAAGTTCTCATGGACCCCGCAATGCCAAGCCGCATTTTTGAAGCTCAAAGTGTACCTCTCCGACCCCCAAATCTTGGCAAAACCCATACCAGGCGAGAAGTTATTTCTATACCTCGTGGCCTCGGAATCCGCTCTCAGAGCGGTGTTAGTGCGGGCAGAAGGTCAGTACCATTTTCCTATATACTTCGTCAGCCAGACCCTGAATGATGCCGAGCTCAAGTACCCGCCGCTCGAAAAGCTCGCTTACGACATAATAATGAGTGTCCGGAAATTACGACAATATTTCTTCGATCACCAAATAGAAGTCTTGACTACCATGCCACTGAGACAGGTGTTACACCGACCTGATACAGCCGGAAGATTGTTGAAATGGTCCATCGAGTTAGGACAGTTCGGGATCACCTTCGCACCCCAAACTGCGATCAAGGCTCAGGTCCTCGCCGATTTTCTCACCGATCTCACCTTTCCAGAAAAGACACCAGAGGCGACCGACATCCCTTGGACATTGCATGTCGAGAGCTCCTCGACGAGCACCTGAGCGGGGGCTGGAGTGGTCCTAATCAGTCCCGAACAACAATCCTTCACCACAGCTGTAAGCTTTGAGTTTCATGCCACCAACAACGAAGCAGAGTATGAGGCCTTGATAAATGGTCTGGAAATGGTAATGGCCATTGGTGTGAGAAAGTTGAAAGTTTACAATGATTCCCAGCTGGTCGTATGCCAGATGTCAGGAGAATACGAAGCACGGGGTGAACAAATGATGAAATACCAGCAGATAGCAAAAAGCCTCGTTGAAAGATTCGAAGAAGTGCGAATAGAGCTGATACCTCGAACAGAAAACACACAGGCAGATGCTTTAGCTCGGTTGGCCACATCCGAAGGTGCCGCCGATATGGACAACATAGCAGTTACCAAGCTCAACGCTCCGTCGGCAGGTCGCATCGCCATCAACATAGAGGAAATAACTTGGACGAATCAAGCGAGTCCATCGAAAATTCAGAAGGAAGTCTTCCAGATCACGACCCCGGAAAATAACTGGATGATCGACATCAAAGACTACATCGAGAAAGGGATATTGCCAGAGGATAAGGTCGCAGCTCGCCGGTTACAACTAAGAGCAGCGAGGTACACCGTAATCAACGAACAGCTTTACAAGCGAAGTTTCTCTTTACCACTTTTGAAATGCGTGACCCCGGAAGAAGGTCAAGTAGTCTTGAAAGAAATCCACGAGGGAGATTGTGGAAATAATACCGCAGGTCAGTCTCTCGTCTACAAGACGATCAAACAAGGCTATTATTGGCTAACTTTAAGGAAAGATGCGATTTCATATGCAAAGAAGTGCCAGCAATGCCAGTTTTTCGCTCCAACAATTAAGCGAGCTCCGGAGGAGCTCACGTCGATCTACAGCCCATGGCCTTTCGTGAGGTGGGGGATCAACCTTATCGGTCCTTTCCCAAAAGCCCCAGGAAGTTCAAAGTTTGCAGTGGTCGTAGTAGACTATTTCACCAAATGGGCGGAAGCAGAACCTTTGGCGACCATTACCCAGGAGAAAATTATTCGGTTTATATGGAAAAACATCATTTGTCATTTTGGATTACCACAAGCAATCGTCACAAATAATGGGAAGTAGTTCGATGGTTTCGAGATCGATATTTTTTTCGCGAAGTGGAAAATCGCAAAGCTGTTCTCCACCCCCTATCACCCCCAGTCCAATGGGCAGGTTGAAGCTGTGAACAAAATAATCAAACAAACCCTAAAAACTCAACTCGTTGAGTCAAAGGGATTATGGGCTTTCAAACTTCTGAGCATCTTATGGTCGTATAAAACCACATCCCAAAATTCAACAGGCGAAACACCTTTTGCTATGGCTTTCGGGACGGAGACAGTCATACCAGCCGAGGTCGTGGTCAGAAGCTATCGAACGTCGCAAAGAGTCACAGAGGACAACAATCAAGCCATATCTCTCAGCCTCGACCTCCTCGAAGAAAAAAGATTGGAGGCCAACTTAAAGAACGCAAATTACAAAAGGAGAGTCGGAGAAATACTACAACTCAAAAGAAAAAATCCGAAGATTCAAGGTCGGCGACCTCGTCTTAAAAAGGATCCTCGGTGTCCAGAAAGGAGTTTTTGGTCCAACTTGGGAGGGACCCATGAAGATTTCGAAATGCCTGTCAACTGGGGCTTACCAGCTCGAAGAATTGAAGGGCATTCCCGCGATGTATCCGTGGAATGCGACCTACCTTAAGAAGTTCTACCAATAACTATGAGTTGTAAAATTCAGATCGGTTGTATATTTCTCTATGAGTTATGACTTATAACACAAGCTTGCTCCATCTTTTTACATTTACGAACTTGGGGGGCTGGTCCCCGACCTCTCACAAGTTCGGTCAGACATAGATTCGCAAATGAAAAAGTCTAAGTCGGATAAGCCAAGAACACATGAAGGCTAGTATGTCGCATACCCAGTCTAAGTTGACCTTGGTCGCATACCCAGTCTAAGTCGACTAAGCCAAGAACACATGAAGGCTAGTATGTCGCATACTCAGTCTAAGCCAACCTCGGTCGCATACCCAGTCTAAGTCGGCTAAGTCAAGAACACATGAAGGCTAGTATGTCGCATACCCAGTCTAAGCCAACCTCGGTCGCATACCCAGTCTAAGTCGGCTAAGCCAAGAACACATGAAGGCTAGTATGTCGCAATCCCAGTCTAAGCCGACCTCGGTCACATACCCAGTCTAAGTCGGCTAAGCCAAGAACACATGAAGGCTAAGATGTGTCGATACCCGGCCTAAGTTTACATCGGGTCGATACCCAATCTAAGTCGGCTAAGCCAAGAACACATGAAGGCTAATATGTCGCATACCCAGTCTAAGCCAACCTCGGTCGCATACCCTATCTAAGCAGACAGTTGAGTCGCTATCAATTAACAAATCTTTTATCATTATTGTTCATTATCCAGGTTTTCAAAAAGACAAGATACACAAACTCGCCGATCTCAAAGTGTTGGTGAAAAATAAATAAGCGCTCAAAGGAAAAGCGAGAAAGATAGAGGAGAGAAACAATCAAGCTCAAACAGAAAATAAAAGTTCGATTGATAAAAGCCCGAAGGTAAAGTACAACGCCCAAAGGCAACATAAATCTTTCGCCCCAGCAGACACTTACACACCCCGAAGGGAAACCTAACAAACTGATAAGAAAAACCCCGAAGGGCGATTACAAAGGGTGCCCGAAGGCATTTGGCATACTGCAGTAGAAAAACCATCTTAGGAATCAGCTCGGCGGAGCATCCGAGGTCCCCTCAACAGGGTTGGTCGACGCTTTTTTGCTCAACCTCGGGAATCTCGACGCCAGCCTGATTCCCTTCACCATTTCCACCATCATCACCACCAACAACCTCCCTACCACCGTCATCTTGGCCATCCTCCATTTCTTCATTCAACTGCCCGAGCAACTCCTCGGGATCATAAAGATTAGCACCTGGGGGTAGGAAACTGAAGTCCACACCAAAGGCAGCAAGGTCTTTGATGGGAAGATCATCTCCCTCCCGAATAGGGTTGGTACGCATGTATCCGGCGAGCAGCTCGGACATCGTTGATTTTGCCCTATCAAGGTCACCGGCTCAATGGCAAGCCCGAACAGCATTAGAAAAGGAGTGGATATAGGCCAGGTTGGAGGCATGATGGCGCTCCAATTTCACAGTGATCGGAAAGTCATGGACCTCAGCTTCTAACCGATGACACCGAGCCTCCACCTCGGCAGTCCTATCCATGCTCTCTTTCACCTTTTGATCTCGGAGCTCGAGATCCTTCCCAATCTGGGAGATTTTCTTCTCCATCTCGTCTCGCTCCCGGGCCACATTTTTCAACTTCTCCTCGGCCGCAACTTTGGCATTGATAGCAGCCTCCCGCTCTTTCGATGACCTGGCCAAGTCCACCTTCATCAACGAGAAGTGCGCTTCAGCTTTCTGGGCCTGGATCTTTGCCCGGCCATACTGCTCCCGGCTCCGTTCAAAAAAGGCCAAGGAACGACACATGTGAGCAATCCCCGAGGTCAGATTCTCGGAGAAGTGCTGTGTATGAGCTTCCTCGTGAAGATCCAGAGTCCAGGACCTCTGAGCGTCTTCGGCTATCTGCCAGAGGTAAGAAGGTTTGGTGTCATTGGCCGCAAGAGCTTGCGACCACAGATAGTTGAGGGTCGACTCCCCCCGAAATACTCCATCATCCAGTTTATATATGCAAGGCAACCAGACATAAACATGGTACACTCGAAACAAAATATAGAAATGAAGTCATAAGTAAAACGAGATATACCGTTTGCGGAAATCCGGGTTCCACCCAAGGATCGGGATCGCGAGTCCGATGTTGTGTGATCTCGACAATCGTATCAGGGGTCCCCGCGGAACCCGAGACCAACACTTTCCCACTCGGGGAGTCCCGGAGCACATCCATGTCCACGGACGTCCGGATTTGTTTTGGGGAGCTCCCCTCGGTTGCTCACACTTCGGTAAGAGCCCTTTTCCGGCCTCGGTCGGGGGCGGCGATAGCTTTGGTCCTAAGAGGGGGGGTCCCAGTGGCCCCACCAGCCGCAACATCCTTCTTTTGGTTCGCCCGTTGCCTGGACAAAGCCAAGGCACGAGGAACCTTTTCGCGCATCTCCTCGGCGTTCAAGTTCTGCATCTCGTCGGTAACTTTGGAGGATATGAAACGGATGGGCTCGATGAAAGAAACTAAAGACAAGTAGGAGATCAGGAAACGACCAGAGAATAACCAAAGAAGTTGAGTCAATGCGAGTGAAATCCCGGAAAGCTTACCGGGAAGGTCGGCGTCCAGCGACAACCGAGGTGGAATAGTTAAGCCCGCAAATTCCAGACACTTCAACCGTTGAAGGATGATCAGCGACCTCTCGTCCGGATCAATTACACACACCAACCAAATAAAACCAGAAGGAAAGAAAGGAGAGCTCGGATGTCTTGGATTTCTTGGGAGCCGCAATAGGAAGAAGAAGTTAAATCAAGATATGGAAAAGGAAAAGCAAAAAGAGCTTACATTTAAGAATCGCGATAGTAACGCGAGGAATCTCGCGATATCCGAGGGCTCCTAGGGCAAAAACGGACTCGCCAGTTCCCCTACCAACCACCACTTCTCTTTCCAGTCTTGGACCTTGCTAGGGAGGTCCTCAACTATTTTCATATGAGGGCGGGCTTTCACATAGTAATACTCGGGGTCTTTACCCCACTTCGCCAGCGAGATGAGAAGATCCATTTTCTTGATAGAAGGGAATGCCCGAGGTTGGATGCGGCCAAACAGAGATAAGATCCCAAAGATGGTGCTCCACCCATTGGGAGTGATTTGGGTCGGAGCTAGGCCCCAAAACCACAGCAGTGAAGTGATAATAGGGTGAAGCGGAAAAGGGAGCCCAGCCTTATCGTGTCATAATTCATCGCCACACACCCATCAGGGACCTGGTCGGCATAATCAATCTCATAACCAGGAACCCAAAAGTGGACGTCGCTGGGGACTTGAAATTGTTCTCTCCATAAAAAGAGCTCGGCTTCAGTTACCGATCTAGTTACCTCACCCGCAGCAAAAACACTATCCTCGACGGCCCGAGTCGGTCTGGGGATCATCTCGCAAGGATGGGCCATACTTTTTTCTATTTGCACCTCGCGATCAACATCGTCGATCTCGTCGTCATCACTCGGCACATCGAGTATGACCTCATCCGACAGGAAGTCGAACTCGGTAGAATCAATCTACCCCGAGCTGGGGGCATCTTCTTCTTCTCCCGCCCTTTCCAGGATTTGAATTTCCGGTTCGGTGGGAGCCGGAGATTTCTCTAGGGAGTCACCCATGGCCCGACGCAGGTGACATCTCCTCGAGGTGACCTCTCCTCTGACCAACACGGGCGCTTCACTCACCGTTTCTGAGGAAACGTCAACTATCGAGGTTTCGGCCCCGCCATGTTCTTCGCCGGGCGAATCACCGAATTAGAGCAGAGCTTTACCAAGGCCCCGAATTCTCCCGATTCGCAGAAGACATCGTTCACCAAAGCTGAGGATAAGAAGAAAGGGAGAAGAATAGAGATCTTTACCTTGAGCACGACAACAACCGGAGTCGGAATTGAGAGAAGCATCGGAGCAACACAGCGATTTTTGAAAGTTCGGAGTGTAAAAAGTGGAATGTGGAGAGGAGAAGTTCATATAGGAAAAATTCTAGTAGGGCGTGGGGCGCCCACGACACCGCTTCGAATCCCGTGAAACCCACGAGCCATCATCACCTAGTCTCAGTAGGCACGACAGTGGAGGCGAGCTACCGTCATCACGATCAGTCCCGAGGCAATAGTCACGCTGCACTTGCTTTATGCGACCTCGCCAGATCGATCGAGGCAGATTGAAGAATTAGCTCACCCCTCTTGGCAAGCATAGGCAAATGAGCTAGGGGCATATAGCGCGAGGTCGGGCGCGACCTAGAAAGAAATAGAGGAGGACCAGACCACATTTTGCACAAGTATAACACCTCGCCAAAAAGATGAAAACAAAGGCATGCCAAGCACGAGCATGCGACCTGGATGCACCTCACAGGTCGCACACTGACACAAGTACGGAGCATTAATGGAGATGGGAACCGTAGGCGAGCAGCACCAGGAACCTTACCTACGAGTGGCCTTAATCATAGTTGTGTCAGTAAAGGACGGTAATGATGAGTAGCTAGGAGTAGTTAGACGGCTAAATCCCTGCAAATCCGGATTGGCCTTGGGCGACGTCCCAGCGAGGTGTGCGAGCTCTTAATACCTCGAACGACCTCCCAGCGACCTCCTACCTGAGTCACATCAATCATGTAACATTTAATGTTTCACAGAGCTATAATTCGGCTACTTGTATTTGTAATCCGGGAGAGTGAGATCCACTCTCCCAAACCTTATAAATATAGGTCATTTATGACCAAGAAAATGGGAGAAATTAATATCATACCAAACCTCTTGCAAATTTATTGCTCAAACTCTTATTCTCTCAAGCAATTATATAACATAAATACAATCCACTTTATACATTTATTGTTTGTGTCACTAAGATCACTAAATCACATCTTAATCCATAATTCTCATATTATTTTAGTGCACAACAAGTTTGAATGTCAAATGTAAAGAAAAATGATGAATTGATGATACATGTAACTGTTATTAGCATGATATAAAATGCGGTTAGTTATATGATAGTGCAACATGTGCACATTTGGTGAGATGGGGCAGATTTTTGGCCTCTGAATCCATCCATCGGGGCTAGGCCCTCATTTCAAGAAATGAAACTTGCAGCTCAATTATGAAGCTGGCATACCAACCCATGTTGTGACCTCAAATCTCTAAGGTGTTTTGGTATGACTCGAGAATGATAATAAGTATTATCAAGGGTTAATCACTATTTAGTTATTAATTATATTGTTATTACGTGGTTAGAAAATCAACATAATATCATTTAAGGAGCGTTAAATGAGTTATTACAAGGGTAAAATTAGGTAATGAAAGAAGGATAATCAATTATTTACTTCTATTTTCATTATGGGTGTACCAAAACTGTCAAACAATATTAATAGAAATAATTTTCATTACCCTCAACCAAGCGAGTCTATAGTTTATATAATGAGACAATTTTCTATGCAGTGTAATTGGTTCAAAAATTTAACTAATTTACAAAAATATCAAAATATGCAATGAGAATTATTAGTTTATAGGAAGAAAAATTCTAATTTCATGCAAAATAAAATATTAATTTGTAGGTTAAATAATATTAGTATTTTTTAAATATAAGATTAATATTTTTTATCATATGAGCTCATATTCTACACATGAATTAATATTTTTTTATTTTTTTAATGATTCACATATAAATATAAAAAACAATTTGATTTGAATTTTGTTAGTCACAATTGCACCTTGTGCATCTGGTGTTCGAATTTGTTACTCTTATACCAAATCACGCTTTAAGTCATTTATCATCATTTAATGTTTCCTTCCATTGAGATAAAATGTACTAGGAGGGATGGGCCTGTGTTTATACGACTTCATCAAGCCCACAGATAGATAATGGGCAGTTGTTTATGGAGTCTTAAGCCTGGGCTTTAAAGAATTATATTTGCGGGCCTTGTATATAGTAGTAGTTTATTTTCCGGCACTATACGAGGCTACGGCCCATTTTTAAAAGGCATACATAAATCATACTAACACATTGGTGTATTGTTTTTGGGAACTAAATAAAATAAAATAAAATTTTTATGGGATTAAGGAATCTGAAACAAAAAAGTCAGCAGAAAGATCTCCAACATTCTATAATCTTCACGCAAACACCTCAACTTTTTGAAAAAAACACACTCTCGACAATCATGTCAAGAAATTTCAAGAACCTGCTAAACCGCAATTTCAAAATTCCTGAACATATTATAAATATCACCACTATAGTTAAAAAAAAAGCTACTGCTCGTGCTAAAATCCAAAATTAATTCCTACCAATTACAAGAAAACAAATTAAGGAAAGTTTCCGTTCCTCATAAATCAAGAATCTAAGTCAAACATGTCGGTTCTCCCAATTATCTCTTCATACGTGTTCGGGTTCGGGCCTCCGAACACCGGGCCGTGTATGGATTGGAAAGAGAACTCGGAAGCCCACATTTTCAAATTGGATCTTCCGGGCCTGACGAAAGACGACGTGAAACTCCAAATTCAGGACAATAAAGTGCTACGCATAAGCGCTGAGAGAAAAGAAGAGGAAGATAATTACGGGCGTTATAAATGGCACTGCAGAGAGCGGGGGAACGCCGCAAGGTTTTGGCGGGAATTCAGGTTGCCGGAAAATACGATGGTGGATGAGATTAAAGCGTCGATGAGCGACGGCGTACTGGTTTTGACTGTGCCTAAAGATGGTAGTAAGAAGAAGAAGAAGCAATTGAAGAAACACGCGGTTGTGATTGATGATGATGCTGGAACAGAGGATTGGGGCTCTGCTAAAGGGCTTAGCCGGTTTGCTTGCTTCAAAGCTTGATTCTTTATATTATGACTTCAATTCTGCTTCTTATTTTGGTTCAAATGCTTGTTAGGTGGGGTGTGACTTAGTGTGAATTTGTTTACCCATTTGTCAAGTGATTGTACATATGTAACTGGTTGATGATTGTATAATGGAATGTTTTTCATGAATATTTCATCATAAAGTACATCAAGAGAAGTCGGTGAATTTGTGTTAGCACACGATCTTATGACTCATGTTCTCAAAATATTCATTGAATTTGGAGTTTGACTATAATTTATTTATTAAAATTCATCAAATACGTTCTGACACAATGTTGACTTTTGACCTATCAATTAGTGGTTAACATGACTTTAGAGCTCTGTTTTAAAAATCGGGTCCGACCGCCGATCGGACCGGTGAGCCGCTCGCCAGCGGTCCAATGGAGGTGTATAGAACCGCTATTGGACCGTCATCCTCAAAACCGGAAAAACCGATTGAAAATCGGGAACCGGTGAACCGCCGGTTTTCACCAAAAAAAAAAAGAAGGTTTTTTATCTAACCCTCCACCGCCTCCCCCTTGTCTGCGGGCCATTCCGCGTCCCCTTCCTCCGGCAAGGACGTCTCCGGCGAGCTCTACGCAATCTCCACCGCGCGCTATGGACGAATTGGAAGGGCTGAACAACGGCCACTACGAGAGGCTGCCGATCCAGATTGAGATCGACGACGAGAGGACGGATCTGGCGGTGGAGGCGTACTACGGGCACCGGAGCTACGCGGAGGAGATGTGGCGGAGGAGCGGCGAGGAAGGGTATAACTGCTACACGGAGAAAGTGGCGAGTGTCATGAGAATGGATGCAGAGGAGATGGGTGATTATTTCGATGGAGAGGTTGCAAGGGAATGAGGGTTTTCAGACAAGATGAAGTCAATGGTTCGAGTTTCTTGTTTGAATAATGTTGGTGAGACGCGTGAGGTGGAGAAGGATTTGGGCCTCATGTTAGTGGGCCGAATACTTAGTGGAGAAAGAAGGATTTGACCATTTTATTATCAGCACAAGTTAGCCCAATTAGTTGTTATTTTAACTTCAGCATTTAAAATTATCTCAAGGAATATTCACTCAGGTGGGGACCCCATTGTTATAATTTATGTTAAATAATTTATGTTAATAATAATAATAAAATTTTAAAAAAAAAAAAAAAAGAATCAACGGTTAATAATAATAATAAAATTTAAAAATCATGCATACTATATATATATATATATATAATATTTATTATGACGTCACACCGGCTCAATCCGATCCGACCCCGGTCCAACCTTTTTTGGGGGTCGTCCGGCTCAACTTTTCATTTCGGTTTTTAAAACATAGCTTTAGAGGACAATGTTTTTGAGGACTTGAGATTTGATATTCTAATTACCAACGACAATGTTTAACATAACATAAAAGGAAAAGGCATAGGCATATTTTTTGAAGGGTTTATAGATAATATACCTTTCAATATAGGTGGGTGCATGTCTGAAATTCTGAAACAACATATATTATACCGCTAGATTGTATTAGTAAGATGTTATATATTAGATGAGATGAAACATGGATGTAAAATTGTCTGTTGTTGCCTTCACCGGTACATTTCATTATTTCAAGATAAGAAATATATATGCTGGCATTCCCAGATGCAACTCAAATTACTACATTTAAATCTAATTAAATACACCACTCTAGCTAATTATCGTTTGACTCATGAAACCAATTCAGAACATGGGAGCGTGTCACCTAGCTAGTGCTGCTCACGTTTAGACATTTCACAAACATATAAATATTTGCATGAATAATATCAATCGATGCAAACAAAAAACATAAGTCAAGAAAAAAGTAGTCATCTGCATTTTTAGCCAAAGAAGTTGGCTCCGGAACAATGAGGTGGTTTATTCTATCTGCTTTGCTTCTCGGCGTTTATCTCTCCGCCGTAGCTGCAAACACCGCAGTGAAACGGCCGGCCAGCGCTCCTCCGCCAAAGGCTAAGGCTCCGGCACTGCCCCCAGCTGCTTACCTCAAAACAAATCATTATCTCAAATCGTGCCCTAACCTTGAAAACATAATCCATCAAAAAGTGAATGCTTGGGTTAAAAAAGACTACACCTTGGCTGCTAGCATCATCCGCCTGCATTTCCATGACTGCGCCGTTAGGGTACCTAATTTTACTTTTCATTTCAAATTCAAATTCTTCCTTGAATAAAATCAAATTCTTCCATTTCATTTTTTAAATTTCAGTACACCACCATGCACCGAATCTGCGTATTCTTCCATCATGTGTTATTTTATACAGCGAAAGTTGTGTGATCATCCACACGCAAGTTTTCGAAAACGGAAGTAACTTAAGAAAATCTCATCAGGTTTTGTACAAATTATCTAGTTAATTCGGTGGTTTAGATGAATTATCAATTGTATCTTGTATGTTTTTTTGACAGGAAAGTAAATAATATCTCGAGAATACTGGAATTGAATCCTGCATGCAATTTGAGTAATTTACCCAAAAGATCCTGATTTTATTCAAATTACCTAGTAACCATCATGAGTCCTGAATATTTGCTTACGTTATAGCGCTCGTTTACTAGTTTGAATGAATTTAATTAGTAATTTCCCAAATTGTAGAGTTCATTTTGTAATTTGGACAACTTTTTTCAAATTTGATTTGTAGTTTTACCAAACAAAACTGGCTCGCTTTCACTTTGTTCAAAACCATTTTTCAATTTTCCCCATAAAACAATTTTTAGGATAAATTTCAGTTTATATATTAAGAGTTGGTATCATATTGTATTTTTTAATATATATAATAAATTGTAAGTTTCAATATAATCATCGCAAGTTTGTTAAACAGGGGTGTGACGCATCAGTCCTGCTGAACCACCGCGGCAGTGAGAGGGCGGCAGAAGCCAGCAAAACCCTCCGGGGCTTCCAACTGATGGACGAAATCAAAGCCGAAGTCGAGAAACGCTGCCCGCGAACCGTCTCCTGCGCCGACATCCTCACGGCGGCGGCTCGTGACGCCACCGTCCTCGCCGGCGGCCCCTTCTGGGAAGTTCCATTCGGGCGAAAAGACGGGCGCATCTCCCTCGCCAGAGAGGCCAACACCGTCCCGCAGGGCCACGAAAACATCACATCCCTACTCACCTACTTCGATAAACTCGGCCTCACGTTCGTCGACATGGTCGTCCTCTCCGGGTCCCACACCATCGGCAGATCCAGCTGCTACACCGTGAAACAGCGGCTCTACAATTTCAACGGGACCCGGAAACCCGACCCGACCATGGACATTAGGTACGTCAATTCGTTGAGGAAAAAGTGCAGATCTGATGCGGATCTGGTAGATCTCGATGTGACGACGCCTCGGAAATTCGATGCGGCTTATTATACGAATTTGGGGAAGAAATTAGGGATTTTGTCGACGGATCAGTTGCTGTACTCGGATGAGAGAACCGGGGGCGTGGTTGGTATTTTGGGGATGCAGCCGGAGTTTTTTACGACGCAGTTTGCGGTTTCGATGGTGAAATTGGGGAATGCTAATGTTATGGTGGGGAAGAATCAAGGGGAAATCAGATTGAATTGCAACCGTCTCAATGCTTAAGCATATCCTACCTCTCATGTTTTATTTATTTATTTATTTAATTTGTGATGTTGTTAGATTTCTGAAATAATGGTTTCTTATTGGACTTCTTTTTCTCCGGATTGGTTAATCGTCTATATTTATGTGGGATGATTAAAATTTGTAGAGTTGCTCTTCTTAATTTCTCTTAGGCCCAAGAGTTTAAGATTACAAGTGGAACTTGTGGCGTTTTGAAAGTTTCAAAGTTATAAAATGGAATTATATGGGCTACCCGCCTATCAGATCAAAGTATTTTTAGAGCAGTGATAAATTCGTACTTTTCGGTACTATAAAAGTGCAATGGGAAATTACAAAGATTTTTAATGATAAGATATTAATATTATGACTAAAAAAAATTCAGATGCAAGATACCAAAAATTTTCTCGTCATATCATCGTTATTCACATCTTAAAATTTTCGATATCGAAAAAACGTCATATCATTAATAAATCATCGAAATTTTCGATAAGATCTATCTTGTCTCAAAAATTTCGATAAAATCAATATTTTTTTTTTTATATAAATAAGTGCGATATCTTAAGATTTTCGATATTTTCCAGTCCCTAATTATGAGAAGGTATTTTATAAAGGTAAGAAGAATATTGAAAATTCGGGTATATTGCACTAGGGACTTTTATTTAAATTGCCCAGTCAATACAAAACCTTATTTAAAAAGCCTTCCTTCATAATGTTTTGTTTAAATGGCCCTTTTCTTAAATAATGGAGTTTTGTGTAATAGTAGCATTTTATAGGCTTTTATCTAAATAAATATAAGTTTAGGGCATTTTTGTGAAAAAATAATATAGTTTTCTTTATGCCTTTTCACGCCAATTTTTTTACGTTTTTCACGCCAATTTTGTTATTTTGATCTCTTTTTTTTTTTACTTTTCTTCCTCCATAGCCAAAAAATGATGATTACAATTGTTAAATAACGAAATTGAGACGATTCATATGAATTATTATCCATCTTCTCAAATATATTTATCTAACGTTTAACCCATTTACACAATTAAAGATCTGATTTCATAATTTGATCTTGAGACATAAGGAAAAATAATATACATGACGTAGAAGAATAGAGAGATAATAGCTGCGACAATGACAAGTTGCTGAGAATTTGACTGTGAGATCTGGACTTTTCGACGGTGGAGAGAGCGATTAGTCAAGCATAAACAAATTGTGTCATTTGTAGAAAGTTGAATAATTATTAATTTAATTCCATTTAATTATTTGTAAGCTAAATTTGGTACTTTGGATCATCGATGAAGAGAGAAAAAAATAGTGTGTAGCCTCAAAGTTGTATATCCCAGAGAGAATAAAACAGTAGCGCGCAAATGGATTTGCTATTTGAAATTACAGCTTCCACTTAGTTTAAATGCCTATCACTAAGTACACATAAGCACGGGACAAGAGCACGGAAAGCAAAATTCAAATCCCTGATAAGAAGATGGAATCATGAATGTGAAAGAGATTTAATTTTGACTTAGCTCAAAGATTTTACATATATGTTCTTTGAAAATATTAATGGAAAAAAAGATAATTATAATGGAATAAAATAAAAGTAAAATAAAATGGAAGACTATCCTGTGAAGTATTTTACCGTGAAATATTATTTAAAATGGGAAGGAGCTGAAAATTCGCGAATTCTACGCCGATCGAATTGGGTCAAACAGGTATTTCCTAAAAAGTCTCGCTAAGGCAAATCAGGAAAACTATCTCCCAGTCTGTGTTACTATAAAGACAAGCATGTGTTACTATAAAGTCAATTATGTGTTACTATGCGATGATAAAAAAAAGAAGACATTTTTACTAATTCAATGGTGTAATCTAGTGGCTTAATCATTACTTAAGGCAGTTGATCATATGTCAGAAGGAGAAGCAGATAAAAAATATGTTGGAATTTAGAGGCACGTAAACACGTAACATGCGCAGCGAAAATAAATAGTTCACCAACACGAACATATAATTGCATAATTGAATACTTATAAACATAAAGAGAAATCTTACAGTAAACCGTACGCATATTTCTCTACTATGGTATCCACGTAATCCCTGTTCACGGACTTGCACATATTTGTCAGAGTTTGATTCTGAGATGGAATTTGCTAAGAAAATTTATATTCTAGATTTTATGGAGAAATATGAATTAACGTTTTTTTGTGAATTCTCAAGATCTCATATATATAGGGAAGATCCAGCTTAAATCTTAAGTTAACCTGATTAGAAAATAATATCCCTAATCTTATAAAATAAATCTCTAAGATTTATTTTCCATATATAAAATCTCTACGAATTTAATTCCCATATATATCAAATCTATACGGATTTGATTCTATATATATTAAATCCTATAATAATATTCCATATATTATTATTGGGAATCCTATTTAATTAAATCCAATTTAATTAAACATTAATAATAATTAATTCCAAATTAATCTATTATTAATTAATTCTCCATAAATTAAATATTAAATCCAATTTAACATTTAATCAACCAACTATAATCCGTAAAAGGGAATTACTTGTTGTGTGACCCATAGGCCCTCATATATCGAGCGATTAGTCAAACTAAGGGTCTTAATTGAACCCTAGACAATAAATCAGACATTCTCAATATATGAGGTACGTTGCGAGAAACGTGCAACTACCTGTAACTGAAACATAGGCTATTACGATTTCCTCCTTTCATTCGCGAATACTCGATTAAGTTTCGAACATGATGAAGTGTCTATTCAAATAACTAAATAGACACTTCATCATATTATCTCTAATCACTAATTGATCATGTATGTCACACTTAGCCACAAAGTCTAAGTTGACGTGCATCGGCCGATGACTTGGATCCAATTATGATGAGAAGATGAGTATTCTCTCTAAATCCACATTGAGGAATGAATCCTATTATTGGCTCAACTACCACGCACATGCACTTCGTGATGAACCTAATCCAAGTCATATCTATCCATAGATGGGTGCAAGCGTTGGTCATGGTCAAAGTTCATCATCCAACACATGTCGTGCGTATTGACCTCAAGTCAAATGAGTATCGCATCGCTTCCACTAACCGAGACACCCGTAGACACATATAGTGGAAATACATCAAACGGTTTCTCGGATGGGTATACCAATACCCTCTAAGGTATTTGTGCATCCATCATGAGATATCTAGTATCTCGTAGTAAGTGAGATCTTACTACACTCTCTAAGAGTATGATGCAGATCGCACACCAATCTCCATTGCATCATCAATATCCCATTCTTGATGATCCTTGATCGGGACCATTTGATAATCATGCTTAAGTCATCTGAGTTCTCACAACCTCAATGACATCAATGACTCATGGGAACACTTGCATGAATAAATGCAAACAATCAAACATAATATTCAAACAAGTGTATTGTCATACATTAAAATTAAAAGAACTATAATATTCACTAATACACATTTGGGCTTGGACAACAGAAAAATGACCTTGAGAGAAAAGTTATAACCGCTCTCCAAGCATCACCGTCTAAGTTGATAAATGATAAAAAAACCGTTTTTCCAAGAAAAGCACTTGACAACTTTTTTTAACCGCTTAGAAAGTTTAAGCTTGACAAATGTTGATAAATCATTGTCCAAGCTATTTATTTTTTTTAATTATTATTATAAATAGATAGATAAATGTTGAAAACCGTCATTCAATATATATATTTTTTTTAATTATTAATTTACATTTTAAAAATCCTATAATAAAACCATAAACCACATATATATACCAAAAATCGAAATATATAAACATACAATCATAAACATACGTCCAATACACCAAAAACATGAAATATATATCATCACAAATATATAATTTAATTACATGCTACCAATATTTCAAACAACATTCTCTCAATATTGATCGTATGAATATAAGAATCGATTGTAAAGGTACCCCGTCCAATCATTTTTCCATTTCTCCAGTCTTTTCTTAGAGTAAGACTTGAGCTCACGTTCATAGATAAACTGCAAACAACGAATCAATCAATATAGTATGAATTTTTATTCAATCAATAATAATTTAAATAAATCAATAATTGACTTACATTGGGAGGAATGTTCGTTATAGAAGCGCGGATTATATCTTCTATAAAACAACACACAAAATGTCAACAATGGTCATTATCTCGTTACCTCGGAACCTGTTGATTAACAATATAATCACGATTAAATTATGATTTCTTTTCTATGAATTAGTTTGATAATTTACTAAATTAAATTTACCTTAATGTTAATCCAAATTCACTTTATTTAACCTGGATCTTGAACCTCGACTCAAGGCGACTCCGATACATCGTCATCACACTATTATTATTATAATTAAAAAAAATAAAAATAGATTAAATATGCATAATTTTAAAAGTAAAAACAAATCATTGTATAGAATATTAAAAATGAACTTACGCTTCCATATATGAAACGAGATCGTATGATTTGAATAAACTCCATCATGAGTTGGGTCCATAAAATACACACTTAATGTATTCATGTGTATGGCAACCAAAGACCCAATGGTTCCTATATTATATTGAGAGTATTAAAATTAATCGCAAATTCAAAGATATATATGCAAATATTATAAACATGAATACAAATTTTAACGAAATGTTTATCACTCACCCCACATTTGTTGGCCAAAAAATGAGATGATCGCTCCCGCTTAGATTCAAAGATATGATTAATCGAACACATCCATGGTCCATGCCTATCACCCATTATGCAAGACACTTGGGGGAGACGAAGAGTACATTCCACTTGCTCGGTTATCTCTCGGAGAGATATAGCTCACCCAAATATCTTTAACCAATATATATACGCTAATTAATATTTAAAAAGAAAATTAAACTATACGAAAGTGAATATTGAGAATTAGTAAACACATACCGAGGTAAAGGGCTATAGTGGTTGCACTCAACCACTCGTCATTCAAGACTTCTCAAGACATGTTCCCTCATCGATTTAATTCTTGGAAAGTATTCGATGAAAGTGAGCAAGCATAGGAACCGTGATTTATATCGAAAAGCATTAGACGATACCATCCGGTGCACCCTAGATCAGAAATGATCATCGTGATCTAAGTCTCCATCATGGGATAACTAAGTCTTAAGCGCAAGAAATGGAGTCCCTCGATTTAGCCTCATGTGGGGCCTCAAGATTCTACAATTAATTTGCAATATTATTTAGAACCACAAATAAGATAATGAACTTTAATAACAAATATTTTACCCTCATGGTGCTAGAGACCAAGTTGCTTCGGCCATTCGATGAAGTGCCCATCATTTGTTCGACCGCGATTTCGCTTCATCGATTGGTTTTGCACCGCTTAATCCTCCTCTCCGACACGGGTACATCGAGTGTGACCCTCACGAAAACCAGGAGTGATGGGATGACCATGAATCATTCCATGGAGCCGTAACGAGCCTGTGGCCACCAACCGATCGGGATCCTCCGGATAAAGATAGCAAAAGGTCGTTGGTCGTCAATAAGATATTTAGTTAGAAAATTTTAATACACTAGTCTTTAATTAAAACAAATGTAAGACATGCATATCTTATACCGGAGACGATTTGAAGTGCCTCAATAAAGTTGTCCCTAGGGTTAGTAAAATATAGCATTAAATGCGACACTATGTTCACAGACTTGCTCCACTCGACGACATTCTCGTGGGCTCGATCTTCTCTCGGACCTCAAACGCTCCACATCTTTAGCCAACTTAGCAACCCGTTCGTCAAGATACCCACCATATTCATGGCTTGAAGACCGGTGCCATTGCTAAAGATGTCTTCACACGCCATATCCGACACTCAAGTAGCGGATAGGGATGCTCCTCGGCGACCATAGCCGTCCCAAACAGATCATCGGGGCGATCATGCGAATGTCGCTCGAAGCCCCCGGTCCGAGATAGACGCCTCTGAATCACAAAAACAAAATATTATTATTTAATTATTTGTTTATAAATAATAGTTTGTAATTGAAAGATAAATTAATGGATAGATTACCACTTCTTCGATGATGCGTTGTAATCGATTGGGATCGTGAATATTCCCGTCTCGACCCTTTCTGGTAGTCTGAAATAAGTCGAAACGGGTAACAATAGACTCACTCTCTCCAGCTTTTCTTCTTTCTTCTTTCTATGATAGTGATGAACGTGTCCCTTTATTAGATATATTAAAAGTGAATATATAAAAAAAAAAAAAGTTAGGATTTTGATCTCACCATATTTTCTCTTATTCGCATAACCTTTGTTCGATCCACGATATCGCTACCTCCATCGACTTGGCTTGATCGCGATTTTTTATTACTTCGATTCTACAAAGATAATAGAAATATGATAAACACCGAAAAAAACTTAGGGCATTAGAAATTGAGGAAATGACATTGATCAATTTTACAAAATCATCCTCCATAGCTCGCTCACAAACTCCTCCCAAAGATGGAGCCACCATAGGGCTATTCGACACGCAGGAGGGCGGACTAGCCGAGTAAAGACCAAACCTTCCTGGATCTCGTGTGTTACTTCTCAACCAAGTCCGAAAATTCTTGGCCATTACTCCAACTGCGACAATATTTATTTAACTTCTTTGTGAGGTCAAGACCTCTCGAATGTAGTCTATACGCATATAACATAACAATTTAGTAAATTTAAGGGTCATACTACAACTTTCAATAAATATATAATTAACATACCGTAAGCTCGTCCCATAATCTTTCCTTCAAAGGAGTCAGTTTGGGGCCCGATCCTTGGTGGCAAAGACGATAGGATCACGCTCCCGATCGCAGCTCAATGTAGAAGGACAACGACTCACTCTCTTTTTCCTATTGCTGTCCAAACTCATTGAACGATAATCGCAATAACATAGTATTTAATTAGGTTCAACGATCAATCAATATATTTATCGATTTCAAACTGCTCAATTGTAATAAAATTACTCAAGTATTTTCCCTTGCTACTGAGCTCTCTTAATAGATGACATGGTGACTATACCCCGAAAGTGCTCTTCTCCCCTGTTTCGCTAGTGGTGGTGGGAGCATCAGTGTCACACTCTCTCAAGTCATCATATGCACCATGATCATATGCGCCATGATCTCCATCAGAATCTCCATCATCTCCGGGATATGGCAAACGAGACATGATCCTGTAAAGCAGAAGAAACAACATTTAATAAACAAAAACAAACAATATTCACACCCTTGATGTTTCAAGTATTAACAACATTTCTATGTGGCATAGCCAGATTGGTCAACCTGGATGTTTCATCTCTTACAACCGACATCTTGGACCAAAATATCGAACTCTGTTTCTACAAGGTACAATCATACATAAGCGTGGCGGGGAGGAGGACGAATGGTGTGTGATTTTACAACACTAGGCGTTCTAGGAGAAAGACCTTGTATAGAAACCATAACATGGTCCTGGATAAGAACCTAAATCTGCACGGACATTACATGAATATCCCCAATGTTTCTACCAGCACAATAATCATGCATCACATGGAAACGAAAAAAAACCGTGAATTACTTCATAGCGAAAAGCATTCTAGGCCATAGACCTAAAGAACATTAACATTTTCCGATAAGAACTATCTATGCATGCATACATGATACATCTACTTATAAGTTACATCTGCATCATCATAGTCATGGGGGTACACGAGATGGTAAATTAAAATTTCGGTTGATAGCGACTCTTATACTATGAACACACGTATTAGGCTTGAATGACATTGTCTTCCTGCAAGTAGACCAAGAATTAATTCTTATACCATGAAAGACACAATTCGGAAATGATACCAATCCAATCAGAAAAAACAACAAGAGCAACATAATATAAACCAACAAGAGCAACATAATATAAACAAAATAACAACAAGAGCAACATAATATAAACAAAACTAAGATTGAAGCAAAATATATAATTTCAAATTTAAAAAAAAAGCCAAAAAGATCCCACAATCCATTGTTACTAACTAAGTGTTATGGAAAGGATGGAGCGGCGGTAGGAGGAGGATGGCGGCAAGGCGGTAGGGGAGGGGAAGCAGCGCGGAGGAGAGGGAGGGAGGAGGAGGAGCGACGATTTGGGGGAGGGAGAAGCCGGCGATGGCGGCTAGCAGTCAACTACGACGGCGATTTGGTTGAAGGAAACCTGGACGGCCATGATTTGGGGGAAGAGGAAATTGGAGAGAAATAAATGAAAGAATCGAGAGCTAGCTAGGTCTCTTGTTACGAATATATATTATATATATATAAAAAAAAAAAAAAAAAAAAGCGGTTATTAACCGCACGTCAAGTGTTTACTTAGACAATGATTTACTAACCGATGTGCAGGATATTAGACAGCGGTTTTGAAACCGCTGTCTTTGCTGTTTTTTAATAAACCGCTCTCCAAGCTGTTACTTGGAGAGCTGTTTGAAAAAGGGTTGTCCAAGTGCAGCTGTGCAAGCTCAAATGTGTAGTAGTGATTAAATCAAACTGAATATCATCGAGTATTATGTCCTTACAATAGATTGTCTCTAGGACACTAACACTAACAAAATAGAGGGAGGAGCGGATGGAAATATAGGAGTGTCGTTTTGTCCTTACAGTAACACATATTTGCTCTTATAGTAACACAGATCTCGAGACGAGTTCAGCTATTTTGCCTTTATGCGAATTTTATAGAAAAATGTATTTGACCAGTTCGACACGCACAAGTTCCTCAAAGTTTTCCCTCTTTATTTATGTGTTTCTCTTTCTGACCCACATGTCATGTTTCACGGATCCTTAATTTCTTGTTGTAACACATACATATATTCACAGTAACACATGTTTGCCCTTATAGTAACACATATCTTGGAGCGAGTTTTGTTGTTCTGCCTTTGCACGATTTTTTTAAAAATATCCACTTGATCGACCTGCACAAAATTCACGATTTTTTTTGCTATATTTTATTATTACAATATCTAGAATTTCAAGCCCTTATTTATTGTCGCATTATTATGTTCAAAATAGTAAAAAACCTGTGAAGACAGGAGAATTATGAATTCATAGTCATAAGTATTGCCCATAACGGAATGCTTTTTGTCATATCGATACTTATGTAGTTATTGCAATTTCTAGTGATTTCAAGCTCTTATGTATATTGTCACATGCCATTATCATGTTCACAACATTAAAAAAACACGTGAAAGTAGGAGAATGATGAATTCATAATCATAAGTGTCCATAACGACATGTGCTTTTCATATAACGACATGTGTTTTTTTTTATAAGGATAACTCATATCGTTATAAAAACTATAGTGATTTCATTCTCTTATTTATGTTGTCACATATATTTTTTATGTTTAAAATGTTAGATAAAGTTATAAGGTGGGGGAAATGATGAATTTATAGTTATAAGTGGTCATATAACGATGACATATATGGCGGTATAACAATACGCATGTTGTTATTCAAATTTCTAGTGAATTCAAAAACCTACTTTCTTGATGTCCTCGATTTGTGATTTTTTGGAACATATTATTAAAAAAAAAACAAAGTTTACGAGTGAAATTGAGTTTGATTGAAAAGCATTATCCAATTTCATTACTTCTATAATAATGTTACAGTGTGAAAGAGTTGATGATTGCTCAATTGTATAATGTCTGATGAACATGACAATCAGATTGCAGTCAAATATTTTGAATATGTCTAAAGTAGGGTGATGTAAGTTATATGGTGGTCGTATAGTAAATACAGGTTTGTTAATGCCCATAACAACATGTGTTTCGTTATAACATCATGCGAGTCGTTATTCTATTTTACAGTACTGTTTTAAGTTCTTAAATAATGTTTTTATCCATTTTCTTTTATCTAAATCATAGTAACGAGGACATGACAATGGACAACTAATAAATATATAGTCGTTAGTGATCATAACGACATGTGTTCCGTTATAACACTATGCAAATCGTTATCATGTTTATAATGTTTTAATGCATTTATTTTATGTTTTTCTCCACATTTTTTATTCATAGTAACTTATATGTGATGATGGACAAATGATAAATATATAATCCTTATTGTCCATAACAATATATGTTTTATTATAACGGTTTACATGTCGTTACATCATTTTCTAGTGTTTTAATGCCCCTAAACACGTCAACAAATGGAGTAACAACTCAAAACGAGAAAAATGATAACCATCAAATTAGAGGACATGTATAAAAATCATTACAACAATTTTACTGAGGAGTATATTTTTCATAATAATTTTACAACTCAATTACATTCCTAAAATCCTTCTTTTTCCTCCTCTAATTAGTAATGGTAATAACGATATTAGCTGTAGAAATTCAAATTTTCAACATTGAATGTAACCATCTTTAAGCAATCAGGCAGTTGACGATCCATTTTTCTGTGGAGGAAGTCAGGCCAGCACCTCTAAGCTGCATGTCAAAATTAAAACCAAGAATTCAATATATATTGTCCCAAGACACTACAATAGATGGTTGCACTTGTTATAAAACCACTCTTAGCCTCTTTATGGTAATCATCCAGTTGTTCGAACACATAGTCTATCCTTAGCAATTTACTCCGACAACTTATCTTTGGTCGCCCCACAACCTCCCTGTTATAAGTGAACTTCAAAGTCATGATCCTATAAATATAGAGAACACCAGGATTAATCTGGATAAAACTCATTACACCATATTTTTCAATAGAAAAGAAACAAACTTCTCTTAGGCATTATATTCTCACTCTTTAAAATCTCTAGTCGTCCATTTTTCATTGTTCTCAATTCTGAAATGAATTTTTTAAAAATGCAAATAATTATCAAAACTGCTGCTAGCCACGGTGTTGGTAAAATCTTGGTTGGGAGGTCAAGAGTATCTTTCATCTAATTACACTCTTGATTTATGCAAATGAATTGCTTTTGTAGTTGGGTTTAATTTCCCCTTTCCATTTTTGAGAAAATTTTGATGTATATTAGCGCACATAAAATTCTATGCAACAATATTCATAATAATGCCTAATCTCAATAAAGGGATTTACTTTTTTTCAATGCAAGGATTGTATATGTCTACACCAGTTTGTTTCAGCTGTAATAACGAAGTTACACACAATCACTTGTCTATTGTATTTATGTTCTTTATTACACTTTCCTTATTATCTTAAATTGATAAATCTTAGAATTTATCCTTATCTTGTCACAACAAGTTAAGGGTGGTTTTATAATGAGTGCAAGTCATAATCCTGGTGGTCCAGACTATGATGGGGTTATTAAGATGAATGATATTCTTAGTAAATAATTAAATATGCATGAGCCTCTTTTTATATTTATGCATGTGTGTTCATTTTTCTAGTGATTTCGAGTATGCTTATACTCCATCTCTTAATTTTTACAACATTTTAACTAATATTTAATCATTTGATTTCTGCCATTTTAAGATATTATATTTATGCAAATGTGCATGCCTGATGATGAGTTAATTTGGTCATATTCTACGGCAATTAGATGATCAACTATGGCAAGCTTTTTCTAATCATTGTTTACATCAATGTGTTAAGCCAACCAGAACTAAATATAACTTTTCTCTTGTTGGCTGATGGTGGTAGTACTCATTGCTTACAGACTGAATAAGATAGCTATCAGTCTAAAACGTTCTCATCAAAAAATATTATACTAACTACTATGTGCCGCTCAGGCTCAGGCTCAGGCTCAGGCTCAGGCTCAGGCTCAGGCTCAGGCTCAGGCTCAGGCTCAGGCTCAGGCTAAATAAAACATGCCTTGTTTCTTATATGTGAAGTAGGTTTGCTCGTGTTCCCTGCTCATCTTTGCCTCTTTCTTGCTTTATGTTTATGACTGTAAATTGGACCCCATTATAGTGTGAATTTCTATTAGCAATTGGTACTTTAAGAGGCATTATATCTCAAACATCTAGTGAATCTAACTCATTACACCATATTTTCTAGAAGAAAAGAAACAAATTTCTTTTAGGCATTTTATCGAACACTTTGACAACATTACATCTTGCCTACATTCACCTCAAGAATAAGAGTTCATTTAGGCAAAATATCAAAAAACTAACCTTTGAAGTATCAAAACACGTCGCCAAAACATAGCCACTGCCCAAAAACATCGTTACCTCGCGCCTCCGGTGAAGCGAAGAAAAGGAAGCTAAATTAGGTTTCAATTTGGGGATGTGAGATTGAAGAGGGAAAAAACAGAGTTCACGATATGATTTTAAGATTTTGAGACGCCGACAACAAAGAAAAATCAAACGGGAAGAGTAGTTTATATAGGTTCAGAATTTTGATGCACATGTGTTCTCTTGAGGTTCAGCATCGTATTCAAAAAATTAAAAATGTTATTTAGATTTTGAGGTCAATGTGCAATATATGATAAGTTTTAGGCTAAAATCCAAAATTATAATTTAATTTTCTATTTTTTTAATTGAGAAAAAAAAATTTAAGTCAATGGCCATTTAGACAATTTTTTATCTCAATAAGGCTACCACAACTAATTTCCCTTGTAATAAAAATAAATTAAAATTTTGTATGCATCAAGTGTATGGTGCAATTTAAATGTATTTTTAAAATATGCAACTTATTTTTATTAAAAAAATTGAACGTTTCAAAATACACTTGGAATTGTATGTGCACCTGATGCACAAGAGATTTACCCATTTCGTAAATTATAAATCTCAGAATTTACACGCGTCAAATTAATGAGATCGGTAAATCTGTAGGACATTGAAAATTATAAAGCAATAAGAAAATAATTGAAATATTTAGGGGCTCCATGGTTTGTTACAAGGAATAGGAATGATAATGATAATAGTGAAGAATGAAATGAATATGCTCTTCAAAATTGTATTGATTGTTTGATAATAAGAATCACTATCATTCATTTCGTTTGGTTTGCTAAAATTATTTTAAAAATGGAATCAACTAAATTAATTTTTTAAGAAAGTATTATTTTAATAATTTTTTTGTATAATAGAGGGTGGAATGAAAGGTACGCCCCTAAAAAAATCCAAAGGATGAGTGATTGAGATTCCTCAGTTTTGGGATTTGAGGATTACTGTAGAGGTTTCAAAGTTGTTAAACAAACGTTCATGTTTCATTCTCATTTCATTCTCTAGTTATAAAGGTCTCAACCAAGCAGCCCCTTAATAATAAAAACTCATGCGATCTTATATGTGAGACGATTCTCATCCGTAAATTTTATATGACTCACGAACTTATCGCACTAGTCAAATTATATTTCAAAGTAAACTTGGTTCAAATATTACTGTTGAGTTCCGTCTTAGACTAAGATAGTCTCACAAGTCCCATTCTATTTTAAATTGTCCCAAAGAAGAAAAATCCAGCTGAAAGTTCAAATTATTTTATATTTAAAACTTTATATAATGCCTCGATGAAAAAAGTTTGTAAATTTAATTAGCCAAGTTTAAACAATGAAAGTATGGGGTATGAATGGGAATTGATAGTATATAAGATACTGCCTCTTCAATTAGTCGATCAAAATAAGAAACAAAAATGCAATTTGAAGAAAATTGATTCTATATTTTTGAACGGATGAATAGCTCAACAAAAAGGACTTTAAATTTCCAATAATAATAGTATTTAATTTTGTGTAGGAATCCACATGGCTTAGGCTAAGCTAGTGTTTGGTACGTATATAACTGATTGGTCTTCTCTTCTAGTTCTATCATTCTATGTCATCTGTTCAATTAAAATAACATACAATTTGTGTCGGTTCATTTCGTGCGTACATGATATATATATATATATATATATATATATATATATATATATATATATATTGTCTTGTGTTCAATAGAAAAAGACAATTTGAACGGTTCACAATAATATACATAAATTTCTATAATAGACAGGATAGGATGAATTAAAAGAAATACAGTAGGAGATGAATTCTTGTTTACTTATAACTAGGTATCTACCACGTGCGTTGCACGTTGAACGTAATTTATTTATATAAGTATTAGAGTGTTTGTCGTCAAGTTCTAACGTATATACGCAAATGCATATTGTTCTAATTAATGAATAATAATGATCAAAGTACATATTAGATTTCCCGACATAAAAACTTTTGAGTAAAATTCTTACATATGGTATCTGCCCAAATACTCTAATATTAGGCGCAAACTTGCACGAAATGAAATTTAAGATGGTTAATTAGCGAGGCATTTTTCGAATGCTTCCATCCGAGAGGAAATTTTTGCAGTACTTTTGTTCTTCCCTGCTAAGAGAAAATCGTGATACTGAAAAGATTGAATGAGGCTAAATATGAAAAAAGAATAAAAAAGAAAAGCAATTGAAGGATTCATGTACACAGGCATTTAGTAACTAATACTTAAGCAACCGTTTAACATTTTTTTCTTGTCATAGCATGCTATAATCAGAAAAGCAATTGAAGGAACATATAGAAGCGTACATACATATTTATAAAGTCATTAATTGGGTTCATGTTGGGAGATACAAGATCCTAGAGGAAATTATAATGATGCATGAATGCTATAACCAAACAGATGGCTTACAAGTTCCAAGGTCAAAGAAAGGTATATAGATTAGATGAAATTATAATGATGCATGAATGCTATAACCAAACAGATCACGTCCAAGCTCAAAGTAAGGTATCAACAATTACTATAATTAACAAACATTCAGATTAATTAGGTAAAGAAATCGCCACCATGTATCCATTACTATTTTGCCATCAATTTTTAACCTAATTTACCTACATTACTACTGTGGAACGTATGGGGAACCCACATTACCTAATTTAATTTAATCCAAAAAGAAATGAAACAATCTTCTCCATAGTATCTTTGAGAAGTGAGATTCAGATTCCACGCATAGCTCAAAGATATGCTAACAGTCTCATTCAGAATTCGTCAAAACTAATAACCAGATCTATACACAGAAAGCACTCATTTTCTAGGCCAAAGTCAGCTTTACTTTACTCAGTCATAAGATTTACATGTGAACACCCATAAAGATTTTCACAGAAGTATATACATCTGCAAAGATTTGTATGATATATTGATATGAAAACTAAAATCCGAGCCTAAGACTAAGAATAGTAATGATTAATTAATAATGCTAAGAATAATCACACATTACCCCTTTGAATGATGCATCCGATTAATTAATAATGCTAAGAATATTCATCGTCTCCCTTGCTACCTTCACCTGATCTGACCAGCGCACATTTCATCATAAATATACATGTATCAAGAAATTGTAATCTGGTATTTCAATTCAAAATTCACCTAAAAACTAAATAAGTAGGCCTTGTTAAATCTGTATACCTCAAAGGTCTTCAAACAACACTGGATTCCTCGTTTACTCAACATAGGCAGACTAGAACATCGAAAATTGAGATTTATATGATATCTATTAGACATACAAAAACAGGACTACGAATTCTGAACCTGTGAGAGAGAGGCATATGGGAAGGATATGTCACCACCTTCTTAATGGGGATCTCTTCTAATGAATTCTGCATACAACACTATAATTACTACACTTCTCTTGTACACAACCAAAATTCTTTGAATGTGTGAACAAAGAATGCAACATAACATTAGGCTTTTTAAAAAAATATTAAAGAACAATTATTTTAACCCCACTCATTAAACCCAAGTAAAAAAAGAAGAAGCTAGCTTATTCTATCATTTAGAAGAATCCACGTGAAAAAACTTTTATCCAGTTTGTACATGCTTTTTATGATATGTTATATACACACAAATATATCCATATCTAAACACAGTAACTCAAGCAAACAAAAACTATATACCATCAACAATATTTGGATATGAAATAAAACAGGCCATCATAAACACTAAAAACACATAATCACCACAAAAATGTCAATAACTTCATTTTAATCAGAAAGCTTTGGATTATCAAACACGGATTAAACTCTATTGGAAAGATGAATAATATTGAAAATGAAGTAATATAAAGTTAAAACATGCTCTGTTTTCTGCCAAATAAACTCATAAATGAACAACATGTACTTCTTATGCTTATTGTGCATAAAATGCAGCATAACTTTCTCCATGGATGAGATGTCACAGTTCATTTCAAGATATTGATGTATCTGATGGGAATCAAAATTCCATTTTCTGTGCAGATAACAAAATGAGAAAATTTCATCTCTCCAATTTTGATTCCATACACATAAGTTCTCATTTTTTGTATGAATATACATTCTCTCTCTCTCTCTCTCTCTCTCTCTCTCTCTCTCTCTCTCTCTCTCTGGGCAGCTTTAGTTTCCTGTTAAATGTAATGATGCAACAAAGCTACTATACATAGAGAAATATAGGACATAAAAAATCTGTATAGTATAGATACTAATACAGTATGTTAGACTTGAAGACTTACTTTTGATCTGTTCACAACCATTCACGCTGACTACTATTAAATTTTATAACATGTACTCATGTTTTCAAATTTGAGTGATACCAACTATAAAATCCAAATGTGCCAATGTGAAACCAAAATATCATTCCTCCAATTCCATGAAAGTGTGAAGCCGTCATCATTTTGACAAAGAAATCCAACTCCGTTTTGCCAAAGAATCAAAATGATAATTGAACAAAGATTACTCGCCTCATGCCGTCATTTTAGTGAGGTATGCTAAGTATAGAAAATCAATTAAGCTCCACACTATTATTTTGCACCTTGCACCAAAGACATATCTTTGCGTCGTCACTCAAACAACAATGATTCTCATATAAAAAAAGGTATTGCATTGAATTGACTGTCAATAGCACTATCTAAATAATCAAACTTAAAAGCAAAACAGAATAAGATGAGAAAAGACATACCCTTAGGAAACCATGCTCTAAGATGAAGCCTAAAACTTTGGCACTACTATAAAGATTCCAATCTGGAATAGAAACTGTGCAAACAGGGGCGCACTAAGAGTAGTATTCCCTACTATATATGTTCAAACTTCTTGTCAAATGGAAGTTAAACTTTTTATTAGATGCAAGATACATCATGATGTTGAATATAATATTCTCACATAAACATTGCTAATTTGTTCCTATCACCTAAATGAGAAGACATGCCTTAAATATTGGTATATAGTCAAATTCAAAATACTTGATTTTCTCCACTGCTTAAAAAGGGAAAGTGAATATTACTAATTAGTCGAATCTTGTGAACGATATCTAAAATTTCATTGTTACAAAGCATACACATGACAAAGAGCAAATTTAGAATCTAGCTATTTAAAGCAACATATAAATTGACAAAGTTGATCATTTGAGTGGCTTATGTCGTTGCATTACCTTAAAACAGTTGCTCACTGGAGAAACATAAATAAAACTACAACTTACCAGAATGTTTCGCCAGGAGCACACAAACAACATAAAAATATGGTAACATGCGATATTGACATGTTAACTATTTCATACCATTTTGTGAAATGATGCTAGTGTCACCATCTAACATCAGAGATTCATAAAACAGTTTGTCATCACAATTATTTAAGGAATGAAGAAAAGAAGCCTTTATCGTCATAAAGTTGGTATTCATAATTCAAGATTTCACGGCTATAGAAAGTACAAATAGAGACAGATCCATGTTTTTCTTTAAGAGAGCGAATTGTTTTTGTATTATAAAATCACATACAATTATAACTGAAGTGGGACAAAAACTTAGACACTAAAAGTCTAGATAAAAGTATTTCTACATATAAATTAAAAAAAAAAAAACCGAGGAGCCCCTAAATACATCCCAGAGTATGAAACAACTAAAGTGGAATCTCATATTCACAATCATGATGAGTTATTATGGTATAAAACTCTATACACGCTTCTCTTGATGATTGCCAAAAACAAATAGGGACACATATTTTCCTGAAGTTTCCTTAACAAAACAAATACCATATCAACATGATCATTACAAGAAAACATAGCCACCATAGTATCATTAAGATCTAACAACATTAATTCAAAAATTATTACCATTTAAACATAAATTACTTGATCTACCAAACAAATGTTCATATGGTATTAAAATTAGGAAAAGTTCACTTAATGCATCAAAGAAACAAATCTGAAATCAAATTGGTACCTTAGATTCAAGACTGAAGTTCTTCAATTTTCCACCTGTCATTTTTCAACTATCTTAAAAGCATAACCTTTGTAAACATCTAGACACAACAAAGACCCATTCATTCCAAAGCAATTTCAGACATATACATCTAGTATGCTATGTGGTAGTATCTAAATATTTATCCTATTGAATATTTGAATGTAGTAGTCACAACAGTTTTGAGAAAGCTCTTAAACATAAGAGATCATACCAAGGTCACACTCACATTGCTGAACAGATATATAGCGATTCTCAAAATTCAGATACCGCTAGAAATCTTCATGGGAACTTGCATCTCTCCACTGCCTGCAAACCCTTGCTGCTCGACAAAGATCAACGTGGTCCATGAAAGTGTAAACTTACAACCAAAAATGATATAAAGAATACACATCCCATTAGATGGATAGTGTTAACTTTTATGAGAGTTACCAATGATACCTACCATATGCAATAAGTCGTCAGTAAGATCCATCCGAACTTCAGAATCATCCATTTTATGTGAGGAATGTGAGGGACTGAGGGGTCACTATGCATCTCATAAAAAATTCAAAATATATTACCAACCATAGACTAATAGTGCAAACTTGAAGCAAGTTCAAGCTCTTAGATTGCATGGTACTTACTATTCATCAGCATGGATTGAAAATTCTTTAATTTCAGATCTTTCCACAGCCTATTTACTTAAGACATGGACTTGCACCTAAATTCTTGCACCAATATTTTTTTTTATTTCAAGGACTTAAACCTAGGTCTGTTATTGTTTTCATCAAAGAGATTACAGTAAGCAAATTGATAAATAATGTCTAATATGCATTTTGTTGATCATACCTTGTGCTCTTTTGTTGTCTCTAGTGAATTAAAATATCGAATCAAATTCACGAAGAATGTTCAGGCGAACTGACCTTGTGCAATTCAGTGCCGGAGAGAAGAGAGTCGATTTTAGGGAGGGACCAGAGCAACGGAATTGGCTCAAACGGAGACTGGAACCATTTTGATTGATCGCCGAGGCTCTTCTCGTACATTAGGGCAGCGCACAGCCCCAACTTGCCGCCGAACTCCGCCTCCTCGATAAGCTCGCTGGCAGCAGACGTCTTAATGGTAAGGCACAACGATTTCATGGAGATCGACAATGATCGCGGCGAATCATCCGCGTCGAAAACCCGCGTCGCCCTCTTCGACTGCGAGGAGGAGAGCGTCGCTGCATGCCTGCATTCAATGTCGTGACTCGTCGAAAACCAGCGTCGAATCCTCTCATTTTTTCTACAATTAGCATAAACGCAAATATAAAAATGTTAGTACATCGAGGCGGAACACGTGAGGCGGCGGAGTTACCTGGTGGCCGCCATTGAGCTGCGGCGGTGCAGGCAGGTCAGTGTGGTCACCTCTTGCCACTTATTAGATAGTATAGAAATTGAAGAGGTATGATTAGGGAAAAATTGTTTTATGCAAAAAGAATGAATGCCACTTTTTAGATATAATAGAAACCGAAGAGGTGTGATTAGGGAAAAACTGAACAAAGTAAAAGCTCTTAATAAATAAAATTGATTGAAACTGTACAAACGAAAAGATCTCAAATTACAGTAAGGGCAAAATTGTTGTATGCAAAAATATGAAGGGCGGAAATGAAATAGAAGTAAGGGTAAAAATGTTTTATGCAAAAAGTGTGAAGGGTAGAAGTGTCTAAAAATGTTTCCTATCTACTTGCCACTTTTTAGATAGTAATAGATAAATGGTTAATTGTAAATAAATACACGACATTTAGGTCAAATACCAATTTAATCACGACTCTCAAGATTATTGTATTAAAGTTCAACATTTAATATTGTTGCAAATTAATACATGTTTTATTTTCTCCGGTCTGGAAGAGATGAGATGACTCACCAGAGCATGTGTATACTTGTCTGTTAAGATGACACATATTAACTATTATTTTTTAATTATTCCACGTCATATTATACATCCTCTATCATTAATACTTTTGAAATAAATTAAAACACAAAACATAAATTTAAAGAAGTAAAATCTAGAACAAACAAATAAAATAATTAAAATGTAAATCAAATATAAAAAAGCAAACAGTTCATCTTCATCATCTCTTCACCTTTCTATTGCCGCATATCTTCACCAAAATTCGATCGGTTTTGTAAAACCCAAAACCCCTCATAATTGCAAAACCACATACCTCATCCCCAAAATCAAGTTTTGTGAATCCCCAAAATTGAGTTTTGCACTTCTTAGAATCTCCAAAGCAAACCCCCGTCCAAAATTGCATACGCGAATTTGGTTTAGATTTGCACAAGAGAAAATTTTACTCTCAAATTTACAAAATTACATATCAAATAAACAACAATTAAAATGAAATCAATCTCAAATTGCAATTAAATTTTCTATCCATCTCATAACATATCCCAAATTTAGTTTAAGAAGGTGGGCTGCAACGAGAATAACATGTGAGGGGTTGAGGGGACGACGATATTCAATGGGTGGATTGAAAGGGAGCGGGAAGAAACAGGGGGATTTCATTTAATTTTGGAACATTGGAACATGTTTAATTTTAAAACATTGGCGGCGAGAATTACTTTTAAGTTTTGAAATTTAGATTTATAAGTTTTATTCTGTTTTTTAAGATTCTATTTATTTATTTTTTATTCACCTTTTTAATATTTTTTATATTTATAATTTGTATATTTCATCCTACGTGTAGTCTGAAATGCATTAGACATGTCAAAAATAATAGTTCCGGAGAGATACATCATCTCTTCATGGCCGGAGGAAAAAAAACGTGTATTAATTTGCAACAACATCAAAGGTTTGACTTTTATAAAAAAATTCTAAAGGTCGTGATTAAATTGATATTTGGTCTAAATGTCGTGTATTTATTTAGAATTAACCCTATAATAAATTGTGTGAACTAGTAAAATATAATATGGGTTATGGAATAGAATGGAATGAAATTAGAATATTTTAACCACTTAACCTAAATTTTTATTTTTATTTATTTAATAAGATATCATTTCTTTGTGTAATTGCCACTATAAGAGATCATTTAGATTTATTTAGTAATTTTAATGTATAAATACTGATTTACTCTCTTGTGCACCAATTGCACGGTGCAATTGGATTCAATTTTAATTTGGATGAACTATGATTTTAAACCCTAACCCATAAACAATGAACCATAAATCATATATGAACTATTCGGGCCAGGTGAACCATGAACCACTTGGGCCGAGTGAACTATGAACCACTCTGGCCGGGTTTGGGTCCGGATCGAAAAAAAAAACTGAAATTAAAATTAAAAAAAAAAACTGAAATTAAAAAAAAACTTTTAAAATTAAATTACACCAATTTTATTGATTGGTGTGTAGACGATAGAATTTGTCATAAATACTCATCAGATGAATGGCCGTCCACAAATTGATGTGGATGAGATTTGGGATGGAAAGGAGTAGTTGATAGCACGAAGTAAGATTTTAATTTAATATTACACTTAAAAAAAAAAAATCACTTAACTAATAGGATTAAATTTTGTATTCATTCAGGTGCACCGTGTACTCATAATATATTTTAAAAAGTATAACTTATTATATTAAAAAATATAAATTATTGATACTGAACAGTGCAACTATTAATATAAAAAAATAAATTATATTTTTTAATATAATAAGTTGCACGATCTTAAAATGCACTGTGAGTGCATGGTTGAATAAGAATTACTCATTTAATAGAGTGATTCATCACATTCTCTCTCTAAATAAAGAGAAAGGAAAATTGCCTCCCACGCACCCCACTCGGATAATACACTCTGTTTCCTTTCATTTTCACTCATTGATTGAATTTAGATAACAATTTGCTCTCTGTATTAATACTCCGTCGATAATTTTGCCTTTAATTATAATACGATTACAATAATCAGATCTTATATCACCTTTAAATAAATGAGATGAGAGTTTTTCAACGTCTTCAAGCCCCACCCTCATCTTATTAAAAGGGAATTCACTCTTTGAGGGGTTCAATTCAACCACTTTTTCTGCAAAATACTCCACTAATACAACTATGGGGAGGAAGGCGGTGCTGATCGGCTGCAATTACCCGGGAACCAAGGCGGAGCTGAAGGGGTGCATCAACGATGTCAAACGGATGTACAAATGCCTGGTGGATCGTTACGGTTTTTCCGAGGACGATATTACGGTGCTTATAGATACAGATGATTCTTACAAGCAGCCCACCGGGCATAATATCCGCGCCGCCCTCGCCGATCTGGTGAATTCGGCCGAGGCCGGAGACTTTCTGTTCGTTCACTACAGTGGCCACGGCACCCGTCTTCCGGCGGAGACCGGCGAGGATGATGACACCGGCTACGATGAGTGCATTGTCCCCTGTGATATGAACCTTATTACGGGTTAGCCCCCTTTTCCCCCTTTTGATCTGTTGTTTTATTTTGCTTTTTTTATTAGTATGAATCTGTTTTGATGATTTGATGTTTGTTAGGAATTGACTCTTAGTTTTTTGGATGTGAGATTTCTGTAATTGATATCAAGGGCTGAATTGAAATGGTAGGTAGAACTTTTGATTTGGGATAAATTGTAGTTAAATCTTTCAATTGATTTATCAGATGATGATTTCAGAGAATTGGTTGCCTAACTGTCACAGAAGAGAGATTTTGATCACATGTTTGAGATTTCTGAATTTGTTTTAAAGAACTGAATTGAAAGTTTAGGAATTTGATTTCGGATTGTTGTATTTAATAGTTTCATTTGCCTTATAGATGATGATTTTAGAGAATTGGTGGACAAAGTACCAGAGGGATGCCAGATTACCATTGTCTCTGATTCTTGTCACAGTGGAGGCCTAATTGATGAGGCTAAGGAACAGATTGGAGAGAGCCATAAACGAGGTAAGGAAGAGGAGGAAGAAGAAGAAGAAGGAGGTGGATCTACCTTTGGATTCAGGAATTTCCTCAAAAAAAGTGTGGAAGGTGCAATCGAGTCCCGTGGTATTCACATACCCCACAGGCGGCACCACCAGGAAGACGAAGAAGTAGAAGAAGAAGCGTATGAGGGAGAAGGCTATGTAAAGAACAAATCTCTGCCCCTCTCAACTCTGATCGAGCTACTCCAGCAAAAAACGGGCAAGGAAGATATCGATGTGGGGAAGCTAAGACCAACCCTCTTCGACGTATTTGGAGATGATGCTACCCCCAAGGTTAAGAAATTCATGAATGTGATCTTCAGCAAGCTGCAAGGCGTCGGTGGGGGGGAGGGATCAGGTGGTGGGGGGTTTCTGGGAATGGTGGGGGGTTTGGCTCAGCAGTTTCTGCAACAGAAGCTGGAAGAGAACGACGAGGGGTATGCAAAACCTGCATTGGAAACGCATGTTGGAAGCAAACAAGAGGCCTATGCCGGGGCAGCTAAAAGAGGGCTTCCTGATTCCGGTGTTCTCATTAGCGGTTGCCAAACGGACCAGACGTCGGCTGATGCTAGCCCGTCGGGGGATGCCAGCAAAGCTTATGGAGCTCTGAGTAATGCTATTCAGACTATAATTGCTGAATCTGATGGAAGAGTGAGTAACCAACAACTGGTTCTTAAGGCGAGGCAGCTGTTGAAGAAACAAGGCTTCACTCAACGTCCTGGCCTTTACTGCAGTGATCATCACGTTGATGCTTCTTTTGTTTGCTAGTTACATTTGTATTGCCTTTTCAATTGTTCAGAATGTTTGACGAATAATCTGAGTGTGAGTGTGTTTGTGTTTGTCTTGTTTTTTTCGCGAATTTTTATGCAGTTCTAAATTTGGTTAACAGAATTGCACTTGTGCTTGATTGTGAGATTAATATTACTTTGTCATTGAATTTGATTTTGATAACGGTGCCCACTTTTATCCACTTCAATCATTGTTTTTTCACTCCTTTTTACCCAGAGAAAAGTTTTAGATTTGCTTAAGTTGAATGAGGGAGACATGGCGATGACAGAGTAAAGTAGAATTGATAGTCGGCATTAGCGATTGGTAAGCAATAACACTGATGCTGAACATAACAAATAATTGAATTTATTTTTGTAAAAAGTTTATATAATGTTTAATCTTTAATTTACATCAAACACAAACAAAAGGCTTATATGCCATTCAACATTCCCACCCGAAAAGAAAGACCAAAAGATACTCGAGAGTTTTCGGGGCAAAACGAAAAATGAACACTAAAAACACCATCAGTCGCACTAGTAATAAGCTTTGGAATTTAACCCTTAAGAGAAGCAAAACGATTTTCTATTATAATATATATTTCTACAAGATTAATAGTGGCAATTACAGTAACTTATCTTGCCTCTACTACAGTAACTTGAATATAATATACACAAAAACAAAAATGAATGTCAGAGAAATGGGGCTTAAATAATAGAATATGAACAACCTTGCTTCTGTGTGGAAAACGTCGAACCAAAAGCTCAAAAACGACGCCATATCTTTTACTGATGGCTTCAGCGCTGCAACTCTAACAGATTATTCTAAATCTCTAGCATAATTGCAGCACACACCAAAAGGTAAGACCCCTTCTCCAGAATTAATCGCAAAAAATAAGCTTAAATTCGAAAGTGTCACTAGTCATCAATGTCTTGAACCCAGGCTAGATCTGCAATGTCACCATTTTTATAGTTATTATTCAACTCAGAACATTGTGCAGCATTAACTTATGTATTCAATTTTTCATGATTAGAGGAAAACCTAAAACCATAACACTGGAATCTATTATCAAAATAATTGGTACAAAATAATGTACAATTGTCATGTAGCTAGTTTTATGACAGCCCCAAATATATGGAAAGAGAATATTAAACACCAATACTATGCTTGACTTACAAATGTTTTAAACCAATAAGTTTCAACCATAATCGTTTGAACAGACAAAATGAGTACAGAATAAATATTAATGTGTATATACATGCAACACATACTGAAACATATATATGGTCAGAGAAAAAACTGCCCATGTTGACACATAAGTACTGTTTTTACATTAACATCCGTTTTCATCATCGTAAATCATTATCTTAGTCTATCCATTCAATAGTATAGTTATTGTCAACAATATAAACCTACAGCATTAGAAATAACAAGTACTATAAATTTCTGGATAGCTTTAACTGAAAAACTCTCATAAAACGAAAATGAAGTCGTATAAACTATCATAAAGATAGTACTGCAAAAGTACATATGTCATTAATAAAGAACCATAGACAGAGAGAGAGGGGGGAGGATAAAACCTTGTAGCACAGTTTGAACAGCTGCATTTGGGATGAGCAACCCGACAATTCGTTGATTGTCTGAGGTGGTCACTACACGCACAACTCGGATTCTTTTATGACTTTGGCGGGCCTGTAACAGAGACCAATGTTTCAATCAATGAAGATAGCTGCTCATATTAACAAATGCAACAAGCATTAAAGGACAAACGTTGTCTTCAGCAATACACTTGGTTTATTGGCATCACAGACATAAAGGACATATGAAAGGTTTACTCGAGGTGGGATGGCATAAAAGAACCTCAGGAAAACGTAGCTATGTTTATAAGAGCTTACATGCAAAGCTGATAATAATAAAATCAAATAAGTAAGATTTCTATGCAACTCTGCTAGTGCTTGATCTAACTCCACCAGGGAATTCTCCCTGCCTGTCCCAAGCCAGGAAAAAGGAGGGTTGCGGCAGAACAGCCAACGTAAACCTTTGGCACATCACCATGAAATGAGCCAATTATCAAATTTCGTCGGGGCTTTCCCTATTTGTGCACGTGACCCCTTTGATTCATTTAATTGTTCCATGTAGCCTACCCCAGGTATTTGGATTAAAGGCTCGGTTTGTTTGTTCTGCTAGTGCTTGATCTTCAATTATTTCACTCGTTAACAAATGGTATTTTACCTATTTATATATAGCATTACATCAAACAACTAAATAAAGAAAATATAGTTGAAAAACCTGCTTGGAAAGCGCCTTTTCAATAGTTCCCCAAACAGGAAGTATGAGGCCACCCAAAAGATTCACTTCCTGTAACCTTCTGCCTGTACTACAATAGTTGCCCAGCTTACAGTTGGGACCATGTATGCACTGCATGTGAAATAAGCAATTGATTAATGAGATTAGAAAACATCATGTGACAATTCAGAAAGACCAGATGTCTCAAAAAACACAATTGATATAGATGGCACAATGTTAGATGGTTATTGTTTATATTCTCTCCAGTCTATGTATATAACTTGACACTTGCTTTATTCACGTCTTATTCTTCGCTGAGCATATTACACATACCCAACACCAAAGCATTCATCAAAAGCTATGGTTTAAATGAATCCATATTTCTACCTTATGTTATATGTCCTTTAATTTCATGTCAGTATCTTCAATTTCTCCAACAAAACAATATACATGTGTTAGAAGAATATAGGTTTTAGGCTGCCCATGAGTGCTCGACATTAATCCAGAGTATTGATGCTGAGCTAGAGTCTTAGATGCTAATTTTAGTTTGGATAAAACTGATATTATGGTCAGATACAAAAAGGCAAAAGCACTGCTTGCAAACCTCCTCGGGTGCCCTCATCAAGCGATATGGGTAGTGGAAAAAACTATTGTAAATAATTTACCACATACAAAACACACATGCCTTCTTTGGTCAAGGAAAATATAATACTCAAGTTTTCCTTTAAAATTAATTACTTGCAAGTGCCTTTTTCATGGCTATTAATTTGTACCTAACTGATTAGTAATATAATCAGGCAAAAGGATTATACCTTACAGATTAAAAACATAACAGGCATACTTGCCCCAATAACTCGTATAATTGATCATAAGTACCTGCTTGGATGAAGCTTCATATTCACCTTCCCAGCCACTGTGAGCTTTCTCCAATGCTGAAAGTTTTCTGTATTTGTCTTTTAGTTCTGCTAGTGGCATCTCCCTAGATATTGAAGTGTGGTGTCAGGAAATCCAGCAGATAAAATAAAAAAAAAAAGCAATCATGTGAAATTGTGATCTTGAATATATCTTTTGGCACCTGATAGACTCCCCGGCGTTGGGCGATATATTTTTGTACATTCCAGAATCAGAACTGAAACAAGCATCAGATTTACGAATAGATAAGCAATATCAGTACATGACCATGCATCTGCAGACAGTTATATTTAAACTTATACCTATTCATTCGTTCACAAGGCATAATAACATCAAAAGAAAATAAATCAGTTAGCATAGCAGATGCAATAGAAACAAACAACAAAAAACTGGGACAGGAAAAGAGTTGGAATAAGATTTAGTAAAAACAAGGAGAAAAATCGAAAAGGTGTGTCTAATCAACTTATTTGTGTTGCTTGAAACCAACAGTTTGGTATCTAGTGGAAACATTTGAATGCTAATGATATCACTGGCATAATAAGCAAAAGTTCACATGCCAATGCAGTTGAAGGGCAACTTCACTAATAAGATGAAAAACCTATTGCAATTGCCAGAACCAATCAGATGCATCAAGAAACGGAAACATGGGAGTGCCAGGATATTAAGTGAATTCATTTTATTTTATGAGTATGCCTCATAATTAAACAGAGGACAAACAGTCACAGCCAAACTTCTACCATGCACTCAAAATCATAATGGTAATAAAAAATTTGTAATAGAAGTGATTCCCATACTCTTCACATGCTAAAATATAATGCCGCTTTCCCATCCACTCTCTTCTCGATTCATAGAATCCATCATTCCTTGAACCTGAGTCATCCTTTTGCTTTTCCTCAAGCAATGACGAAGCAGACTACATTTAAGTAAATGTTAAAATTTGTCACCATGGGCTTATAAAGAATCAACAAAAACTAATCTCTCTACTGGGAAAAAATATACCTCCCATGTCATTCCTCGATTAAATGTGAAAGTAAACAACACAGTGGATGCCCCAGACATACCATCAACATGAACAGTCTGCCAAATTTGGAAGTTAATAACTTTGTATAAAGTTTATTTAACCAACAAAAGCACAAAGGAGTATTGTAACCTTTGGTGCTCCCTGCAGCTCGATGGTGTTAGCTTTCATATCAACAATACCAGAATCTAAATGCCCTTCAACACGTGCTTTTTGAATAAGTTGATCAAGAATACCAACAAATAATTCAAACAGCCTGCAACACCATCAGCATCTACTGTTATTGATCAATGCTAAACAAGAAAAAAATAACTTTCAACTACATCCACAAACCTATTTTGAATGTCGGGAGGAAGCCCTAAAAGTCGGTTGAGGAAACGCCCAACATCATGCATGTCAGAATCAACTATTCGACCAGTTATTTTTCCAGGATCCTTCCCATTACCTGAAGAAGAGTATCAAGGATCAAGAAATATACCACTCAAATCATAGTTGAAACTTGCAAATCACACAATAAAGATGACACTTATAGATGCAAATTCAGACAAAGAACAGGAGTACAAAAATAAATATGCCAAGATAGCAAAGCTATTACCAAGAACCGAATCTCTAATGATCCCAACAGATACGAGAGCAGCTTTTCCCTTCAGTATGAAGTCTTCTATTGTCTCAGGTTTCTCGGATGAACATCCTGGTGGAACAATGGGCAAAGCTTCCTAATAATTCAAAATAACTATCATAGTAAGTACTTCAATATATAAAAGATTGATAGTTCCATTATGATATGAGAATATCTTTCAGATTAGCACCTGTTCCATGATTCCCCTGTACAACATCACCAAGGCCCTCTTTCCATATGCACTATCATAATTATAAGCACTGAGAGTTGGTCCAGCCCTGAATTACGCAATCCTCTTAAGCCTTCTATTGCAAGCAAATAAGGTAATAAATTACTAAGAATAGCTTACTGACACACAATTGACATTACCTACGGTCCCCCTGTGTTAATGCTCCGAGAGATTCAAGCCTCTTGGCAACAATGGATGCAAACCTTCGTTCACCACCAAGATTTGAGAAAAGAAGCCTGAGAAAATTAATAAAATTATTTACTTTTTATCATCTGAATCAGATCCACTTCATATCAATCTGTAATACAGTTGGCAATCAGTACTGTCGAATGATATTATCTATGTCTTAAAAAACTTAAAAGCATTTGCATGAGAGGCGGTGTAAGAGTTGTTAAATGTACTAAATCCTTTGAGAGAAAAAATAATTGGCAGAACTCTTGAACTAGCAGAAAATTTGCTTTCGATACGTGAGAATTTTCTTTTAACAGCATATTTTGAGAATCCACAACTCATAACATAATAGTTTGTTGCCTTCGTAGTTTGTATACAAAAAAGTAAGATAGATAAAGTGGCACATAATGCATAATGGCAGCACATATTGCTATGACAATTGTCATAAAGGTCTACAGACAAATTGGAAATTTATACTCGCCTGTACTCAGGAGCCGAAGCTTGATTTGATCTGTGAGTTCTTCCAAACTGTTGAATTGCTCTATCTGCACTCCAGGGTAGTTCCAGAGTTAAATGAACTCTTCTTTTCTGTAGACAGAACAAAAGAATCCAACTAAAATCAATTGAAAATTATTTACATTAAACCAAACATGACGAAGCACCTCTGGATAAAATAATAATAATAATAATAATAATAATAATAATAATAATAATAATAATAATAATAATAATGATAATAATAATAATAAAACTCAGAATACAAAACCAATCACCTGATTGACTGCTCTTCTATCTGCTTGCAAAGAAACACCAGCAGATCCAGCCTCAGAAATGATAGCAACCAGTTTTTTACCATTCATGAACTGCTGCTTCTCATGCATATTCACCATTTCCATGGTCACTTCTTTCCTAAAACATACAAACAAATGAATTAGCAACCAACAGACGATGAGGATACCAGATACATGTCCTAACTCACGTATTCCTGGCCTGATAGGTAACACCCTTCCCTCCAGAAGCTCGGACCAGCATGCCACGCCGCCCTGTGATTTCTGCTACTTTATCAGGACCTCCCAGCTGCACAAATATCACAAGTTCAATTGAAGAAGATGATGCCTGGATGACTATAGCCTTGTGTAGCTGTGTCATATGAATAATGATGTTACCTGATCAATGATGTCATCCAATGGATTGTTAGGAAGATCCAAAGAGCGTATTATTTCGAGAATTTTCAATTTGCGTTCCAGGGCGCCTTCATACCTAATCAGATTTCAAAGCCATTAGCAAGAATCGCGTAAAAATCACATTAGATGAATAAAATAAATACTGCATATACATTAAATAAAGCATTAATTGTTTTTTGTACAAATGTACCTCTTCAGCAGTTCCTCATAATATACTTGTCTATTTCGTAGATACTCCTCTGTTTTTTCCTTGCAAGAGTGACAAGACCAATCACTAGATATTTCTTCTTCAACCGGCGGAACCAGACATGTAGGGTGAATAAGTTGGCTGCAGCAGGAACAGAGAAGCAACCTCTTCCTTTCCTACATTCATGGATAATTGATATATAAAATATATTGAGGACCAAAAAGATGAGGTGTAAATATTTAGTTCTTATATCCAAAACAAAGGGAAACAAAAGGAAAATACCCCTTCAGAATTGCAAATGCTGCAGATTTGGAAATCATCATCATCAGATTCAGTTTCAGGTTCAGAATCAGCTGCATTTGTAAGGAAGACAGAGTGCTATGAGAACAAAACTTCCATAATTCAATGCAACATAAAGAGTTAGGCAGTGAAACTAAAGAATGAAACTCTGTTTTTATAAGTTAAATCAGCTTTATCAATAATCAGATGTCTGAGAGAGGCAAGCTTTACATCCCCTGATAGAGGGAGGCAAGGGTTCTACTATTGAAAACTACACAGCTCGATTCTAATTTTTCCATTTGAAAACATCATTCAGCACTGACATATGAGATGAATCATAAATTTGGAGACTATTTATGCACAAGGACTTGTCATCTCAGTAAGCTTCACCAGACTACGACTAACAGTATAACGGCACATATGATAAGCAGGAAGGGCTATTGGGTGAAAAGGTATAGACACTTTCAGGAAGATGAATAAATTGCAAGGTATATCAAGAGGATGATAAACATGGAAAGACAGCAATTTTTTGCATTTACACAATAACAAATTGTGTAGAAGTGAAACATGAGTAACTACTATCGTCGGTATATGTTCATAAAGGAAACTATCAAATGAAATTTCTTAAATTACTTCCAGATTCCCACTCGCTTTCTTCTTCACTTTCAACCTCAAACTTAGCAACTTTCCTTGCTCTCCCAGCAAATGAAACACCAGGTGTTGCTGAGTGCCTCTTTCTCTGAAGCTCCTTCACACTTTCCTCTAAGCACAACAAATCAACGTTAATAGAAAAAGCTGCAAGAAAGACAAGTTAAGAAACATTTCATTGTATAAAACCAATATATACCAGGGAGTGGTTCAGGCTTATCCGGAAGGGGATAATTCTCTTCAACAAATTTCAACAATAACTCACGAGGACCAGAGATAAAATCATCAAGTTCCAGACCCTGTCCCAATGATACGAAAGTCTTAGGAGTTATTTAGGGTACTCAATAAAATTCATCAGCAACATGGACAAAAATCAAGAAAATAAAGCAGGACTTTTACAAATTGAAAATGAAAATTTTAATAATCTCTGTATGAACTATGCCACAAGAAAATATGATACCGTGTCTAAATAATATCTATCTATCATTTTAAAAAAGATTTTATCACGGGTACCACAGAAGTTGGGACAACAGGCTCACATATTTTGTGACAGCTTCCTCAGTTCGTGCCTCTCCAGTACTCTGTAGGCCTATGACCACACACTTATTATCCAGCAATGCTTGTTGGGAAAGTCTAACCACCGCAGGCACTTTAGCTGACATACACATGTGTCTAAAGAAGCGCTAAATTGAGCAAAAGAGAAGGACATAATGAAACATGAGACATGGAGAAAATGTTAAAAAGTTCCAAAGTATGAATGTTTACAACCGATACCTGATGACTTGCCCAGTACAGTCTCCACACTTGACTTGAATTAGGCTTCTCATTTGCTAAAAATGTGCTAGCTGATAGCAATTCCACTCTTAACTCAGCCCAAAATTCTGCAGCTTTTCCATACATGTCCTGGAATCAGCAAAAACACTTGTAAGACTGAGATGGACATATAAGAAGAACCTCAATGGACAAGATCCAGAGCACCAGACTCAAAAGAAAAGAAAAAAAAGTGATAATACTTCATTCTCACTAATTTGAAAAAGAATGCCAACTAATATCATCAGGAATTATATATTAATTAGGTAAATGGAAGGACTTCCTCAATGACAACACAAACACACCAGGAATTTATTAATTAAGTAGATGGAAAGCTTTCCTTGATGACAACAACACAGAGACCTTTGAACTGCAAAAGTACTTGAACATTATTTAAGGAACAAAGTGTTCTTAACTCATTTCCCTTTTTCTGCTAAGTACAGAAAATGAAGAAATAGAAGACTACAAGACTGTTCAATTTAGTCCCAAGGAAGATCTGTCCTATGATATACTAGCTAACGGATGTTGGAGTAGTGGACACCTCACACAAATACAATTACTTAACTTTCTATATTTCTGGTTGTTCCACATAGGATAGGAGTAATTGTTACTCATAGTTACTTTAATCAAACTCATACGATCTTTAGATTATATCATTAAGGAAAAGCATTAATAAGAGACAGAAATCTGATAACAGACGAAAAGGATTTCAAATTTAAAAGATAGTATATACAAAGATCACAAAGGATGTACTTCATGTCAAGAGTTACATTGGAATAGCAAATTTGGAGGGGGGCCATGACATCTTTATTTAAATAAATCATATAGCATTTTGTATTAGCTAATGATGAGATCCTTGTTTCCTGGCAGCAAAACTAAAAATGTGAACCATACCATCATTCTATCCTCCAGTGGGACATCAACAACTTCAAATTCTGCACCTTGGTAGCTCAGTGTACGACAAACATACATCCCCCTAAAAGTCAAGCCAGGCTTTAATTTATAATTTGATAATTTAACACATTATATAGTATATAGGTAGATATTCACTAAATTATAACCTTGTTTTCATATCCATGGCAACAAGTTCCAAAGCTCCAACACCACCTTTCTCCATTGCACCTGTAAGAATCAACCAGAACCATTCAGAATTTTCAACATTTAAATAGGAAGATAATAAAACAGTGCATTCACTTCACAGTAATTACCAAACTCGTAATACCCCAGGATACTTGAATACATGCCCATTGACCAAACAAGTATTTGACCATCCACAAAAGTGTCAGTAGACCTTACTTGGAATGATGAAGACCATCAATTTGGATAAAATCCATCAAGCACATTCACAAATTGTATTAATTCACATCTAGCATAATAATGTCTTTTAAACATTTGGCATAGGTATGTATTCCATGATTAATTGGCTTGAAAATGACAGAGTGGAATGTATGGAATGAGATAGGGTCTTCGAAGTTAGAATAAGAGGTTTGTGGCAATGCATACAAGTGGGTCACTGATGAGTTACAAAGACAAATCCTAAAAAACAGCTAAATGATGGTGCTAAGCAAGAGCTTAGCATGTTAAACTACATGATTATGTGTAAAGAGTATAACTTCCACCAGCTTAACAATATCACAAACACATCAAGCACACTGACATACACATCAAATGAAAATTGCACCTAAAAAATGGCGAAAATCAGCAAAGGATGTTCCGGCTCCCCAAAGGCCAAGGCGAACCATATAACCCATATTGCGTGGTTCAGAAGCACCAGTTGCTGAGCAGTAAATAACGCGAGCTTCAGGAAGCCTGGCCTACATTAGAGGAATTCACAAACAACAGCATATATCTTTTAAACCATGTAAACAATTTCATCTGCAAAAAAGCTACCACATGGAGGAGTTGCCAAATTTTCACAGAACAAAAGAGAACTAATGATGAACCCTCTAGTGGTCCCATCAACTAACAATATCAAATATAACACAGGCACCCTATAGAGCAAGTTACATTAAAGAGAAAAGGTAATGGAGCGCCACCTGGATGTCAAGAACCGCTTAGCCTGTCTTTTGTTGGCTGCCCTCCAGCTTCAGGGACCAGATTTTTTGCTTTATGGCACTAAAATAATAAAATACATATTATATAGTATAAAATAAATGTTCCTTGCATGAACAGTGTGCAAATCATCTGCATCATACTAAATAAGCAAATGGAGGTCAAAAGGATGACTGTTTGATACACCACCTCATCAAACACAATAAGTGCATCAGACTGACCACACCATTGTACAAGCTGCTGCAAACGTGAACGGCCTCTCTCAGAAGATGCAATTAGGCTGCTATAAGTCAAGAAAACAACTCCCTCCTTAATGCCAACGGACTTTGAATCAAGCTTAGAGTAAGGAAGCTTGTTCAGAGCATGAACTACAAAGGAAATTATGATAAAATGTAATTATATGTCAGAAAAGAAGACACTAAAAGAAAATAAGGTGCCTAATATAGTTTTATCGAGTCTAATTACATTATATACAAAGCACCATAAACACAAATAAATCAAACAATTGTCCCCCCAATGAACAATAGATAGATTGAAAAAGGAAGAAGAGCACACTTTCTTCTTTTGGAATTTAAACTTAGTTTGTGCATCGAACATTTATTTCCGTCCTAAATCATTATCATTAACATATCTATTCCATATCTCACCCTCAAAATAATATAACTAAACTATAAATGATAGTAATAAACTTGCTGCCTGTAATAATTGGATGTAGCAGAGTTGACCAGAATGCCATAAATGCGAATCTGATTTCATTTTTAAACATTTTTAGAATTCAAATACAATAAGAGATGCAGCATCCTAATGCCCTCTTCTTTTCTTGAAATACAACTAATGGATCATTAAAAGGTAATAGAACTAAGACTCCAGAACCCACACAATATGGATAAATTCCTTGTTCAAATGGAAAGCAACCTTCTATGCATGTCGCACCAACATCATCCAAATCTCTTCTAGCATCGAATTTCAAGTCTGAACCTACAGATATCCACCTGCACAAGGCCATTAGAAAGTATACCTAAAAATTATAATAGCTCAGCCATAACCGCCTCTTAACTAATAAATAATAACGGTACGGTAGTAAATAATAAGAGAGATTTCTAGGCGATGTTTAATGAATGAGAGCAACTCAGCAGATCTCACTCAACAGTAAACACCTACAATGCTTTTCTTCTCCCATGGTGCCAGTTCTCCCATATCAACCCAGCAATCGTCCTTCCTTTACCCACACCAGCACCATCTCCAAGGAAAAAACCAGCTCTGGCACCATCAGGGAGGTGCTGAAGATGTCTCTGTCATGCAACAACCATTCCACAATGAATGAAATGAACTATGTTGGAGATGCACAGAAAATGTTATATGTCAATGTTCAAAACCAACCTGGCAAGCATAAACCAATGTTTCAATCTGCAAGCAAGATAATGTCTTTGAAGTTTCAAGGTCATCCTTAATCCGGAGACCATAAGCAGGTTCAGGAGGCTGTACAGCAGATAAGGATGATGTCTCCACAACGGGATCTGGATGGGGTGGACCAATGGAAAGTTTAGAAGGTCGCTGCAAAAACAGAGAACAGTATCTATGAGAAAATTGGCCCTGATAGTTTTGAAAGTTCACAGATTCAATATAATGGAACAAGGAGACATACATAATCCATAAATGTTTCTCCAGCCAATCCACCTTCATCTTCTTCTCGCTCCACATCAATGGCCACCTGATATAAGTAACAAGAAACATCAATAACCGACTAGATTCTTAACAGTATACTATTTTGACAGGAAAAAAAGGATAATAAACTGGGCACCTTTAAGGAAGCATTCTGCAAAATTGATCTAGTTTTTAAATCATAGACAATATTCCAAGACGAACACTATTTAATGTGTGTTCCAGAACTAGAAAAACTCAGATCAGTCTATGTTATAGTAATGAAAGTTCTCCCTAGAAGGCTAGACACTAATTGCCTTTTAGGAATAAGACAAGACATCAGCAAAGGGATCAACCAACTTTGTTGCAGCAACTTCAGCAGTTCATGTTTTCTCTTTTGATAAATAAGACAGTAACTCAATGTTCTTGTAGTAGTGTCTATTATTTAAAACCTATTTTATGCAGTATGCAAATGCTTTCTCATGCAAAACAAGAAAGTGGGGAACACATTACTTACTTTATATTAAAAAGAAAAATGATAAACAGTGAATCTAAGGGCATGTTTGGATCACTTGATATGCCTTGAAATAGACAAAAAAATATCAAATCAGGTCACATGATAAGTGTGTTGTGTTCTAGCGTATGATTGTTTTGAGGCCTCGTTTCCCATAACTTGATGGAGCCATGAAGGGGAACCCAATCCATAATATGGGCCAAGAGTAATTGTTTGGAAGGTTGCATTGCTGCACCTGAAAACAAATATCTTCGGTCCAATATGCCCTTAAATTCACTAATATTCATATCTTAAAGCATATGTTCGGCCAGATCCCCAACTCTGCTCAACCTAGCTTGAAATACGTATACAGATGGTAAGCTTTCTTTAAATGTTCCAAAACATAATGTGTCGTCTATTCTGCAGGAATTGATGCCAAGGTATAGCAGGTGGTCTGAAGATTGCCCAACGGTTCCTCCGTTGATGTAAAAATAAATACAGACACCGGGCATGTCTCCATTTATAGCGAGGCAACTAGAATCTTGAATTTGAACCTGATAAATAGTTTATTTTCTTGGGCAAAACATCAAACCATATGAGCTTCAATATTCATATGAGTGGGAATGATATCACATGTATCACTTCTGGTATTCCATTTTTTTGGTTCCATTATGTAGATTATTGGCTAATGATAAAAAATAATTAACGTCCCATAATAATCATGGTAACACGTGTTAAAGATCCAGGAGATAGAATATATGATGGAACATAAGAAATGGCACAAAGGAATGGAACTGATATGAGTGTGCTTCTGGATGCCGTAATTGGTGGTATTTCTAGCTAGTCCAAAAGTATCTATTTTTAGAGAATGTGGAAATCGTTATTATTAGTTTTTTTTTTGACAATGATGATAAATTGGGGAAAAAAATAATGCATTCAGACCAAAATATTTTTAGCTTGGAAACAAGGTGAACAAGAGTATATAAAAACCAATAAATTTCTTTTAACAAAAAAAGAGGATCAAAAGAATAGAAGAAATATCAGGAAAGTGCAGGCATATATGTTCGCTTTATGTGGACAGTGTCACAGTGAGTCTAGCAATTAAGAAGATTATTGCACTACCTATTAGCATTTAGAATTTTTGCATTAATAATAATAACATATATATAATCTAAATATCCAGTGAATCGGATTTTCTTAGTTTTAATCATACGCTCCAAAAAAATGCGAGAACATAATACACTTTTTTCCATATATGGTGTGATTTATACTCTGTCCAGTCCAATCCTTACTATAAATCCAAGATGAGTTCATATTGGATAGACAACAAAACAAGACAAAAGTGATATGCAGACGTTAAATAAGTACAAGGAGATTTCCACTATACTCCATGCATCTCTTTAATACATATTCCTCTTGGCATATTTGAGAAGGCGCAGAATTGTAGGGAGATCTAGAAGGTGCATTCACTAGAAGACTAAAATCAGTTTAGAAATTTTATGGTAAACACTAAATATTATAATCTAGATACTTGTAGTTCATCCCCAAGATATTAATAATTTTCAGTCATTCAATTCTTTCAAAATGTTTCTAGAGTAAGATTTTGACAAAAAACGTTTGGCTAGCAACATAATGTGAAATCCATTATTACATAAAATTTCAAACATGTGCTCTGCATGTTTACAACGAAAATAACACTATCAACTTCTTTTGTTTGTAATTCCAATACAAAACTGCATATTTGCATCATAAGAGACAGTTCATTGATCAAGTAATGCTGTCAATTTCATCTAAGTTCATTATGTCATTTAGCTTCTGTCTTCTCCACCCAAATAATCTGCTTTACTTCCTAATGATAACATAGAATAGAAAACCATAACAATGAAGCCTTTCGAGCCAAAATAAAATGTCAATAATTCTATGTCCATAGTCTGACAGATTTTAACACAGTTATCTAGACAAGACTGCATATTTGCATTCTAATCAACATTTGATTGATCAAGTAATGGTGCCAATTATGTCTTCTAAGTTCACTATGACATCTAGCTTTCACTTTCTCTAGTACACAGTCTTTTTCACTTCCTTTTTTTTCAAATAAATAATGACATAAAATTGAAACATGAACACAAAGCATTCTGGGCCAACATAAAATGTCAATATCTGTATGTACATAGACTAACAGATTCTTAACATAGTTATCTACAAAAAATAATAATTCAAATGCAAAAAGAATGAGAAATGGTACAGGGAAAGAGACAGAAATCATTATATAGTTGCACTTACAGGTTTTTGTGGTTAGAAAAGAACAAAATGATTTATGAAGATAAAAAAGAATCTGTATGAGAGGTGTGTGATAAAATTAAATTTAGGGTTGCTTCGTGGGTGTCTAGACTCTTATCATAAAGAGTTCAAAGGCCTTCGTGTTTCTAACATTGTTAGAACTTGGATTCATGTCTTCAATTGTATTTCGCTTTTGTTATTTGAGAGGAATTTATCATCCCTTGTACTGAACCCTTTTATTAATTTTATGTTTCTTAGACCAAAAAAAAAACACAATTATTACATATGTTGAATGGACAAGCACATAAAATAGAAACTTTATAGCTAAGCATTAATAAAGTTTTATGGGACCAGCAATCAACTACATATATTTCCCTATACATTTACTTGCATATAGCTGCCTCAAAAAATTTCCTATTTCAACTAGTTACCGTAATTTTAACTTTAGGTTAGACAGGTAACACATGTGAATGAATACACACAATTACCACCTGACTCAGTAGCCTACAAATTTCAAGGATTTTATATGAACATATTAATAGAAAGAATCTTGAATCCCAAATGAGTAAGTGAGGCCTTTTACATTCATTTGAAAGCTTAAACTTTAACTTTCCATGAAAAGGTAATTATTAATGCTCGATTATCCCAATCAGAACTCTAACCTAGTGCAAATGTATGTTTGAGTTACATGTTAGGAGCCGAAATGGATTAAGATTCCTCACTTAGTTCAAAGAAATGAAAGCAACAAGTCTAAGGAGCAATTTTTGCTCTAACTAATAAGACTAAGTTCCATGATAATCTAGCAAATGTAACCAGGCTTACAATACAGATTTCAAATTTATAACTTGAGCGGGAGCATACTGAAAAGCTTATCAATTCATTTTCTCCACAATAACATTATTAATGTATCATGCTTCATTGGATTCACAGTAAAACGTAGGAAAAGCCATATTACTATTTACTATGAATATACCATTGTTATCCATAAAGTAATAAATATATCTGAACAATAAGCCATTGGACGGATTAAAAGATAAATATCATTTTACTGAGATTTTTTTTCAGAATAGGCTGAATTCCACCCTCCACGCAAAATAATTAAATTAAACATTGTATAAGTAGAGATACTTGTAAGATCAGCATGCATGGATAGGGGAGAAATTCATTTTTAAGGTCTTTGTCCCTAAACAATGTATCCATCAACATAAACATCCAATGATACCAAAAGCATCCCAGACATTACGGGTATGTTTGTTTTGCAACTATTAACTATCCCAGCCAGACTTTGGACTTTACAATATCAAACCCCCATTTGTTTTGAGACTTGAGTAAGGATTTCAAAATTCTATTACTCCTACTCTACTCTATCACATACCACTACTCTCCTTTTTATTCTCTAAATACACTCACATCATCTACTTTTTTATGCTCCCAATACACTCACAAAATATATTAATACAACATCAATCAACTTTTCCACCAAAACAAACATACATTTTCAAGTAGTGATCAAGATTTTGAAATCCTAGGACTTCAAAGTCTGAGATTTCCACATTATAATCCCTAAACAAATATACATGCATGATAAACATTCAAGGACCCCTCTTGCGCATTTTTGCCCCTTTCATAACTGGCATTTCATATCTGGCCTTCCATTGTATTCATATCATAATACCCCTCGCTAGTAGAAGAAATCAAATGCACAGGAAACCATCAGCAACACATTTCTCAGCCTATACTTTTTTTCTAGGTGATGACAACTCCCACCTTAGTCAATAACAATCCATACACAAACAAAAGACATGCAATGAAACGAAAAATTAAACGGAATAAGAACCTCATTGACTTCTTCGGGAGGCGGGGGAAGGCGGGCGGGAGGCGGCAAGAGTTGCCCAAACTTGGAGAGATCGACAGCAAGACTAATGTGGCACTGAGGGCAGTTAAAGCGAGACATTCCGTGAGGTACATTGAGTATAGCCTTGCAGTTGGCGCATGGCAGCTGGATCTTAGTCGGGTCAATGCCTTGGGCCGGTGCATTCCTAAGTTGTTGGGCCTGGGCCTGGGCCTGAGTGGAGCGCATCAACTCCGGCGGTAGCATCTGCGGTAACTTGCACGTAGGGCACACAAACTCGGTCAAGCCAGAAAGCACGGTGAGCACCACCTTGCAACCGGCACAACGCACCTGGCACCCAACGGAGGGGATGGCGCCGACTTGAGCCGATTGGGGAAGCGGCGGCGGAGGCGGGGAAGGGGCAATCGGTGGAGTCGGCAACGACGGCTGCCCCATCTGAGGATGCAATTGGGGCGAAATCTGCAAATTGGGGGCGGAATGCGATAAATTGAGTGATGGTGGGAATTAGGAGGAAATTTGATTTTGATTTGGATTTTGAAAAGGGGTGATTATGGAGAGGGAGGGTTTGGTTGAGTGTGGGTTAATTTTTAGGCGAGGGAGCGGCAAAAGGAATATACAGGATTTGGGTTTTGAGCTCTCCTAGAGAGAGAGAGAAGAGAGCGTGGCTTTTCCACTTCCCGAATTTGACGCGCGGGACTACTGCTTCGCTTCGGCATGTGTGCGTATGCCTGACTCACACGTGCTCTTACTGTTAAATTTTGGTGTATCGTCCTTTCCTTCCATAATTACCATACATATACATGTCTCCATTTTCATCTTCAGATTACGGTAAAAAAAAAAAAAAAATGGAATATTCTATATATATATAGAGAAATAACCTCTCTTTATAGTAATAAAAAATTACTATCTTAACTCAAGATTAATTATATTTAAGAATAAATTCAATATTATAATAAGTCATATATTTTTTTTGTCTTGTTTTTAAAAATTTATGCTTTCATATAAAAATAAATGATATTATTTATAAAAAAAATTATATATCACTACGATAAGTTCAAGTTAGGCTAATTTTTTTTATACATAGTTGATTTTGAAAAATCTTAATTATATGGCTTGTCAACACATCCTTCAACTTGTGTGCATACGTAATAATTCGTCTGATTAGTTCGTAATGAATTTTATAATATCAGATTGAATGTATTTGTTTTAGTCAAATTTATATTAATTAGTTACATGAATTTGTTAATGGATTTACGTACATGTAGTATAACATGTATTATATTGAATATTATTTTTTCTAAGGAAAAAAACATTTTCCTATGTAAAACTCTATTTATGAATAATCTACTTAAAGTAATATTTTTTCCAGATCACGACAATATGAGTGTATGGAGTTTTTACTATATATTTATAATTAACTTTAAAACGTGATTAGCTTTTAGTTTCATAAGTTTGGGTTATAAAATACACAAAAGTTTATATGAACCCGAGTTCACAATAAATTCTATTTTTTAATATTAATGTTATATATACCACTATCACTTTTGATATGGATTAAACCAGACACACTTCATATTAATGAATACAGAAGTGATATTTAGTTGTCTCACTTCACGAAACATAACCAGAGTTAGAGTTGGATAAACTTTGACGTAAGAGGATTATAAAAAACGAGTGTGGGAGGCTATCGAATAATACTTTTGGATGTGTACCTATTATGTAGTTCAAATCATCTCAAGTAAAATTCAGATATGGTCCAGAATTGGACCTAAAATAAACGTACAAATAACATAAGTAATGATCATTAGAGAATGTCAAAAGTCAGGGAAAATCAGTAAGAATTGTACAGCGGATATGACTGAAAATAGGATAAAATTGAGGCTCGTGAAAATCACGATTTCCTTAAAACGAAATCGTCTCTCACACTCTCGGGTGCTAGTGATTCTTATAACGTTAGTTTCTCGAGGATACAACAATTATAATAAGATGTTTAGAATCGAATATCTTGTTCTAGCTAACTAGAAATTGTCTTACTTACACCACCCGGCGGGGCCACGAAAAAATTCGAGAAAAATAATTGTAGCGGAATGATGGAAGTTGTGTATGTACTTTCTCTCTATTCGTAGTGTTTCTTCTCAATTCTAGATTGCTCTATGTGTAGAGCCTGAAAATGAAATTGCTGGATGATGAAGAGCTTTGATAGGCCATCAACATGGCTGACCAAAACTGCCAAAAAAATTCAAATCTGAATTTGAATTTTGTTGTAACATAGCACTGAATTCTTATTTTCGAAATTGTGTCATGCATTGATCTGAGGTTTTGAAAACTACCATGCACCAATTCAATGAAATTAAATCTTCCAAAATCGCTCACTTGAATTTGAATAGCAACATGTTGGAAAAAGAAAATAAATTTGAGGCAAAAGTTATTTTGTCCATCCGCCACCAAATCGGTGTGACATTCGTGTACGCAGGTCGCTCTCATACACAAGTTCAAGCCTCGAAGGCCAATTTCAACCATGAATTGCACATCCTCTGCGCACCGGCGTGGAGGTTGTAGTATAATTATGATATTTATTTTATAACTTACTCATGGGCCCTTGCTTATATACTCATTCATTTTCTTCCATTTTTCCAATATGGGACAAAAAGTTTTCCTTTCCCTTTACAATTCTTCCAAGTTACGATTATTCAAAAATATCATTTCTCATTCACAAATTTTCCAACAAAATCATTGATTCTCATACCTCGAGAAGGAAGCGAAGGTGATGGAAATCATTTTTTAGGGCCCCGACGTCAGATTAGAGATGTTAATTCGGGCCGGGCTAAACGAGTAGGCCCGTTTAAACCTATTATATGTAGGGTTAGGGCCGAGCAATGGTAGGCCCGTTTAAAATTGGGCCTTTTTGGCCCGGACCTATTAACCCACCTGCTAAACAAAGGAATAGCCCACCTAACCGTCGTCACTCGTTTAGCCCGCTTGTGTTAATGTATATAATAATAATAATAATATAATATGTATATATAAATAAAAACTTAACAAATTACAGATTATGTTAGAAATTAATTCCGCTTTTCGTCCACTACTCCACTTCTCGTTTCTGTTCTCCATCGCTTTCTCGGTTCTCCATCATGTAGATTTTCCATTTTGGCAGCCTTTCTACATTCTCCCATCGTTACGTTCTGCACTTTTTTCTTGCTTTAAAGGTAATGGTTCCTTATTTCTACAATATTATTCATATGATATCCTTACATTGAACGTAAATAATCTTATGGTGTTGAATCACATTCATATGTTATATTGTTATTTTGTAGAAACAATATTATTAGAAGAAACTGATAGGTGTTCAGTGTTCCAATCATTTTCTTTTTTTCAATTTCTTTTCGAGTTAAATGACATTCTTGAAAAGTTACTAATTAATTAGGACAAAAATAATTTCACTTCAAAGAATATGACCCATTTTGTCTGCATGATTTCTTCGAAACAATATATATGTATAGCTTGACAATTTCTACTGTGTCTAGCATGTTTTACATTCATTATAAAAACATACATTCATGTAATATATTTTTATTTTTATTTTTTTTTGGCCGTTAGGTGGGTCGATTTAACCCAAATCCGCTAGGGTTAGGGTTAGGTCTCAACTATTAGTGGGCTCGCTTAAAATGAACAGGTTAAGCCCAGACCGTTTAATCAGGGCCTTTAAATTGGGCCCTAATGGGTTAAGGTCAACCCGCTTAACATCTCTACGTCGGATGTATAGAAACAACCGGCTGCATTAAAGCTAAGAACTAATATTTTCTGCCAACATTAAATGCGATGGGCACTACCGGAAGTGGTGACAAATTTACCCTCTAAAGGATTCAAAATTCCATTTCACCCTTCGGACGAGGTATAAAAAAGTCTCTTATTCATTTTCCAAGGTACGAATTATTCACTCTTCACACACACACAAATTATCTTCCATTTTGGATAGAGGTTTTCTTTATCTGATTGAAATGACTTGAGCTTGAGCGAAGATCGATCGGCCAAGCTCCTTCGACTAATTTTGTCGCAGCTTCCGAGGACTTTCACGGAGATGCATTGTTTTGACTTTTGAGAGTTCATCTATTCTCTGTTATTGCTTTTAGTCCCTTTTACTTAAATCAAAGGATCTTCAGGGGATTAAATCCAAAATGGTCCCATAACTTATCATCTTTATTGAAATGGTCCCAAAAAAGTCCGACTAACAAAATTGGTCCCAATTTTTTGCGAATTGTACAATTTTTACCCCTAAATTAACCGGCGACCGGAAATGACATGAAACAACGTCATTTCGTGTCATGCGCACCGCACGTGTTGCTTCAAATTGGTGTTTTTATGGCACGATCTTGCGACATGTCACTCTGAGCTGGATTTAATAACCAATCACAACAGAGGGGTGCGACACATAAGCATCAATTAAAAATTAAAAATTAAAACCCTAAAAACAATTAAAAACATAAAAACATAACATTAAACACTTAAAATAATCAGATAAAAACAAAACATTAAAAAGGTAAAAATGTTTTTTGAAATCAGATAAAAACGCTCATCAGATTTTAACCCTCATATACCAATTTCACAAACTCAAACAATTAAAAGAATTCAAATCGACTTCTCCAAAACATAAACCCTAGTTTCACTCCACAATATCCAGAGCTTACGACCCGTACAATCAGTGGAGAAGACAACCCGTACAATCAGCGACGCGACGCTACTCTACAACAGCGGCGCGACGCGACGTGTTTGCAGTTTGTAAACCCTAGTTTTCAAGGCGCAGTCGCGAAGACGACAAATAAATGGTGTTTGTTCATAAGAAAGATGCAAGGAAGTGGCCCATCACTAAATATGGTATGCTATTCGTGTCTTTGGTCTTAAAGAATTGCTTTATTGTTTGTTTTTTCTGAAAAGATTCCATTCTTGTTTGTTTTTTATGAAAAGTCGAAAGTGAAAAGTCGAAAGTAGTGGTCCCTTTTCACACATGGTCTTGTATAAATGTGGATATTGTATATTTATTGTATGGGCAATCTGCATTTTTGTAGAAAGTGTCAAACTATTGTTTATTTGTTGTCTTGTAATGGATGCACATGACTTTCTCTTTTCTAGGTAGTTGGAAAATTTTATTTATTTGTAAAGTGTATTTATTGTCTCATATTTGGGGGTTGCACTGAAACATGTTTTTTTTGTTTATGTTTTACAAATTGTAAAAGCGACTACATCACTGTAGTTTTTCATTTTGGGGGCACATTTCAGAATACGCCTTTGTCTGAGTATGTGGGTGGGGACACCCTAGTATTTGATTGGGTCAAAGCTAGTGAGGTTAAAGACAACCCCGACTTAGATGGGTTTGATGGCGCAGGGGTTAAGAATGTTCTGAAATACCATATTAGGATCCAACAAAAGGCATTTAAGTTTATCATTATTATGATGACCTTAGAGAGTGGGCAACTAAGTTTCTTGTGGTTAGAAAGATGCATATATATGTTGAAAGCTTGCCAGTAGAGGGTGAAGAAATAAAGTCTGACTTTGAAGATCCTGACTTTGAAATAGGGAATGAATTATCTAAATCTGATGATGAGGAGTTTGAGCAACATGTTGATCATGTGGAGGGTGATTTAGATGCAATAAATGAGCATAACATCTTTAGAAGTACTAGTTTTGTCAATGTCACAATGGACAATCCTATGGGTACTGCTACTATGGGAGGTATGAGAAATGTGGGGGTTGATGGGGGTGATGAGGAAGATGAACATAACAGTGATGTGGAGGGAGGTCCTGATATTGTTGATGGGGGTGATGAGTATGACTTTGATGAAAATAGGGTTTCTGATGAAGACAATGCTGAGCCTAATTTCCCTATTTTCAATCATAGAACTACCTTTGACCCACATTTCATGGTAAGTCAGATATTTTTTCAACAAAGGGGGAATTGAAGAAAGTTGTTCACTCTCATGCCATCAAGTACAAGAAAAACATACGTTTTACTAAAAATGATGTTAGAAGGATTTATACTAGGTGTGAAGATGAAAAATGTAGCTGAAAAATCAGTGCTGTGAGAAGAAAGAATGAAATGGCATTTCAGATAAGGGTCTATGAGGACAAACACACCTGTGCACCTTCTCAAAAGGTGAAGAAATTGACTTCCACTTGGTTGAGTGAGAAATTCCGAGTAGATGGAATCGGATGTGAAACAATTCAATAGGTGGTTTCATGCTTGATGTATGTCATAATACAAGACTAATGGTGTCCAGGCAGCAGATTTACAATGCTAAAAAGAATGCTATAATAAAGATTGAGGGTGATCCTAATCTGCAGTACTCCAAGTTGTGGTCATATGCTGAAGAACTTAGGAAAACTAATCTTGGTTCAACAATACTGGTTGGGACTCACCTAGATAATGGGGTTACAAGGTTCAGTAGAATGTATGTGTGCTTTGATGCCATGAAAAGAGGCTTTATTGTTGGGTGTAGAAAGATCATTGGAGTGGATGGATGCCATTTGAAGAGTAAGCATGGTGGTGTGTTGCTAACTGTTGTTGGGGTAGATGGAAACAACAATTTGTACCCCATTGTCTATGCCATAGTTGAAAAAGAAAATGGGGACAATGGGGAGTGGTTTCTCACTGTGCTGAAGCAAAACCTGTCCATTGAGGCTAGTGAATATACCTTCATGTCTGATAAACAGAAGGGATTGATTCAAGCATTTTACCTATCTTCCCCCGGTGCGGACCTGATTTTGTGTAAGACATTTACACAACAACTTCAAACAGTCTAGTTTCAGAGGACAAACATTGAAGCATGCTGTCTGGAATGCTACTAGCAGTACCACTGTAGGAGAGTTTAACCTAAAGATGAGAGAACTTAAGGAATTGAATGAGGGAGCTTGGGAATGGTTTCTGAATAAACCTCCAACACAGTGGTCAAAGGCTTTTTTCAGTGAGAAAGCCAAATGTGACATGCTACTCAACAATGTTTGTGAGTCATTCAACTCTAACATTCTAGATGCCAGGGACAAATCTATTATCACCATGCTAGAATGGATTAGAGATCATTTGATGAGGAGGCTTGGAAGAATAAGAGATTTGGCAACAAGAAAATGGAAAAAGATTGTGTCCCAGGACCAACAAGATATTGGAGAGAAATGGTGAAAGTGTTGTTGATTGTGTGCCCATCAAGGCAATAAATATCCATTATCAAGTGAGCAGATTTGGTGGTGGACAGTACACAATTGATTTGCAGAAGTGGGAATGCACCTGTAGGTCTCGGGCGATTATTCGGGATACCATGCACACATGTTATCTCGTAATTGTATGTGAAGGCCTGATCCCGCGGGATTTTGTGCATGAGTGGTACTTGAAGGCATATGAGAATCCAATCTTTGGTATGAAGCTATGAGGCTTTGTGGGGTGAGACCTTGTATATCCCTCCCATTTGCCCCTAATTTTGGGCAAAAAGGCCAAAAAAAAAAAAACAACCAAAAAAGGAGATTAGAGCCTGATGAAAAAGCTAAAAAGATTTGAAAAAAAGTGGTTGAAAAGGCAACAAACCACCATCACTTGCGTAAAAATGTGGTGTCAAAGGCCATAATTCAAATTTGGATGTAAAAAAAAAAGATGTAATTATGTTTTGTTGTTGATTATTCTTGAATTATGACTTGTCTAATTATTCATTCCATTAATTTTTTATTCTTATAGAAACAAGATGCAAGTGCAAGTGTTGTTCAGAGTGTTGTTCATCCCCAAGTCAGAGTCCAATTTGCATATGGAGTGGATGAAATCTTGGTAATGTGTTTTACATTTATTTGTAGTTATATAAGTATTGGTAGTCAATACTTAGTAATTTTTAATTTTTTTGTTCCAGATTGCACCACCAATTGTGAATAGTGAGGAGATTACTGATCTCACTATTGAGGGCGAGATTTGATCAAATTTTGGAGGCTAATCTCGTGGAAGAAAAGTGATTTAACAATTGAAGAATGGCAATGGTGCAAAACGATGTTGTGTCACACTTGGGGACCCACAATGCACCAACAACTTCAAATGGGGAGAAAGTTTATGGAGTTATCCACACAAAGTTAACTTCAAAAGGAAAAGGCAAAAAAACAAGAAAAAAAAAAGTGGGGTGAAGTCCAGTTTATCTCTTTTTGACTTCAAGGGGAGTGAAATGATCAATTTCATGGACTAAATGTTGTTTTTGTGGTTAAAGTATTGTTATTGTGTAATTGATCTTATTCAAACTCCTTAGTAGTAGTATTAGCGGGCAACTATAGTGGTATATGGTATTTTTTTGCTCAATTATGGTATTTTTGATGGGATGTAAAACAATTTAGCATTCTCCGGTGGTTTTAATGGGTACAATGTGTTGACATTTTGCTTAATTTAAGTTATGGTATGGTATTTATTCTTTTTGTGTTGGCATTTTTTCGTTGCAATGGGATGTCTTTTTTTATGCGGGCATTTTTCTAAGTTAATATGCTTAATTTTTATGTCTTTTCTTAATGGATGCAATTTCAATGCTGCATAATTTCACGCTTAATAAGCGGGTCATTTTGTTGACAACACAATTGATAAATTGCGTAAAACCTGGTGTTCATTGATGTTAAACCCCATTACATAGAGTAGGATGCACTTACATTACAAAACACACCTTAGCCAAAATGCATACCTGAAACACCACAAATATGCATACCTAAAACACCACATCATTTCCAATCTACAATCTAAAACAAAGTGATCAACCTATCATCTTCATCTCCAACTCTTGCCCAATTAATTTAGGGAACACCTTAGCCAAACCAATTACTACACAAATCAGAACAGAAAGTTCTAAAAAAAACTTCAAACTACAACTGATACTCTTGTCTTTTTTTGTCTCCTCCTTCATTTGCATCTTGAGTTTCTGATTTTCAAACTTTAGTTCTCGTATTTCATTCTGCAACAAGAGGATTGTTTCATTCATTTTCTTAGCAATACGCTCCATATTTGTTGACTCATCTCTGTATTCATTAACCATTTTCAAAGAATCCAGTATTATTTGCTTTGCTTGCTCACAAAATAAGCATCAACCCAACGAAAAAACTTACAATATCCACCGTTCTACAAAAATCAAAAGAATATAAATTTATCATAAATCCTAAATACAGAATAAATCGCACCCAGATTCCTAAATACAGAATAAATCGCATTAATCACATAATTCACATAAACCCAGAATCAACACTCAATTCAAACAGGCTTTGCACCAAATAAATCTTACCGGGTAGTTTTTGTACGTAGTAATCCCGCCGGCCCGCGTTATGTTTTTCAACGGTGGCCGCCGCCATTACCTACGGCGAAAGGCATCTTACCTCTCGAGAGCTTCCACTATGTTGAGACATTTGCACGATTTTCGTCGATTCGGGGTTTCAATCGACCAATTCCTTGAGTTAGGGAAGAAAGGGATGTCGATTTTGTGGTTTTAATCGACCAATTTCGTGACTTAAACTCGAGGAAGAAATTATTTTGGGGGTTTCGATTTGAGGGTTTTGATTCGGGGTTTTCAATTTGAGGAAGAAAGGTTTCTATTTTTGAGGGTTTTGATTTGGGTATTTTTGAGGGTGGGGTTTTCGATTTTGTGGTTTTACTTTGGGGTAAGAAAAGGGGTTATGATTTTGAGAGGTTTAATTGCGATTTTTTTTTTGGGGGGAAGTTAATTGGGGCCGTGAAATAAAAAAAAAGTGACGTGGCAATAAAAATAAATGAAAATTATTAATATAAATACAGTCAGCATATCCCGCAGGAGAGAAGCAACACGTGCGGTGCGCTTGACACGAAACGACGTCGTTTCATGTCATTTCCGGTCGCCGGTTAATTTTGGGGTCAAAATTGTACAATTCGCAAAAAATTAGGACCAATTTTGTTAGTCGGACTTTTTTGGGACCATTTCAATATAGGTAATAAGTTATGGGACCATTTTGGATTTAATCCCGATCTTCTTAGGTATACTTCTACCATGTTCTTCTGTTTATATTTATGTTTAAAGTGGGATTTATTTTACCCCACATCAATTGTGATGCACAAACTCTATCATTATTATGCATAAACACTATCACTGTTTAAAAAAATAAAGCTGATTAGCTTTTAATTTCATAAATTTGGGTTATAAAATTGACAAAACTTTGTGGGAACCGAAGTTCACAGTAAACTCTAACTTTTCAATATCACAGGTGCATGTATGCATTATCACTATAATGCAAAAACTATATTACTACTATGACTTTCAACAAATAAATCATTTTTAAAAAAAGTTGATACTCCCTATGTCCATGAATTTCATTCCCACCTTTTTGGGCACGAGATTTAAGAAAAAAAAATAGATACAGTAAAACCTCGTTAAATTAATACTCGATAAATTAATAACCTCGCTAAAACTAATAATTTGTCCGGTCCCAAGTTGGGACCAGTACAAATTTGGGACCCAATCAATAAAATTATAAGATAATAATTTTTTTGAGATCCCAGTGTATATATATTGGTCCCGACGAAACTATAAATTAATAATTATTAAAAATAATCCATATACATATATATGATGCACTTGAATATTCTTAAGACAACTTAGTAAAATAAGAATCTACTGTAACTTGTTTTTTCTTGAACTTCAAATCTATGTTGATCTCATCTTTAAATCTCCTTACTGCACTCAATAGTTGTGGCGTTGTCTTCTCGTACTGCAACAAAAAGTTATGAAGAGTTTTTTATGCTTGCAATGCTTCTTTTAGAGTGACCGGTTCCAAAGCTATTGAATCATCCTTTACTTCATCATCTTCAGGATTATGAATGACATCGGCCACTATCTCTTCTAGACTCTGAACTTCGTGACATTGATTATTTTCACCCGGAAAGTCGAGCAATTGATTCACATCCATTTTGTGGTGATATTGCATATCGGTGATCAAATTCTCAAACTCACGAATGTCTTCTCCAGGAGTTGCATCATTTGCACTTGAGTCGCTTTGATTTTCTGAGTGAATTTTTGCGTTAATAAAGCAATTTGCTATTGCTTCTTGATGAACATTTTCGGTCCAAGTTTACCTTTGTCGTATTGATAAGATCTAAAACAATGATCTTTTCTCGGAGATGGTATGTCTAACTTTCTAGCCTTCCAAAATCTTATGGTAAAAATCTTTTTTCTTGTAATACATTTTGAAGGCTCTTATTATCTTGAAGATCACATGGTTGAATTTTTGAGGTCATGTTTGGGGGTAGGAAAAATAACTCGATGTTTAAGAAACCTTGAATATTGTTTGAATGAAATTTGGATAGTTATCGACTCACCAAAAGAATTTTTCTTCCATGCATTTGTTCATCCACCAACAAACATATTCTTCAAAAGCACTCCACCATCCAAGCTCTCTTGTTGGCACGGTATTGACAGTTCAAGCTATTCATATTGACATTCTTAAAACAACGGGGCTTTGCATACTTACCAATAATCCATAGAGGAATTTTTTCAGAGCCATCTTCATTGCAACAAATAACAATTGTCAACCTCTCCTTATCTTGTTTTCTACCTTCAAGTTGCTTTGTTGCAAGTGAATGATCAGCCCAGAACATATAAAAACAAAACCGGTTCATCCATATTAAAAAACATCTTTCCTTGAAAATTGATCAATTTTTTTCCCTAATGGACTCAATTTATTCTCCATATCATGCATGTCGACCGATCCACTCTCTCCGAAACTGCGATATGATTTGATACCATGCCTTGATTTGAATTTCTCAAGCCAACCTTGTGAAAGGCGATGATCTGCGGGATCCTCTGGATGTAAAAGCTTAAACGCCTCATTCGCCTTCTCTAAGATTATCTCCCCGGTTATATTCACACGCTCTTGATGTTGGAGAAACCACTCATAAACAACCTTCTCTAGGTCCGGATACTTGGCGATTTTTTGACGCTTAGATTTAACCCACGCTTTCTCAAAAATCGGATGATAGGAATTTCTGCAGATCTCTTAAGAGTGTTCAAATTGTTGCTTGGCTAACTTTCAAATTGAAAGATTTTTCAACCCATTTCACCAAATCATTCGAAAAGTATCCGGTTGATCTCTCTTATACTCACATAACATCTTTTCGTTGTTGGTTGGTCATTGTTGATTTTTGAATTCCTTTTAGATGAGTGGCCATTTTTGTGTGTGATTTACCAAGATTCCAATGGATAAATATATAGTCTTGATTTCTATCCATGATTCAATGCACAAATGTTAGTCAATGAACCATATTTTTGTATTTTCCAAAACCAATTAATTTAAATAAGTCATTCCAACTTCCACGTGAGTTTGTATTCATGGAATTCTACTCATTTGTATTTTAACTTAATTTTCATCAATAACTATGCATGTATACTTAAAGTTATTCAAAGAATTTGGAACTTTGAAGGTCAATATTGCATATCGTTAAAATATCTTTAAATTAAAAATTTATTTTTAAATTAATAAATTATTAATTTATCCCATATAATAATATTTCTATAAATTAATAAAATCCTTCCATAGATAAAGTGGTTGTTTGTGAGTAAAGTTATTAAAATTTAAATAAGGAGGTTTTTTGGTGGACAAAGATAAATTAAAAAGTATTAATAAATTTGGTTTACATATAGATAAAAAATTAAGTTTCGTGAGCAAACTTTCTCAGTAAAATGCCATTATTATTAATTGAAGTAATTAAGAGGTAGTTGGAGGATAATGTTTTCATAAAAGGTATGAAAATAGATATGGTAGAAAAACAAATAAGGAAAGTGAGAATAGATTTGGTGGACAAAGATAGTGGTATTTATGCATGACCCTGATAGAGTTAATAAATTTGGTTTACATGAGTGTAACTTTATAAAATTCGTCTTACGTACAAAACTTTCTCATATAAACTTTTATTATTATTAATTGAGTAACAATACTCATTCCTTCCAAAGTGTTAAAACGTCAATTCCTAAATTATACTTCATCTCATTATAAAACGTCTCACTTTCTCCAGGTGTCTCTTTTTACAATTTATTAAAACTAATAACAAAAGCTGTATTATCACATGTATTATGGTTTTGTCACCAGAATTATCATGCGTCGTGGTCCCACCGAGACCACGTGATTTTGTCGTATTTTTCGCGAGATGATTTGTCATGTTTGATGATTTGTCATGCTTAACGATTTTATCGCGGTTTACGATATGTTTTGTCATGCTTTATGCACATGATTTGTCGTGCTTTATGTAATTGATTTGTCGTGCTGGTCCTCTATAAATAAAGGACCTCACCCTTCATTGTAAAGATCTCTGGAATATTTCCCTCATTCCTCTTATATACCAAAAAACATATTTCAAGGAAGAAATATGGTTCTTCCCATGATGTTCTTGTTCGATTAATTATTTGTTTGATGGTCAAACTCAACAAGCCACATCGGAATCGTTAAATATTTGACTATCAACAATTGACACTTAGAAGGAGGGTGCAGAGTCTCAAGAAAACTCAAAAGAATCTCACAATCCGCCTTTTTGCCCACCCCACCAAGTTTATTCGTTTTATGTCCTCATGGCTTTCATTTATTCATTTTTTGGGCCTAGATGACCTTTTTTGTATTTTTGGCATACAATACAATGGTGCACTAAAATAAAGACGACGAAAAAAAAAAAAAAAAGAAAAAAAAAGAACAAGCCGAGGCTTTGTGTTCACCGACAAAAAGAATATGTGCTTACAATGTCCGCTCATGACAAAGCGAGCATCGTAGTACATGGGTCGACCGAAATAAAACGACCAAACAAAAAGTCAAGTTGAGCCTGTGGCGTTTGGTGAGTAAAAGTTCTTTCTTTTACAAATGACACTATTGGCCAAAGTACAAAAAGGCCATTAAGGCGAACATAAAAAAACCGGCTTAAGTGAAACCTGAAAAAAAGACTTCGACAAGCGGGGCTGCCGCCTCGAAATAAAGTGACGATAAGATCGACGATGGCGTGGGAAAAAATCCATAACACGGGCTCATTCTCGAACTATCAAGACTTCCATGGAACATCAAAGCAAGCTCGGAGGCAAACAATGTGACCGCAGATCTGGCAAAAAAATACAAAACATCAAGACATTAAACAAGATCGAACTAAACAAAGTCAAAGCCCGATCTTAGGGGCTAGTTTGTCACCGAAATTATCTGCGTCAAAGTCCCCCAAGAACCCGTGATTTGTCGTACTTTAAGCGATGATTTGTATTTTCTTATGTTTGTCATGTTTTATCTTTGACATGTTTTATGTAATTTTTGTCGTGCTTTAAATAAAGGACCTCGCGCGGTTGATTTCAAATGTTTCCCTCATTCAAGATATGCAAAATATTTGAAAGAACCTTTCGCCGAATTGATTAATTATTTGTTTGGTGGTCAAAATGTTCATTTGACTATTTAATTGTGGCCTTTATGCACCAAACGCATATTTTTTGCCCCACTTTTGTTCTTCATGCCCAAGCGTTTGTGCTGATTGACTTTTTGCTTGACCATGTAACTCGATGCGTTGTACTTTGTTGCGGACATTGTAAGCACATATTCTTTTGTCAAGTGAACACAAAGCTCGGCTTGTTCGTTTTTTTTTTCTGGTCGTCTTATTTTAGTGCGGCCATTGTAGGCCAAAAATACAAAAAGGTCATCTAGGCCCCAAAATGAATAAATGAAAAGCCACGAGGACATAAAACTAATAAACACGGTGGGGTGGGCAAAAGGACTGCCTTTGAGATTCTTTTTGTCGCTTCTTGAGACTCACGATGCCTCTTTCTAGCGCCAATTGTTGATAGTCAAATATTTAACGATTCTGATGTGGTTTGTTGAGTTTGACCACCAAACAAATAATTAATCGAACAAGAACACTGCGGGAAGAACCATATTTCTTCCCTGAAATATGGTTTTTGGTATATAAGAGGAATGAGAGAAACATTCCAGAGATCTTTACAATGAAGGGTGAGGTCCTTTATTTATAGAGGACCAGCACGACAAATCAATTACATAAAGCACGACAAATCATGTGCATAAAGCATGATAAAACATATGCGTAAAGCACGACAAATCGTTAAGCATGACAAATCATCAAGCATGATAAATCATCTGCTTAAAGTACGACAAATTACGTGGTCTCCGATGGACCGATAACGGACGCAGATAATTCTAGTGACAACATATGGAAGATTGGTTTAATTTATACATGTTTATATGGACTCTAGCTAATTTGATAATTTCAAATCCATTATATAATAATCTCTTTTAGATAATTAATGACAATAATTTATATTTTTCATACATATCATTTTCCACATATATATGATATATCAATTTTTACGGATTATAATTCAAGATAAATATAATAATAGTATCTCTAATATATATTAAACCCAATAGAATTATAACTTGACATTGGTAGAAATCGAGATGTATGGGATGTGGCCGGCTATTTGAACTCAGAAATTGCTAAATGCATCATCATTTAGTTAAGTTTATTGTAAGATGAAAATATTTTTAAACTCAACTAATTCAATTACGGTCAAATTAACACGAGACATACTCATAACATATTTAAAATATTATATGTAAAATATTCAAATATTTTTAAAATAAGTTATAATTTAAAAGATATTTTTATATGTTACATATAATATTTTAAATATGTTATGAGTATGTCTCGTGTTAATTTGACCGTAATTGAATTAGTTGTGTCGAACTTATTGGTGTTCAAACTTGTTTAAAATTCATGTTTGAACTTGTTTTATAACTACTCGAGTCAAACTCGAACATGAGTCGAGTAAAAGTAATTTGTTTTATCTTTTTGAACTTATCAAAATCGAGCTTCAGACTTTACCAAACATAAAAATATGCTCAAACTTGTTTGATGTCAATATTAAACTGATCTCTCATGAGCTTATTTTCAAACGATCTCAATAAGTAATTGACAACAGCGTAAAATATGGCAGAAAACCAAATTCAACCGTGAAATCATACATCTAAAAAGTGACTTATGTACATAAGTATGATATTTCCCTTAACTGAACATATTCTAAGAATAATATAAATTCATCAAACCATAATATAGTACAATTTTAAATTTACTCCCAATAGTAATATTAAAACTCTCATTATAAATACAAATAATAGCATTAAGGGTAAGATTACCGTAATTATATATAGTGATCAAGAAATAAAAAATCATTCAAGCAATATCTACGCAATAATGCTACAATCAATTTATGAAGAATGCTTAAGCAAATGATAATTTCCTATAATTCATACGTGAGTGTTCAAAACTGTGTAACTAGTTTACTTATAAACATCTAGCTTTGTGCTATACATTGTAAAAGATTTTTAACTTAATTGAAGTTTCATCTCACAAAATGTGATTCGTCCACACAAATCGTTCAATGAAAATATTTTTTCCATATATCTATTTTAAGTTTTGTTACCAAAATGTAACAACTCGTCTTAAGAAAAGCTAAAATAACAAAAAAAAGATGATAATAGTGTTAATTATGCTTAGGGTTTCAAGGCATTTATGCGAGTTATCTTATTGAAGAGACACCACAATGAGTTTTTACTCTATAATTTTCTCTCAAACATATACTCTATTCCAACTCTATAATAGAGTTTTGCACTATCTTTGAGCTTTCCAACACCATATATAGTCAATTGTGGATAAGTAATAGCTATGTTTATTATTATTTTCTTTTTTTTTTTCTTTAATTTAATTTTATAATTTGTTGTTAGTACATTCTTTTTTAGTTATGTAATATTATGCAATATTAGTAATTTAATTTTTTTATTTAACATTATAAATTTCAACTATTTTTTCATCTCAATTAGTAAAAATAAATTAGTATTGTAGTTTTAAATTATAAAATAATTTAAAAAATGATGTACAATAAATTAAAATAAAATAATTTAATAGAAAAAATAACATAAAATTGCATAATAAAATGATACAAACATTATAGACATTACAATATTTAGTCAAATTTCTAAATATAAAAATAAATTTAAAAATAATAACTTTTGCCCAAATCCACAAATGGTCCTATAAGTTTTTTATTTTATCAATTTTGGTCTTTTGATTTCAATTATAGTCATTTTTTGGCTTTAAAAAATGGCGGATTTATGATCAAAGATACAAAATAATCGCAAAAAATATTGAAATGACGAGAGTTCGGTGAAAGAAAGAGAATAATATAGGTTTTGACTTTTACTCCAACGTAAATCACTTCGAAATTAGCCACAATAATGAATGGAATTCATGATTTTGAAGTGCGATTCACGGTGGAGATGCAATAAAAACATGAAATTAATTGAGGTCTTTTCTCCTGATTATAGACAGTTCAAATAAGAGTGGTGGCGGCCGTTTGGCGTGACCAAGAGAATAAAAGTTAGGTCAATTTTTTTCGATCAAATATTAAATTATCCGTGAAAAGGACTAAAATTGAAACCAAAATGATCAAAATTGATAAAATAAAACTTACATGACCATTTTTGGATTAGGACAAAGTTACAAGACCATTTATGATTTTTTTCTCAAACTAGTATTTTCGCTGTCGCGATCTACAAATTTCAATTATATGAATTTTTAATTTTTTTTTATTATTAAGCAATTTTTTTGTATATTTATATATATTAGTTTAGTAATTGTAATGTTTCAAATGTAATATAAAAAAAAATTGAGAACCCGTGTCATAATGAACTCTATTTTTTCAATATCATTTTGTTATGTGTAAAAAAATAATAAAATATTTTTAAATGGTGATAAATTAGGCATAATAACGATATTTTTTGTGCATAATCGAGTTCATGCATACTTGATTCTGAGGCGAAAAAACTTGTATGCAATATTGCATACAAATACATATATCTAATTATAGGTTCATTGTTTTTTTTTTTTTCAGGCTTCAGAACGACGGGTCGGCGAGAAATTTCTTCTTACGTGTCACAAGAACCGCCAAATTTCTTCTGTTTGATTTTCACAACGCTTACTTTTTCAGTTTCTTTCCTCCTCCTCTCTTCTCTCACTTTTTTTTTTTTTTTTTTTTCCTTCCATATTCTTCTCAATTTCTAAACTGTAATTTTAGATGATGATTTTTTTTTCATGTTTGTCTTGGTTTTGTTCATGTAGTAACACTCTTTTTGCTCATAGGGTAACACTCTTTTGTTCATGTAGTAACACATCAAGTTGTTATGTAAATCAGTAATTTTGAATTGAGAATTTCTTTTCGTTTGTTACGGGTTTTGTTTATGCGTTTGTCTTGATTTTGTTCATGTAGTAACACTCTTTTCTTGATGATATTTTTCGCGTTTATCTTGGTTTTGTTCATGTAGTAACACTCTTTTGCTCATAGGGTAACAACTCTTTTGTTCATCGAAGAACACATCAAAGTTGTTATGTAAATCTGTATTTTAATTTGGAATTTCTTTTCTGTTTGTTTTTGGTTTTGTTTATGCGTTTGTATTGGTTTTTGTTCATGTAGTAACACTCTTTTTGCTCATAGGGAACACTCTTTTTTCATGTAGTAACACATCAAGTTGTTATATAAACTTCGAACCCACTTCATTGTTGCAACCCCATACGACGACCCGTAGTCGACCCATGAAAATTTAGGCAAATTTTCTTATTTATGTTATGTGCACATGCTAATTTAGTGTCTGATATTTCATGAAGACTTTCTCTACTGGAGTGTTACTTTATAAAAATTATAAAATTATATTTATCAAATTTTAATATATGTCTGATATGAATTAGCAATAATATCGTTGCAGTGTAATATGTTATTGAATGATATAATAACTTGATAAATTCATCGTTTATAAAATTAAATTAACAAAAAATTAAAAAACATTGATTAAGATATATTTTGCTCATGCAAAGCAAATACATGAATTAATTAAACAAATACACATTACAAATTTTGAAAGACTTCCTTATATTTTTAGACTTATGTTATTTCTATAGGTGGTTTTTATAT
>JBBCBC010000004.1:40246142-40400551 GCA_037126765.1 Stenogyne calaminthoides | reverse complement strand
TTAATATTACTTTGTCATTGAATTTGATTTTGATAACGGTGCCCACTTTTATCCACTTCAATCATTGTTTTTCACTCCCTTTTTACCCAGAGAAAAGTTTTAGATTTGCTTAAGTTGAATGAGGGAGACATGGCGATGACAGAGTAAAGTAGAATTGATAGTCGGCATTAGCGATTGGTAAGCAATAACACTGATGCTGAACATAACAAATAATTGAATTTATTTTTTGTAAAAGTTTATATAATGTTTAATCTTTAATTTACATCAAACACAAACAAAAGGCTTATATGCCATTCAACATTCCCACCCGAAAAGAAAGACCAAAAGATACTCGAGAGTTTTCGGGGCAAAACGAAAAATGAACACTAAAAACACCATCAGTCGCACTAGTAATAAGCTTTGGAATTTAACCCTTAAGAGAAGCAAAACGATTTTCTATTATAATATATATTTCTACAAGATTAATAGTGGCAATTACAGTAACTTATCTTGCCTCTACTACAGTAACTTGAATATAATATACACAAAAACAAAAATGAATGTCAGAGAAATGGGGCTTAAATAATAGAATATGAACAACCTTGCTTCTGTGTGGAAAACGTCGAACCAAAAGCTCAAAAACGACGCCATATCTTTTACTGATGGCTTCAGCGCTGCAACTCTAACAGATTATTCTAAATCTCTAGCATAATTGCAGCACACACCAAAAGGTAAGACCCCTTCTCCAGAATTAATCGCAAAAATAAGCTTAAATTCGAGTGTCACTAGTCATCAATGTCTTGAACCCAGGCTAGATCTGCAATGTCACCATTTTTATAGTTATTATTCAACTCAGAACATTGTGCAGCATTAACTTATGTATTCAATTTTTCATGATTAGAGGAAAACCTAAAAACCATAACACTGGAATCTATTATCAAAATAATTGGTACAAAATAATGTACAATTGTCATGTAGCTAGTTTTATGACAGCCCCAAATATATGGAAAGAGAATATTAAACACCAATACTATGCTTGACTTACAAATGTTTTAAACCAATAAGTTTCAACCATAATCGTTTGAACAGACAAAATGAGTACAGAATAAATATTAATGTGTATATACATGCAACACATACTGAAACATATATATGGTCAGAGAAAAAACTGCCCATGTTGACACATAAGTACTGTTTTTACATTAACATCCGTTTTCATCATCGTAAATCATTATCTTAGTCTATCCATTCAATAGTATAGTTATTGTCAACAATATAAACCTACAGCATTAGAAATAACAAGTACTATAAATTTCTGGATAGCTTTAACTGAAAAACTCTCATAAAACGAAAATGAAGTCGTATAAACTATCATAAAGATAGTACTGCAAAAGTACATATGTCATTAATAAAGAACCATAGACAGAGAGAGAGGGGGGAGGATAAAACCTTGTAGCACAGTTTGAACAGCTGCATTTGGGATGAGCAACCCGACAATTCGTTGATTGTCTGAGGTGGTCACTACACGCACAACTCGGATTCTTTTATGACTTTGGCGGGCCTGTAACAGAGACCAATGTTTCAATCAATGAAGATAGCTGCTCATATTAACAAATGCAACAAGCATTAAAGGACAAACGTTGTCTTCAGCAATACACTTGGTTTATTGGCATCACAGACATAAAGGACATATGAAAGGTTTACTCGAGGTGGGATGGCATAAAAGAACCTCAGGAAAACGTAGCTATGTTTATAAGAGCTTACATGCAAAGCTGATAATAATAAAATCAAATAAGTAAGATTTCTATGCAACTCTGCTAGTGCTTGATCTAACTCCACCAGGGAATTCTCCCTGCCTGTCCCAAGCCAGGAAAAAAGGAGGGGTTGCAGAACAGCCAACGTAAACCTTTGGCACATCACCATGAAATGAGCCAATTATCAAATTTCGTCGGGGCTTTCCCTATTTGTGCACGTGACCCCTTTGATTCATTTAATTGTTCCATGTAGCCTACCCCAGGTATTTGGATTAAAGGCTCGGTTTGTTTGTTCTGCTAGTGCTTGATCTTCAATTATTTCTTTCGTTAACAAATGGTATTTTACCTATTTATATATAGCATTACATCAAACAACTAAATAAAGAAAATATAGTTGAAAAAACCTGCTTGGAAAGCGCCTTTTCAATAGTTCCCCAAACAGGAAGTATGAGGCCACCCAAAAGATTCACTTCCTGTAACCTTCTGCCTGTACTACAATAGTTGCCCAGCTTACAGTTGGGACCATGTATGCACTGCATGTGAAATAAGCAATTGATTAATGAGATTAGAAAACATCATGTGACAATTCAGAAAGACCAGATGTCTCAAAAAACACAATTGATATAGATGGCACAATGTTAGATGGTTATTGTTTATATTCTCTCCAGTCTATGTATATAACTTGACACTTGCTTTATTCACGTCTTATTCTTCGCTGAGCATATTACACATACCCAACACCAAAGCATTCATCAAAAAAAAGCTATGGTTTAAATGAATCCATATTTCTACCTTATGTTATATGTCCTTTAATTTCATGTCAGTATCTTCAATTTCTCCAACAAAACAATATACATGTGTTAGAAGAATATAGGTTTTAGGCTGCCCATGAGTGCTCGACATTAATCCAGAGTATTGATGCTGAGCTAGAGTCTTAGATGCTAATTTTAGTTTGGATAAAACTGATATTATGGTCAGATACAAAAAGGCAAAAGCACTGCTTGCAAACCTCCTCGGGTGCCCTCATCAAGCGATATGGGTAGTGGAAAAAACTATTGTAAATAATTTACCACATACAAAACACACATGCCTTCTTTGGTCAAGGAAAATATAATACTCAAGTTTTCCTTTAAAATTAATTACTTGCAAGTGCCTTTTTCATGGCTATTAATTTGTACCTAACTGATTAGTAATATAATCAGGCAAAAGGATTATACCTTACAGATTAAAAACATAACAGGCATACTTGCCCCAATAACTCGTATAATTGATCATAAGTACCTGCTTGGATGAAGCTTCATATTCACCTTCCCAGCCACTGTGAGCTTTCTCCAATGCTGAAAGTTTTCTGTATTTGTCTTTTAGTTCTGCTAGTGGCATCTCCCTAGATATTGAAGTGTGGTGTCAGGAAATCCAGCAGATAAAATAAAAAAGAAAGCAATCATGTGAAATTGTGATGCGAATATATCTTTTGGCACCTGATAGACTCCCCGAGCGTTGGGCGATATATTTTGTACATTCCAGAATCAGAACTGAAACAAGCATCAGATTTACGAATAGATAAGCAATATCAGTACATGACCATGCATCTGCAGACAGTTATATTTAAACTTATACCTATTCATTCGTTCACAAGGCATAATAACATCAAAAGAAAATAAATCAGTTAGCATAGCAGATGCAATAGAAACAAACAACAAAAAACTGGGACAGGAAAAGAGTTGGAATAAGATTTAGTAAAAACAAGGAGAAAAATCGAAAAGGTGTGTCTAATCAACTTATTTGTGTTGCTTGAAACCAACAGTTTGGTATCTAGTGGAAACATTTGAATGCTAATGATATCACTGGCATAATAAGCAAAAGTTCACATGCCAATGCAGTTGAAGGGCAACTTCACTAATAAGATGAAAAACCTATTGCAATTGCCAGAACCAATCAGATGCATCAAGAAACGGAAACATGGGAGTGCCAGGATATTAAGTGAATTCATTTTATTTTATGAGTATGCCTCATAATTAAACAGAGGACAAACAGTCACAGCCAAACTTCTACCATGCACTCAAAATCATAATGGTAATAAAAAATTTGTAATAGAAGTGATTCCCATACTCTTCACATGCTAAAATATAATGCCGCTTTCCCATCCACTCTCTTCTCGATTCATAGAATCCATCATTCCTTGAACCTGAGTCATCCTTTTGCTTTTCCTCAAGCAATGACGAAGCAGACTACATTTAAGTAAATGTTAAAATTTGTCACCATGGGCTTATAAAGAATCAACAAAAACTAATCTCTCTACTGGGAAAAAATATACCTCCCATGTCATTCCTCGATTAAATGTGAAAGTAAACAACACAGTGGATGCCCCAGACATACCATCAACATGAACAGTCTGCCAAATTTGGAAGTTAATAACTTTGTATAAAGTTTATTTAACCAACAAAAGCACAAAGGAGTATTGTAACCTTTGGTGCTCCCTGCAGCTCGATGGTGTTAGCTTTCATATCAACAATACCAGAATCTAAATGCCCTTCAACACGTGCTTTTTGAATAAGTTGATCAAGAATACCAACAAATAATTCAAACAGCCTGCAACACCATCAGCATCTACTGTTATTGATCAATGCTAAACAAGAAAAAAATAACTTTCAACTACATCCACAAACCTATTTTGAATGTCGGGAGGAAGCCCTAAAAGTCGGTTGAGGAAACGCCCAACATCATGCATGTCAGAATCAACTATTCGACCAGTTATTTTTCCAGGATCCTTCCCATTACCTGAAGAAGAGTATCAAGGATCAAGAAATATACCACTCAAATCATAGTTGAAACTTGCAAATCACACAATAAAGATGACACTTATAGATGCAAATTCAGACAAAGAACAGGAGTACAAAAATAAATATGCCAAGATAGCAAAGCTATTACCAAGAACCGAATCTCTAATGATCCCAACAGATACGAGAGCAGCTTTTCCCTTCAGTATGAAGTCTTCTATTGTCTCAGGTTTCTCGGATGAACATCCTGGTGGAACAATGGGCAAAGCTTCCTAATAATTCAAAATAACTATCATAGTAAGTACTTCAATATATAAAAGATTGATAGTTCCATTATGATATGAGAATATCTTTCAGATTAGCACCTGTTCCATGATTCCCCTGTACAACATCACCAAGGCCCTCTTTCCATATGCACTATCATAATTATAAGCACTGAGAGTTGGTCCAGCCCTGAATTACGCAATCCTCTTAAGCCTTCTATTGCAAGCAAATAAGGTAATAAATTACTAAGAATAGCTTACTGACACACAATTGACATTACCTACGGTCCCCCTGTGTTAATGCTCCGAGAGATTCAAGCCTCTTGGCAACAATGGATGCAAACCTTCGTTCACCACCAAGATTTGAGAAAAGAAGCCTGAGAAAATTAATAAAATTATTTACTTTTTATCATCTGAATCAGATCCACTTCATATCAATCTGTAATACAGTTGGCAATCAGTACTGTCGAATGATATTATCTATGTCTTAAAAAACTTAAAAGCATTTGCATGAGAGGCGGTGTAAGAGTTGTTAAATGTACTAAATCCTTTGAGAAAAAAAATAATTGGCAGAACTCTTGAACTAGCAGAAAATTTGCTTTCGAATCACGTGAGAATTTTCTTTTAACAGCATATTTTGAGAATCCACAACTCATAACATAATAGTTTGTTGCCTTCGTAGTTTGTATACAAAAAAGTAAGATAGATAAAGTGGCACATAATGCATAATGGCAGCACATATTGCTATGACAATTGTCATAAAGGTCTACAGACAAATTGGAAATTTTATACTACCTGTACTCAGGAGCCAAGCTTGATTTGATCTGTGAGTTCTTCCAAACTGTTGAATTGCTCTATCTGCACTCCAGGGTAGTTCCAGAGTTAAATGAACTCTTCTTTTCTGTAGACAGAACAAAAGAATCCAACTAAAATCAATTGAAAATTATTTACATTAAACCAAACATGACGAAGCACCTCTGGATAAAATAATAATAATAATAATAATAATAATAATAATAATAATAATAATGATAATAATAATAATAAAACTCAGAATACAAAACCAATCACCTGATTGACTGCTCTTCTATCTGCTTGCAAAGAAACACCAGCAGATCCAGCCTCAGAAATGATAGCAACCAGTTTTTTACCATTCATGAACTGCTGCTTCTCATGCATATTCACCATTTCCATGGTCACTTCTTTCCTAAAACATACAAACAAATGAATTAGCAACCAACAGACGATGAGGATACCAGATACATGTCCTAACTCACGTATTCCTGGCCTGATAGGTAACACCCTTCCCTCCAGAAGCTCGGACCAGCATGCCACGCCGCCCTGTGATTTCTGCTACTTTATCAGGACCTCCCAGCTGCACAAATATCACAAGTTCAATTGAAGAAGATGATGCCTGGATGACTATAGCCTTGTGTAGCTGTGTCATATGAATAATGATGTTACCTGATCAATGATGTCATCCAATGGATTGTTAGGAAGATCCAAAGAGCGTATTATTTCGAGAATTTTCAATTTGCGTTCCAGGGCGCCTTCATACCTAATCAGATTTCAAAGCCATTAGCAAGAATCGCGTAAAAATCACATTAGATGAATAAAATAAATACTGCATATACATTAAATAAAGCATTAATTGTTTTTTGTACAAATGTACCTCTTCAGCAGTTCCTCATAATATACTTGTCTATTTCGTAGATACTCCTCTGTTTTTTCCTTGCAAGAGTGACAAGACCAATCACTAGATATTTCTTCTTCAACCGGCGGAACCAGACATGTAGGGTGAATAAGTTGGCTGCAGCAGGAACAGAGAAGCAACCTCTTCCTTTCCTACATTCATGGATAATTGATATATAAAATATATTGAGGACCAAAAAAGATGAGGTGTAAATATTTAGTTCTTATATCCAAAACAAAGGGAAACAAAAGGAAAATACCCCTTCAGAATTGCAAATGCTGCAGATTTGGAAATCATCATCATCAGATTCAGTTTCAGGTTCAGAATCAGCTGCATTTGTAAGGAAGACAGAGTGCTATGAGAACAAAACTTCCATAATTCAATGCAACATAAAGAGTTAGGCAGTGAAACTAAAGAATGAAACTCTGTTTTTATAAGTTAAATCAGCTTTATCAATAATCAGATGTCTGAGAGAGGCAAGCTTTACATCCCCTGATAGAGGGAGGCAAGGGTTCTACTATTGAAAACTACACAGCTCGATTCTAATTTTTCCATTTGAAAACATCATTCAGCACTGACATATGAGATGAATCATAAATTTGGAGACTATTTATGCACAAGGACTTGTCATCTCAGTAAGCTTCACCAGACTACGACTAACAGTATAACGGCACATATGATAAGCAGGAAGGGCTATTGGGTGAAAAGGTATAGACACTTTCAGGAAGATGAATAAATTGCAAGGTATATCAAGAGGATGATAAACATGGAAAGACAGCAATTTTTTGCATTTACACAATAACAAATTGTGTAGAAGTGAAACATGAGTAACTACTATCGTCGGTATATGTTCATAAAGGAAACTATCAAATGAAATTTCTTAAATTACTTCCAGATTCCAGATTCGCTTTCTTCTTCACTTTCAACCTCAAACTTAGCAACTTTCCTTGCTCTCCCAGCAAATGAAACACCAGGTGTTGCTGAGTGCCTCTTTCTCTGAAGCTCCTTCACACTTTCCTCTAAGCACAACAAATCAACGTTAATAGAAAAAGCTGCAAGAAAGACAAGTTAAGAAACATTTCATTGTATAAAACCAATATATACCAGGGAGTGGTTCAGGCTTATCCGGAAGGGGATAATTCTCTTCAACAAATTTCAACAATAACTCACGAGGACCAGAGATAAAATCATCAAGTTCCAGACCCTGTCCCAATGATACGAAAGTCTTAGGAGTTATTTAGGTACTCAATAAAATTCATCAGCAACATGGACAAAAATCAAGAAAATAAAGCAGGACTTTTACAAATTGAAAATGAAAATTTTAATAATCTCTGTATGAACTATGCCACAAGAAAATATGATACCGTGTCTAAATAATATCTATCTATCATTTTAAAAAAGATTTTATCACGGGTACCACAGAAGTTGGGACAACAGGCTCACATATTTTGTGACAGCTTCCTCAGTTCGTGCCTCTCCAGTACTCTGTAGGCCTATGACCACACACTTATTATCCAGCAATGCTTGTTGGGAAAGTCTAACCACCGCAGGCACTTTAGCTGACATACACATGTGTCTAAAGAAGCGCTAAATTGAGCAAAAGAGAAGGACATAATGAAACATGAGACATGGAGAAAATGTTAAAAAGTTCCAAAGTATGAATGTTTACAACCGATACCTGATGACTTGCCCAGTACAGTCTCCACACTTGACTTGAATTAGGCTTCTCATTTGCTAAAAATGTGCTAGCTGATAGCAATTCCACTCTTAACTCAGCCCAAAATTCTGCAGCTTTTCCATACATGTCCTGGAATCAGCAAAAACACTTGTAAGACTGAGATGGACATATAAGAAGAACCTCAATGGACAAGATCCAGAGCACCAGACTGCGAAAGAGAAAAAAGTGATAATACTTCATTCTCACTAATTTGAAAAAGAATGCCAACTAATATCATCAGGAATTATATATTAATTAGGTAAATGGAAGGACTTCCTCAATGACAACACAAACACACCAGGAATTTATTAATTAAGTAGATGGAAAGCTTTCCTTGATGACAACAACACAGAGACCTTGAACTGCAAAGTACTTGAACATTATTTAAGGAACAAAGTGTTCTTAACTCATTTCCCTTTTTCTGCTAAGTACAGAAAATGAAGAAATAGAAGACTACAAGACTGTTCAATTTAGTCCCAAGGAAGATCTGTCCTATGATATACTAGCTAACGGATGTTGGAGTAGTGGACACCTCACACAAATACAATTACTTAACTTTCTATATTTCTGGTTGTTCCACATAGGATAGGAGTAATTGTTACTCATAGTTACTTTAATCAAACTCATACGATCTTTAGATTATATCATTAAGGAAAAGCATTAATAAGAGACAGAAATCTGATAACAGACGAAAAGGATTTCAAATTTAAAAGATAGTATATACAAAGATCACAAAGGATGTACTTCATGTCAAGAGTTACATTGGAATAGCAAATTTGGAGGGGGGCCATGACATCTTTATTTAAATAAATCATATAGCATTTTGTATTAGCTAATGATGAGATCCTTGTTTCCTGGCAGCAAAACTAAAAAATGTGAACCATACCATCATTCTATCCTCCAGTGGGACATCAACAACTTCAAATTCTGCACCTTGGTAGCTCAGTGTACGACAAACATACATCCCCCTAAAAGTCAAGCCAGGCTTTAATTTATAATTTGATAATTTAACACATTATATAGTATATAGGTAGATATTCACTAAATTATAACCTTGTTTTCATATCCATGGCAACAAGTTCCAAAGCTCCAACACCACCTTTCTCCATTGCACCTGTAAGAATCAACCAGAACCATTCAGAATTTTCAACATTTAAATAGGAAGATAATAAAACAGTGCATTCACTTCACAGTAATTACCAAACTCGTAATACCCCAGGATACTTGAATACATGCCCATTGACCAAACAAGTATTTGACCATCCACAAAAGTGTCAGTAGACCTTACTTGGAATGATGAAGACCATCAATTTGGATAAAATCCATCAAGCACATTCACAAATTGTATTAATTCACATCTAGCATAATAATGTCTTTTAAACATTTGGCATAGGTATGTATTCCATGATTAATTGGCTTGAAAATGACAGAGTGGAATGTATGGAATGAGATAGGGTCTTCGAGGTTAGAATAAGAGGTTTGTGGCAATGCATACAAGTGGGTCACTGATGAGTTACAAAGACAAATCCTAAAAAACAGCTAAATGATGGTGCTAAGCAAGAGCTTAGCATGTTAAACTACATGATTATGTGTAAAGAGTATAACTTCCACCAGCTTAACAATATCACAAACACATCAAGCACACTGACATACACATCAAATGAAAATTGCACCTAAAAAATGGCGAAAATCAGCAAAGGATGTTCCGGCTCCCCAAAGGCCAAGGCGAACCATATAACCCATATTGCGTGGTTCAGAAGCACCAGTTGCTGAGCAGTAAATAACGCGAGCTTCAGGAAGCCTGGCCTACATTAGAGGAATTCACAAACAACAGCATATATCTTTTAAACCATGTAAACAATTTCATCTGCAAAAAAGCTACCACATGGAGGAGTTGCCAAATTTTCACAGAACAAAAGAGAACTAATGATGAACCCTCTAGTGGTCCCATCAACTAACAATATCAAATATAACACAGGCACCCTATAGAGCAAGTTACATTAAAGAGAAAAGGTAATGGAGCGCCACCTGGATGTCAAGAACCGCTTCGCCTGTCTTTGTTGGCTGCCCTCCAGCTTCAGGGACCAGATTTTTTGCTTTATGGCACTAAAATAATAAAATACATATTATATAGTATAAAATAAATGTTCCTTGCATGAACAGTGTGCAAATCATCTGCATCATACTAAATAAGCAAATGGAGGTCAAAAGGATGACTGTTTGATACACCACCTCATCAAACACAATAAGTGCATCAGACTGACCACACCATTGTACAAGCTGCTGCAAACGTGAACGGCCTCTCTCAGAAGATGCAATTAGGCTGCTATAAGTCAAGAAAACAACTCCCTCCTTAATGCCAACGGACTTTGAATCAAGCTTAGAGTAAGGAAGCTTGTTCAGAGCATGAACTACAAAGGAAATTATGATAAAATGTAATTATATGTCAGAAAAGAAGACACTAAAAGAAAATAAGGTGCCTAATATAGTTTTATCGAGTCTAATTACATTATATACAAAGCACCATAAACACAAATAAATCAAACAATTGTCCCCCCAATGAACAATAGATAGATTGAAAAAGGAAGAAGAGCACACTTTCTTCTTTTGGAATTTAAACTTAGTTTGTGCATCGAACATTTATTTCCCGTCTAAATCATTATCATTAACATATCTATTCCATATCTCACCCTCAAGCGTAATATAACTAAACTATAAATGATAGTAATAAACTTGCTGCCTGTAATAATTGGATGTAGCAGAGTTGACCAGAATGCCATAAATGCGAATCTGATTTCATTTTTAAACATTTTTAGAATTCAAATACAATAAGAGATGCAGCATCCTAATGCCCTCTTCTTTTCTTGAAATACAACTAATGGATCATTAAAAGGTAATAGAACTAAGACTCCAGAACCCACACAATATGGATAAATTCCTTGTTCAAATGGAAAGCAACCTTCTATGCATGTCGCACCAACATCATCCAAATCTCTTCTAGCATCGAATTTCAAGTCTGAACCTACAGATATCCACCTGCACAAGGCCATTAGAAAGTATACCTAAAAAATTATAATAGCTCAGCCATAACCGCCTCTTAACTAATAAAAAATAACGGTACGGTAGTAAATAATAAGAGAGATTTCTAGGCGATGTTTAATGAATGAGAGCAACTCAGCAGATCTCACTCAACAGTAAACACCTACAATGCTTTTCTTCTCCCATGGTGCCAGTTCTCCCATATCAACCCAGCAATCGTCCTTCCTTTACCCACACCAGCACCATCTCCAAGGAAAAAACCAGCTCTGGCACCATCAGGGAGGTGCTGAAGATGTCTCTGTCATGCAACAACCATTCCACAATGAATGAAATGAACTATGTTGGAGATGCACAGAAAATGTTATATGTCAATGTTCAAAACCAACCTGGCAAGCATAAACCAATGTTTCAATCTGCAAGCAAGATAATGTCTTTGAAGTTTCAAGGTCATCCTTAATCCGGAGACCATAAGCAGGTTCAGGAGGCTGTACAGCAGATAAGGATGATGTCTCCACAACGGGATCTGGATGGGGTGGACCAATGGAAAGTTTAGAAGGTCGCTGCAAAAACAGAGAACAGTATCTATGAGAAAATTGGCCCTGATAGTTTTGAAAGTTCACAGATTCAATATAATGGAACAAGGAGACATACATAATCCATAAATGTTTCTCCAGCCAATCCACCTTCATCTTCTTCTCGCTCCACATCAATGGCCACCTGATATAAGTAACAAGAAACATCAATAACCGACTAGATTCTTAACAGTATACTATTTTGACAGGAAAAAAAGGATAATAAACTGGGCACCTTTAAGGAAGCATTCTGCAAAATTGATCTAGTTTTTAAATCATAGACAATATTCCAAGATTTAACACTATTTAATGTGTGTTCCAGAACTAGAAAAAACTCAGATCAGTCTATGTTATAGTAATGAAAGTTCTCCCTAGAAGGCTAGACACTAATTGCCTTTTAGGAATAAGACAAGACATCAGCAAAGGGATCAACCAACTTTGTTGCAGCAACTTCAGCAGTTCATGTTTTCTCTTTTGATAAATAAGACAGTAACTCAATGTTCTTGTAGTAGTGTCTATTATTTAAAACCTATTTTATGCAGTATGCAAATGCTTTCTCATGCAAAACAAGAAAGTGGGGAACACATTACTTACTTTATATTAAAAAGAAAAATGATAAACAGTGAATCTAAGGGCATGTTTGGATCACTTGATATGCCTTGAAATAGACAAAAAAATATCAAATCAGGTCACATGATAAGTGTGTTGTGTTCTAGCGTATGATTGTTTTGAGGCCTCGTTTCCCATAACTTGATGGAGCCATGAAGGGGAACCCAATCCATAATATGGGCCAAGAGTAATTGTTTGGAAGGTTGCATTGCTGCACCTGAAAACAAATATCTTCGGTCCAATATGCCCTTAAATTCACTAATATTCATATCTTAAAGCATATGTTCGGCCAGATCCCCAACTCTGCTCAACCTAGCTTGAAATACGTATACAGATGGTAAGCTTTCTTTAAATGTTCCAAAACATAATGTGTCGTCTATTCTGCAGGAATTGATGCCAAGGTATAGCAGGTGGTCTGAAGATTGCCCAACGGTTCCTCCGTTGATGTAAAAATAAATACAGACACCGGGCATGTCTCCATTTATAGCGAGGCAACTAGAATCTTGAATTTGAACCTGATAAATAGTTTATTTTCTTGGGCAAAACATCAAACCATATGAGCTTCAATATTCATATGAGTGGGAATGATATCACATGTATCACTTCTGGTATTCCATTTTTTTGGTTCCATTATGTAGATTATTGGCTAATGATAAAAAATAATTAACGTCCCATAATAATCATGGTAACACGTGTTAAAGATCCAGGAGATAGAATATATGATGGAACATAAGAAATGGCACAAAGGAATGGAACTGATATGAGTGTGCTTCTGGATGCCGTAATTGGTGGTATTTCTAGCTAGTCCAAAAGTATCTATTTTTAGAGAATGTGGAAATCGTTATTGCGTTTTGTTTTTGACAATGATGATAAATTGGGGAAAAAAATAATGCATTCAGACCAAAATATTTTTAGCTTGGAAACAAGGTGAACAAGAGTATATAAAAACCAATAAATTTCTTTTAACAAAAAAAGAGGATCAAAAGAATAGAAGAAATATCAGGAAAGTGCAGGCATATATGTTCGTCGACATGTGGACAGTGTCACAGTGAGTCTAGCAATTAAGAAGATTATTGCACTACCTATTAGCATTTAGAATTTTTGCATTAATAATAATAACATATATATAATCTAAATATCCAGTGAATCGGATTTTCTTAGTTTTAATCATACGCTCCAAAAAAATGCGAGAACATAATACACTTTTTTCCATATATGGTGTGATTTATACTCTGTCCAGTCCAATCCTTACTATAAATCCAAGATGAGTTCATATTGGATAGACAACAAAACAAGACAAAAGTGATATGCAGATGTTAAATAAGTACAAGGAGATTTCCACTATACTCCATGCATCTCTTTAATACATATTCCTCTTGGCATATTTGAGAAGGCGCAGAATTGTAGGGAGATCTAGAAGGTGCATTCACTAGAAGACTAAAATCAGTTTAGAAATTTTATGGTAAACACTAAATATTATAATCTAGATACTTGTAGTTCATCCCCAAGATATTAATAATTTTCAGTCATTCAATTCTTTCAAAATGTTTCTAGAGTAAGATTTTGACAAAAAACGTTTGGCTAGCAACATAATGTGAAATCCATTATTACATAAAATTTCAAACATGTGCTCTGCTTGTTTACAACGAAAATAACACTATCAACTTCTTTTGTTTGTAATTCCAATACAAAACTGCATATTTGCATCATAAGAGACAGTTCATTGATCAAGTAATGCTGTCAATTTCATCTAAGTTCATTATGTCATTTAGCTTCTGTCTTCTCCACCCAAATAATCTGCTTTACTTCCTAATGATAACATAGAATAGAAAACCATAACAATGAAGCCTTTCGAGCCAAAATAAAATGTCAATAATTCTATGTCCATAGTCTGACAGATTTTAACACAGTTATCTAGACAAGACTGCATATTTGCATTCTAATCAACATTTGATTGATCAAGTAATGGTGCCAATTATGTCTTCTAAGTTCACTATGACATCTAGCTTTCACTTTCTCTAGTACACAGTCTTTTTCACTTCCTTTTTTTTCAAATAAATAATGACATAAAATTGAAACATGAACACAAAGCATTCTGGGCCAACATAAAATGTCAATATCTGTATGTACATAGACTAACAGATTCTTAACATAGTTATCTACAAAAAATAATAATTCAAATGCAAAAAGAATGAGAAATGGTACAGGGAAAGAGACAGAAATCATTATATAGTTGCACTTACAGGTTTTTGTGGTTAGAAAAGAACAAAATGATTTATGAAGATAAAAAAGAATCTGTATGAGAGGTGTGTGATAAAATTAAATTTAGGGTTGCTTCGTGGGTGTCTAGACTCTTATCATAAAGAGTTCAAAGGCCTTCGTGTTTCTAACATTGTTAGAACTTGGATTCATGTCTTCAATTGTATTTCGCTTTTGTTATTTGAGAGGAATTTATCATCCCTTGTACTGAACCCTTTTATTAATTTTATGTTTCTTAGACCAAAAAAAAAACACAATTATTACATATGTTGAATGGACAAGCACATAAAAATAGAAACTTTATAGCTAAGCATTAATAAAGTTTTATGGGACCAGCAATCAACTACATATATTTCCCTATACATTTACTTGCATATAGCTGCCTCAAAAAATTTCCTATTTCAACTAGTTACCGTAATTTTAACTTTAGGTTAGACAGGTAACACATGTGAATGAATACACACAATTACCACCTGACTCAGTAGCCTACAAATTTCAAGGATTTTATATGAACATATTAATAGAAAGAATCTTGAATCCCAAATGAGTAAGTGAGGCCTTTTACATTCATTTGAAAGCTTAAACTTTAACTTTCCATGAAAAGGTAATTATTAATGCTCGACTATCCCAATCGTAACTCTAACCTAGTGCAAATGTATGTTTGAGTTACATGTTAGGAGCCGAAATGGATTAAGATTCCTCACTTAGTTCAAAGAAATGAAAGCAACAAGTCTAAGGAGCAATTTTTGCTCTAACTAATAAGACTAAGTTCCATGATAATCTAGCAAATGTAACCAGGCTTACAATACAGATTTCAAATTTATAACTTGAGCGGGAGCATACTGAAAAGCTTATCAATTCATTTTCTCCACAATAACATTATTAATGTATCATGCTTCATTGGATTCACAGTAAAACGTAGGAAAAGCCATATTACTATTTACTATGAATATACCATTGTTATCCATAAAGTAATAAATATATCTGAACAATAAGCCATTGGACGGATTAAAAGATAAATATCATTTTACTGAGATTTTTTTTCAGAATAGGCTGAATTCCACCCTCCCATAAAATAATTAAATTAAACATTGTATAAGTAGAGATACTTGTAAGATCAGCATGCATGGATAGGGGAGAAATTCATTTTTAAGGTCTTTGTCCCTAAACAATGTATCCATCAACATAAACATCCAATGATACCAAAAGCATCCCAGACATTACGGGTATGTTTGTTTTGCAACTATTAACTATCCCAGCCAGACTTTGGACTTTACAATATCAAACCCCCATTTGTTTTGAGACTTGAGTAAGGATTTCAAAATTCTATTACTCCTACTCTACTCTATCACATACCACTACTCTCCTTTTTATTCTCTAAATACACTCACATCATCTACTTTTTTATGCTCCCAATACACTCACAAAATATATTAATACAACATCAATCAACTTTTCCACCAAAACAAACATACATTTTCAAGTAGTGATCAAGATTTTGAAATCCTAGGACTTCAAAGTCTGAGATTTCCACGCCCATTATAATCCCGAAACAAATATACATGCATGATAAACATTCAAGGACCCCTCTTGCGCATTTTTGCCCCTTTCATAACTGGCATTTCATATCTGGCCTTCCATTGTATTCATATCATAATACCCCTCGCTAGTAGAAGAAATCAAATGCACAGGAAACCATCAGCAACACATTTCTCAGCCTATACTTTTTTCTAGGTGATGACAACTCCCACCTTAGTCAATAACAATCCATACACAAACAAAAGACATGCAATGAAACGAAAAATTAAACGGAATAAGAACCTCATTGACTTCTTCGGGAGGCGGGGGAAGGCGGGCGGGAGGCGGCAAGAGTTGCCCAAACTTGGAGAGATCGACAGCAAGACTAATGTGGCACTGAGGGCAGTTAAAGCGAGACATTCCGTGAGGTACATTGAGTATAGCCTTGCAGTTGGCGCATGGCAGCTGGATCTTAGTCGGGTCAATGCCTTGGGCCGGTGCATTCCTAAGTTGTTGGGCCTGGGCCTGGGCCTGAGTGGAGCGCATCAACTCCGGCGGTAGCATCTGCGGTAACTTGCACGTAGGGCACACAAACTCGGTCAAGCCAGAAAGCACGGTGAGCACCACCTTGCAACCGGCACAACGCACCTGGCACCCAACGGAGGGGATGGCGCCGACTTGAGCCGATTGGGGAAGCGGCGGCGGAGGCGGGGAAGGGGCAATCGGTGGAGTCGGCAACGACGGCTGCCCCATCTGAGGATGCAATTGGGGCGAAATCTGCAAATTGGGGGCGGAATGCGATAAATTGAGTGATGGTGGGAATTAGGAGGAAATTTGATTTTGATTTGGATTTTGAAAAGGGGTGATTATGGAGAGGGAGGGTTTGGTTGAGTGTGGGTTAATTTTTAGGCGAGGGAGCGGCAAAAGGAATATACAGGATTTGGGTTTTGAGCTCTCCTAGAGAGAGAGAGAAGAGAGCGTGGCTTTTCCACTTCCCGAATTTGACGCGCGGGACTACTGCTTCGCTTCGGCATGTGTGCGTATGCCTGACTCACACGTGCTCTTACTGTTAAATTTTGGTGTATCGTCCTTTCCTTCCATAATTACCATACATATACATGTCTCCATTTTCATCTTCAGATTACGGTAAAAAAAAAAAAAAAAAAATGGAATATTCTATATATATATAGAGAAATAACCTCTCTTTATAGTAATAAAAATTACTATCTTAACTCAAGATTAATTATATTTAAGAATAAATTCAATATTATAATAAGTCATATATTTTTTTTGTCTTGTTTTTAAAAATTTATGCTTTCATATAAAAATAAATGATATTATTTATAAAAAAAATTATATATCACTACGATAAGTTCAAGTTAGGCTAATTTTTTTTATACATAGTTGATTTTGAAAAATCTTAATTATATGGCTTGTCAACACATCCTTCAACTTGTTATGCGTAATAATTAAATCGATTAGTTAAGTAATGAATTTTATAATATCAGATTGAATGTATTTGTTTTAGTCAAATTTATATTAATTAGTTACATGAATTTGTTAATGGATTTACATGTAGTATAACATGTATTATATTGAATATTATTTTTTCTAAAAAAAAAAAACATTTTCCTATGTAAAACTCTATTTATGAATAATCTACTTAAAGTAATATTTTTTCCAGATCACGACAATATGAGTGTATGGAGTTTTTACTATATATTTATAATTAACTTTAAAACGTGATTAGCTTTTAGTTTCATAAGTTTGGGTTATAAAATACACAAAAGTTTATATGAACCCGAGTTCACAATAAATTCTATTTTTTAATATTAATGTTATATATACCACTATCACTTTTGATATGGATTAAACCAGACACACTTCATATTAATGAATACAGAAGTGATATTTAGTTGTCTCACTTCACGAAACATAACCAGAGTTAGAGTTGGATAAACTTTGACGTAAGAGGATTATAAAAAACGAGTGTGGGAGGCTATCGAATAATACTTTTGGATGTGTACCTATTATGTAGTTCAAATCATCTCAAGTAAAATTCAGATATGGTCCAGAATTGGACCTAAAATAAACGTACAAATAACATAAGTAATGATCATTAGAGAATGTCAAAAGTCAGGGAAAATCAGTAAGAATTGTACAGCGGATATGACTGAAAATAGGATAAAATTGAGGCTCGTGAAAATCACGATTTCCTTAAAACGAAATACGTCTCTCACTCTCCGTGCTAGTGATTCTTATAACGTTCGTTTCTCAGGATACAACAATTATAATAAGATGTTTAGAACGAATATCTTGTTCTAGCTAACTAGAAATTGTCTTACTTACACCACCGAAGGGCCACGAAAATTCAGAAAAATAATTGTAGCAGAATGATGGAAGTTGTGTATGTACTTTCTCTCTATTCGTAGTGTTTCTTCTCAATTCTAGATTGCTCTATGTGTAGAGCCTGAAAATGAAATTGCTGGATGATGAAGAGCTTTGATAGGCCATCAACATGGCTGACCAAAACTGCCAAAAAAATTCAAATCTGAATTTGAATTTTGTTGTAACATAGCACTGAATTCTTATTTTCGAAATTGTGTCATGCATTGGATACAGGTTTTCGAAACTACCATGCACTGAATTCAGTAAATTAAATCTTCCAAAACTGCTCACTTGAATTTGAATAGCAACATGTTGGAAAAAGAAAATAAATTTGAGGCAAAAGTTATTTTGTCCATCCGCCACCAAATCGGTGTGACATTCGTGTACGCAGGTCGCTCTCATACACAAGTTCAAGCCTCGAAGGCCAATTTCAACCATGAATTGCACATCCTCTGCGCACCGGCGTGGAGGTTGTAGTATAATTATGATATTTATTTTATAACTTACTCATGGGCCCTTGCTTATATACTCATTCATTTTCTTCCATTTTTCCAATATGGGACAAAAAGTTTTCCCTTTCCCTTTACAATTCTTCCAAGTTACGATTATTCGAAAATATCATTTCTCATTCACAAATTTTCCAACAAAATCATTGATTCTCATACCTCAAGAAGGAAGCGAAGGTGATGGAAATCATTTTTAGGGCCCTGACGTCAGATTAGAGATGTTAATTCGGGCCGGGCTAAACGAGTAGGCCCGTTTAAACCTATTATATGTAGGGTTAGGGCCGAGCAATGGTAGGCCCGTTTAAAATTGGGCCTTTTTGGCCCGGACCTATTAACCCACGGGCTAAACAGGCTAGCCCACCGGTTAACCAGGTCAGCTCGTTTAGCCCGCTTGTGTTAATGTATATAATAATAATAATAATATAATATGTATATATAAATAAAAACTTAACAAATTACAGATTATGTTAGAAATTAATTCCGCTTGCCCAGTCGTCCACTACTCCACTTCTACGTTTCCTGTTCTCCATCGCCGCTTTCTCGGTTCTCCATCGCCGCCGTTTTCCATCGCTGCAGCGCCTCTCTGTTCTCCATCGTTACGTTCTGCACTTTTTTCTTGCTTTAAAGGTAATGGTTCCTTATTTCTACAATATTATTCATATGATATCCTTACATTGAACGTAAATAATCTTATGGTGTTGAATCACATTCATATGTTATATTGTTATTTTGTAGAAACAATATTATTAGAAGAAACTGATAGGTGTTCAGTGTTCCAATCATTTTCTTTTTTTCAATTTCTTTTCCAGTTAAATGACATTCTTGAAAAGTTACTAATTAATTAGGACAAAAATAATTTCACTTCAAAGAATATGACCCATTTTGTCTGCATGATTTCTTCGAAACAATATATATGTATAGCTTGACAATTTCTACTGTGTCTAGCATGTTTTACATTCATTATAAAAACATACATTCATGTAATATATTTTTATTTTTATTTTTTTCGAAGCCCGTTAGGTGGCCCGTTTAGCCCGTAACCCGCTAGGGTTAGGGTTAGGTCTCAACTATTAGTGGCTCGTTTAAAATGAACCGGTTAAGGCCCAGGACCGTTTAATCTGTGGCCCTGTAGGGCTGGCCCTAATGGGTTAGGGTCAACCCGTTTAACATCTCTACGTCAGATGTATAGAACAACCGTCTGCATTAGGCTAAGAACTAATATTTTCCTGCCAACATTAAATGCACGATGGCACTACCGAAGTGGTGACAAATTTACCCTCTAAAGGATTCGAAAATTCCATTTCACCCTTCAGAGACACGAGGTATAAAAAGTCTCTTATTCGTTTTCCAAGGTACGAATTATTCACTCTTCACACACACACAAATTATCTTCCATTTTGGATAGAGGTTTTGCTATGCGAATTGAGCTGACTTGAGCGTCGAAGGATCGACGCCGAAGCTCCCTTCGGCCTAATTTTGTGCAGGCTTTCCGAGGACTTTCACGGAGATGCATTGTTTCAGCTTTGAGAGTTCATCTATTCTCTGTTATTGCTTTAGTCCCTGTTTTCGCAATCTGAAGGATCTTCTTAGGGATTAAATCCAAAATGGTCTCATAACTTATCATCTTTATTGAAATGGTCCCAAAAAAGTCCGACTAACAAAATTGGTCCCAATTTTTTGCGAATTGTACAATTTTTACCCCTAAATTAACCGGCGACCGGAAATGACATGAAACAACGTCATTTCGTGTCATGCGCACCGCACGTGTTGCTTCAAATTGGGTGTTTCCGGCGACCTGCTGACTGTGCACGACATGTCACTCTGAGCTGGATTTAATAACCAATCACAACAGAGGGGTGCGACACATAAGCATCAATTAAAAATTAAAAATTAAAACCCTAAAAACAATTAAAAACATAAAAACATAACATTAAACACTTAAAATAATCAGATAAAAACAAAACATTAAAAAGGTAAAAATGTTTTTTGAAATCAGATAAAAACGCTCATCAGATTTTAACCCTCATATACCAATTTCACAAACTCAAACAATTAAAAGAATTCAAATCGACTTCTCCAAAACATAAACCCTAGTTTCACTCCACAATATCCAGAGCTTACGACCCGTACAATCAGTGGAGAAGACAACCCGTACAATCAGCGACGCGACGCTACTCTACAACAGCGGCGCGACGCGACGTGTTTGCAGTTTGTAAACCCTAGTTTTCAAGGCGCAGTCGCGAAGACGACAAATAAATGGTGTTTGTTCATAAGAAAGATGCAAGGAAGTGGCCCATCACTAAATATGGTATGCTATTCGTGTCTTTGGTCTTAAAGAATTGCTTTATTGTTTGTTTTTTCTGAAAAGATTCCATTCTTGTTTGTTTTTTATGAAAAGTCGAAAGTGAAAAGTCGAAAGTAGTGGTCCCTTTTCACACATGGTCTTGTATAAATGTGGATATTGTATATTTATTGTATGGGCAATCTGCATTTTTGTAGAAAGTGTCAAACTATTGTTTATTTGTTGTCTTGTAATGGATGCACATGACTTTCTCTTTTCTAGGTAGTTGGAAAATTTTATTTATTTGTAAAGTGTATTTATTGTCTCATATTTGGGGGTTGCACTGAAACATGTTTTTTTTGTTTATGTTTTACAAATTGTAAAAGCGACTACATCACTGTAGTTTTTCATTTTGGGGGCACATTTCAGAATACGCCTTTGTCTGAGTATGTGGGTGGGGACACCCTAGTATTTGATTGGGTCAAAGCTAGTGAGGTTAGCACAACTGACTTAGATGGGTTCGGTAAGCAGACAGGGGTTAAGAATGTTCTGAAATACCATATTAGGATCCAACAAAAGGCATTTAAGTTTATCATTATTATGATGACCTTAGAGAGTGGGCAACTAAGTTTCTTGTGGTTAGAAAGATGCATATATATGTTGAAAGCTTGCCAGTAGAGGGTGAAGAAATAAAGTCTGACTTTGAAGATCCTGACTTTGAAATAGGGAATGAATTATCTAAATCTGATGATGAGGAGTTTGAGCAACATGTTGATCACGTGGAGGGTGATTTAGATGCAATAAATGAGCATAACATCTTTAGAAGTACTAGTTTTGTCAATGTCACAATGGACAATCCTATGGGTACTGCTACTATGGGAGGTATGAGAAATGTGGGGGTTGATGGGGGTGATGAGGAAGATGAACATAACAGTGATGTGGAGGGAGGTCCTGATATTGTTGATGGGGGTGATGAGTATGACTTTGATGAAAATAGGGTTTCTGATGAAGACAATGCTGAGCCTAATTTCCCTATTTTCAATCATAGAACTACCTTTGACCCACATTTCATGGTAAGTCAGATATTTTCAACAAAGGGGGAATTGAAGAAAGTTGTTCAGTCTCATGCCATCAAGTACAAGAAAAACATACGTTTTACTAAAAATGATGTTAGAAGGATTTATACTAGGTGTGAAGATGAAAAATGTAGCTGAAAAATCAGTGCTGTGAGAAGAAAGAATGAAATGGCATTTCAGATAAGGGTCTATGAGGACAAACACACCTGTGCACCTTCTCAAAAGGTGAAGAAATTGACTTCCACTTGGTTGAGTGAGAAATTCCTTCAGAGATGGGAATCAGATGTGAACAGGTCAATAGGTGGTTTCATGCTTGATGTATGTCATAATACAAGACTAATGGTGTCCAGGCAGCAGATTTACAATGCTAAAAAGAATGCTATAATAAAGATTGAGGGTGATCCTAATCTGCAGTACTCCAAGTTGTGGTCATATGCTGAAGAACTTAGGAAAACTAATCTTGGTTCAACAATACTGGTTGGGACTCACCTAGATAATGGGGTTACAAGGTTCAGTAGAATGTATGTGTGCTTTGATGCCATGAAAAGAGGCTTTATTGTTGGGTGTAGAAAGATCATTGGAGTGGATGGATGCCATTTGAAGAGTAAGCATGGTGGTGTGTTGCTAACTGTTGTTGGGGTAGATGGAAACAACAATTTGTACCCCATTGTCTATGCCATAGTTGAAAAAGAAAATGGGGACAATGGGGAGTGGTTTCTCACTGTGCTGAAGCAAAACCTGTCCATTGAGGCTAGTGAATATACCTTCATGTCTGATAAACAGAAGGGATTGATTCAAGCATTTCAGTCTATCTTCCTGGTCAGTAAGGACCACGTTTTTGTGTAAGACATTTACACAACAACTTCAAACGATCTAGTTTGGAGGACAAACATTGAAGCATCTTTATGCGGAATGCTACCTTATGATCACACTTTGAGGAGAGTTTAACATAAAGATGAGAGAACTTAAGGAATTGAATGAGGGAGCTTGGGAATGGTTTCTGAATAAACCTCCAACACAGTGGTCAAAGGCTTTTTTCAGTGAGAAAGCCAAATGTGACATGCTACTCAACAATGTTTGTGAGTCATTCAACTCTAACATTCTAGATGCCAGGGACAAATCTATTATCACCATGCTAGAATGGATTAGAGATCATTTGATGAGGAGGCTTCAGAAGAATAGAGATTTGGCAGCTGCAAAATGGAAAAAGAGATTGTGTCCTAGGACCAACAAGATATTGGAGAGAAATGGTGAAAGTGTTGTTGATTGTGTGCCCATCAAGGCAATAAATATCCATTATCAAGTGAGCAGATTTGGTGGTGGACAGTACACAATTGATTTGCAGAAGTGGGAATGCACCTGTAGGTACTGGCAGTTGACTGGGATACCATGCACACATGTTATCTGTGCAATTGTATGTGAAGGCCTAGATCCTGTGGATTTTGTGCATGAGTGGTACTTGAAGGCATATGAGAATCCAATCTTTGGTATGAGCTATGAGGCTTTGTGGGGTGAGACCTTGTATATCCCTCCATTGCCCCCTAATTTTGGGCAAAAGGCCAAAAAAGGGAAAAAAAACAACCAAAAGGAGATTAGAGCCTGATGAAAAAGCTAAAAAGACTGGAAAAAAGTGGTTGAAAAGGCAACAAACCACCATCACTTGCAGAAAATGTGGTGTCAAAGGCCATAATTCAGCTGGATGTAAAAGCAAAGATGTAATTATGTTTTGTTGTTGATTATTCTTGAATTATGACTTGTCTAATTATTCATTCCATTAATTTTTTATTCTTATAGAAACAAGATGCAAGTGCAAGTGTTGTTCAGAGTGTTGTTCATCCCCAAGTCAGAGTCCAATTTGCATATGGAGTGGATGAAATCTTGGTAATGTGTTTTACATTTATTTGTAGTTATATAAGTATTGGTAGTCAATACTTAGTAATTTTTAATTTTTTTGTTCCAGATTGCACCACCAATTGTGAATAGTGAGGAGATTACTGATCTCACTATTGAGGAGGAGATTACTGATCAAATTTTGGAGGCTAATCTACGTAGGAAGAAAAGTGATTTAACAGCTGAAGAATGGCAATGGTGCAAGAACAGTATTGTGTCACACTTGCAGGGACCCACAATGCACCAACAACTTCAAATGGGGAGAAAGTTTATGGAGTTATCCACACAGGAAAGCACTTCAAAAGGAAAAGGCAAGAAAAACAAGAAAAAAATGGGGTGAAGTCCAGTTTATCTCTTTTTGACTTCAAGGGGAGTGAAATGATCAATTTCATGGACTAAATGTTGTTTTTGTGGTTAAAGTATTGTTATTGTGTAATTGATCTTATTCAAACTCCTTAGTAGTAGTATTAGCAGTGGCAACTATGGTACTGTTATGGTATTTTGCTCAATTATGGTATTTTGATGGGATGTAAAACAATTTAGCATTCTCTGGTGGTTTTTAATGGGTACAATGTGTTGACATTTTGCTTAATTTAAGTTATGGTATGGTATTTGTTACTGGTGTTGGCATTTTCTGGTTGCAATGGGATGTACTTTTTTTATGCAGGCATTTTCTGGTTAATATGCTTAATTTTTATGTGCTGCTTAATGGATGCAATTTCAATCTGCATAATTTCACGCTTAATAGGCAGGGGTCATTTTGTTGACAACATAATTCAATAGAAATTGCAGAAAACTGGTGTTCATTGATGTTAAACCTGATTACATAGAGTAGGATGCACTTACATTACAAAACACACCTTAGCCAAAATGCATACCTGAAACACCACAAATATGCATACCTAAAACACCACATCATTTCCAATCTACAATCTAAAACAAAGTGATCAACCTATCATCTTCATCTCCAACTCTTGCCCAATTAATTTAGGGAACACCTTAGCCAAACCAATTACTACACAAATCAGAACAGAAAGTTCTAAAAAAAACTTCAAACTACAACTGATACTCTTGTCTTTTTTTGTCTCCTCCTTCATTTGCATCTTGAGTTTCTGATTTTCAAACTTTAGTTCTCGTATTTCATTCTGCAACAAGAGGATTGTTTCATTCATTTTCTTAGCAATACGCTCCATATTTGTTGACTCATCTCTGTATTCATTAACCATTTTCAGCAATCCAGGTATTATTTGCTTTGCCCTCTCACACAAAGGTGCATCAACCCAACGAAAAAACTTACAATATCCACCGTTCTACAAAAATCAAAAGAATATAAATTTATCATAAATCCTAAATACAGAATAAATCGCACCCAGATTCCTAAATACAGAATAAATCGCATTAATCACATAATTCACATAAACCCAGAATCAACACTCAATTCAAACAGGCTTTGCACCAAATAAATCTTACCGGGTAGTTTTTGTACCCGTAGAACCGCCGGCCCACGTTGTCTTCTTTCCAACAGGTGGCCATCGTCGCCACACTCTGACAGTGGCATCTTACCTCTCGAGAGCTTCCACTATGTTGAGACATTTGCACGATTTTCGTCGATTCGGGGTTTCAATCGACCAATTCCTTGAGTTAGGGAAGAAAGGGATGTCGATTTTGTGGTTTTAATCGACCAATTTCGTGACTTAAACTCGAGGAAGAAATTATTTTGGGGGTTTCGATTTGAGGGTTTTGATTCGGGGTTTTCAATTTGAGGAAGAAAGGTTTCTATTTTTGAGGGTTTTGATTTGGGTATTTTTGAGGGTGGGGTTTTCGATTTTGTGGTTTTACTTTGGGGTAAGAAAAGGGGTTATGATTTTGAGAGGTTTAATTGCGATTTTTTTTTGGGGGGGAAGTTAATTGGGGCCGCGAAATAAAAAAAAAAGTGACGTGGCAATAAAAATAAATGAAAATTATTAATATAAATACAGTCAGCATATCCCGCAGGAGAGAAGCAACACGTGCGGTGCGCTTGACACGAAACGACGTCGTTTCATGTCATTTCCGGTCGCCGGTTAATTTTGGGGTCAAAATTGTACAATTCGCAAAAAATTAGGACCAATTTTGTTAGTCGGACTTTTTTGGGACCATTTCAATAAAGGTAATAAGTTATGGGACCATTTTGGATTTAATCCCGATCTTCTTAGGTATACTTCTACCATGTTCTTCTGTTTATATTTATGTTTAAAGTGGGATTTATTTTACCCCACATCAATTGTGATGCACAAACTCTATCATTATTATGCATAAACACTATCACTGTTTAAAAAAATAAAGCTGATTAGCTTTTAATTTCATAAATTTGGGTTATAAAATTGACAAAACTTTGTGGGAACCGAAGTTCACAGTAAACTCTAACAGGTGCATGTATGCATTATCACTATAATGCAAAAACTATATTACTACTATGACTTTCAACAAATAAATCATTTTTAAAAAAAGTTGATACTCCCTATGTCCATGAATTTCATTCCCACCTTTTTGGGCACGAGATTTAAGAAAAAAAAAAAGAATCAAATAAAACCTCGTTAAATTAATACTCGATAAATTAATAACCTCGCTAAAACTAATAATTTGTGGGTCCCAAGTTGGGACTAAGTACAAATTGGGACCCAATCAATAAAATTATAAGATAATAATTTTTTTGAGATCCCAAAATGTATATATATTGGTCCCAATTTAAACTATAAATTAATAATTATTAAAAATAATCCATATACATATATATGATGCACTTGAATATTCTTAAGACAACTTAGTAAAATAAGAATCTCATCAGAATTTGTTTTTTCTTGAACTTCAAATCTATGTTGATCTCATCTTTAAATCTCCTTACTGCACTCAATAGTTGTGGCGTTGTCTTCTCGTACTGCAACAAAAAGTTATGAAGAGTTTTTGATGCTTGCAATGCTTCTTTTAGAGTGACCGGTTCCAAAGCTATTGAATCATCCTTTACTTCATCATCTTCAGGATTATGAATGACATCGGCCACTATCTCTTCTAGACTCTGAACTTCGTGACATTGATTATTTTCACCCGGAAAGTCGAGCAATTGATTCACATCCATTTTGTGGTGATATTGCATATCGGTGATCAAATTCTCAAACTCACGAATGTCTTCTCCAGGAGTTGCATCATTTGCACTTGAGTCGCTTTGATTTTCTGAGTGAATTTTGCAGTGTCGAAAGCAATTTGCTATTGCTTCTTGATGAACATTTTCGGTCCAAAGTCGACCTTTGTCATATTGATGAAAAAGCATCTAAAACAATGATCTTTTTCGGAGATGGTATGTCTAACTCATAGCCTTCCAAAATCTTATGGTAAAATCTTTTTATGTAATACATTTTGAAGGCTCTTATTATCGCCAAGATCACATGGTTGAATTTTTGAGGTCATGTTTGGGGGTAGGAAAAATAACTTCGATGTTTCAGTAAACCTTGAATATTGTTTGAATGAAATTTGGATAGTTATCGACTACCAAAAGAATTTTTCTTCCATGCATTTGTTCATCCAGCCAACAAACATATTCTTGAAAAAGCACTCGATCATCCAAGCTCTCTTGTTGGCACGGTACGACAGTTCAAGCTATTCATATTGACATTCTTAAAACAACGGGGCTTTGCATACTTACCAATAATCCATAGAGGAATTTTTTTGAGCCATCTTCATTGCAACAAATAACAATTGTCAACCTCTCCTTATCTTGTTTTCTACCTTCAAGTTGCTTTTGTTGCAAGTGAATGATCACCAGAACATGTAAAAAACAAAACCAGTTTCATCCATATTAAAAACATCTTTCCTTGAAAATTGATCAATTTTTTTCCCTAATGGACTCAATTTATTCTCCATATCATGCATGTCGACCGATCCACTCTCTCCTAAAACTGCGATATGATTTGATACCATGCCTTGATTTGAATTTCTCAAGCCAACCTTGTGAAAGGCGATGATCTGCGGGATCCTCTGGATGTAAAAGCTTAAACGCCTCATTCGCCTTCTCTAAGATTATCTCCCCGGTTATATTCACACGCTCTTGATGTTGGAGAAACCACTCATAAACAACCTTCTCTAGGTCCGGATACTTGGCTGATTTCTGACGCTTTACGGCACCCACTTTCTCAAAGTCGGATGATAGGAATTTCGCAGATCTCTAAGAGTGTTGAAATTGTTGCTTGGCTAACTTTCAAATTGAAAGATTTTTCAACCCATTTCACCAAATCATTCTGAGTGCATCCAGGTTGATCTCTCTTATACTCACATAACATCTTTCGTTGTTGGTTGGTCATTGTTGATTTTTGAATTCCTTTTAGATGAGTGGCCATTTTTGTGTGTGATTTACCAAGATTCCAATGGATAAATATATAGTGCTGATTTCTATCCATGATTCAATGCACAAATGTTAGTCCAATGAACCATATTTTTGTATTTTCCAAAACCAATTAATTTAAATAAGTCATTCCAACTTCCACGTGAGTTTGTATTCATGGAATTCTACTCATTTGTATTTTAACTTAATTTTCATCAATAACTATGCATGTATACTTAAAGTTATTCAAAGAATTTGGAACTTTGAAGGTCAACTGTGCATATACGTTAAAATCTCTTTAAATTAATAAATTATTAATTTATCGATATAATAATATCTCTATAAATTAATAAAATCCTCCGGTCCCAAAGTTATTAATTTATGGAGGTTTTACTGTAAATTAAGAGTATTATGTGGTTCACTTATAGATAAAGTGGTTGTTTGTGAGTAAAGTACAATGCCAATTGAAAATAGATATGGTAGAAAAACAAATGAATAGATTTGGTGGACCAGTGGTATTGACCCCGATAGAGTTATTAATAAAATGAGTGTAAGTTGGAGGAAAATGTTTTCATATAAACTTTTATTATTAAATAGATAATTAGAAAAACAAATAATGTTTTTCATAAAAGTATGAAAATAGATTTGGTAGAAAAACAAAAAGAAAGTGAGAATAGATTTGGTGGACAAAGATAGTGGTATTTATGCATGACCCTGATAGAGTTAATAAATTTGGTTTACATGAGTGTAACTTTATAAAATTCGTCTTACGTACAAAACTTTCTCATATAAACTTTTATTATTATTAATTGAGTAACAATACTCATTCCTTCCAAAGTGTTAAAACGTCAATTCCTAAATTATACTTCATCTCATTATAAGAACGTCTCACTCAAGGGTGTCTCTTTTACAATTTATTAAAACTAATAACAAACTGTATTATCACATGTATTATGGTTTTGTCACCAGAATTATCACACGTCAGCAGGTCCCACCGAGACCACGTGATTTGTCGTACTTTAAGCAGATGATTTGTCATGTTTGATGATTTGTCATGCTTAACGATTTGTCGTGCTTTACGCATATGTTTTGTCATGCTTTATGCACATGATTTGTCGTGCTTTATGTAATTGATTTGTCGTGCTGGTCCTCTATAAATAAAGGACCTCACCCTTCATTGTAAAGATCTCTGGAATGTTTCCCTCATTCCTTTTATATACCAAAAACCATATTTCAGGGAAGAAATATGGTTCTTCCCCCAGTGTTCTTGTTCGATTAATTATTTGTTTGGTGGTCAAACTCAACAAACCACATCAGAATCGTTAAATATTTGACTATCAACAATTGGCGCTAGAAGGAGGGTACCCGGAGTCTCAAGAGCGACTCAAAGAATCTACGAGCAGTCCTTTTGCCCACCCCACTAGGTTTATAACTTTACTCACCAAACGTTTGTGCTTGACTTGACTTTTTGTTTGGTCGTCTTATTTCGGTGCGACCATGTACCCGATGCTCTCTTTGTTGCGGACATTGTAAGCACATATTCTTTTGTCAAGTGAACACAAAGCTCGGCTTGTTCGTTTTTTTTTTCTGGTCGTCTTATTTTAGTGCGGCCATTGTAGGCCAAAAATACAAAAAGGTCATCTAGGCCCCAAAATGAATAAATGAAAAGCCACGAGGACATAAACAGAATAAACCTGGTGGGGTGGGCAAAAGGACTGCCCGTAGATTCTTTGAGTCGCTCTTGAGACTCCGGGTACCCTCCTTCTAGCGCCAATTGTTGATAGTCAAATATTTAACGATTCTGATGTGGTTTGTTGAGTTTGACCACCAAACAAATAATTAATCGAACAAGAACACTGGGGGAAGAACCATATTTCTTCCCTGAAATATGGTTTTTGGTATATAAAAGGAATGAGGGAAACATTCCAGAGATCTTTACAATGAAGGGTGAGGTCCTTTATTTATAGAGGACCAGCACGACAAATCAATTACATAAAGCACGACAAATCATGTGCATAAAGCATGATAAAACATATGCGTAAAGCACGACAAATCGTTAAGCATGACAAATCATCAAGCATGATAAATCATCTGCTTAAAGTACGACAAATTACGTGGTCTCGATGGGACCTGCTGACGTGTGATAATTCTAGTGACAACATATGGAAGATTGGTTTAATTTATACATGTTTATATGGACTCTAGCTAATTTGATAATTTCAAATCCATTATATAATAATCTCTTTTAGATAATTAATGACAATAATTTATATTTTTCATACATATCATTTTCCACATATATATGATATATCAATTTTTACGGATTATAATTCAAGATAAATATAATAATAGTATCTCTAATATATATTAAACCCAAAAGAATTATAACTTGACATTGGTAGAAATCGAGATGTATGGGATGTGGCCGGCTATTTGAACTCGAAATTGCTAAATGCATCATCATTTAGTTAAGTTTATTGTAAGATGAAAATATTTTTAAACTCAACTAATTCAATTACGGTCAAATTAACACGAGACATACTCATAACATATTTAAAATATTATATGTAAAATATTCAAATATTTTTAAAATAAGTTATAATTTAAAAGATATTTTTATATGTTACATATAATATTTTAAATATGTTATGAGTATGTCTCGTGTTAATTTGACCGTAACTGAATTAGTTGTGTCGAACTTATTGGTGTTCAAACTTGTTTAAAATTCATGTTTGAACTTGTTTTATAACTACTCGAGTCAAACTCGAACATGAGTCGAGTAAAAGTAATTTGTTTTATCTTTTTGAACTTATCAAAATCGAGCTTCAGACTTTACCAAACATAAAAATATGCTCAAACTTGTTTGATGTCAATATTAAACTGATCTCTCATGAGCTTATTTTCAAACGATCTCAATAAGTAATTGACAACAGCGTAAAATATGGCAGAAAACCAAATTCAACCGTGAAATCATACATCTAAAAAGTGACTTATGTACATAAGTATGATATTTCCCTTAACTGAACATATTCTAAGAATAATATAAATTCATCAAACCATAATATAGTACAATTTTAAATTTACTCCCAATAGTAATATTAAAACTCTCATTATAAATACAAATAATAGCATTAAGGGTAAGATTACCGTAATTATATATAGTGATCAAGAAATAAAAATCATTCAAGCAATATCTACGCAATAATGCTACAATCAATTTATGAAGAATGCTTAAGCAAATGATAATTTCCTATAATTCATACGTGAGTGTTCAAAACTGTGTAACTAGTTTACTTATAAACATCTAGCTTTGTGCTATACATTGTAAAAGATTTTTTAACTTAATTGAAGTTTCATCTCACAAAATGTGATTCGTCCACACAAATCGTTCAATGAAAATATTTTTTCCATATATCTATTTTAAGTTTTGTTACCAAAATGTAACAACTCGTCTTAAGAGAAAGCTAAAATAACAAAAAAAAGATGATAATAGTGTTAATTATGCTTAGGGTTTCAAGGCATTTGCGAGTTATCTTCAGCAGACACCACAATAGAGTTTTACTCTATAATTTTCTCTCAAACATATACTCTATTCCAACTCTATAATAGAGTTTTGCACTATCTTTGAGCTTTCCAACACCATATATAGTGCAGCTGTGGAGTAGCGCTATGTTTATTATTATTTTCTTTTTTTTTGTTCTTTAATTTAATTTTATAATTTGTTGTTAGTACATTCTTTTTAGTTATGTAATATTATGCAATATTAGTAATTTAATTTTTTATTTAACATTATAAATTTCAACTATTTTTTTCATCTCAATTAGTAAAAAATAAATTAGTATTGTAGTTTTAAATTATAAAATAATTTAAAAAATGATGTACAATAAATTAAAATAAAATAATTTAATAGAAAAATAACATAAAATTGCATAATAAAATGATACAAACATTATAGACATTACAATATTTAGTCAAATTTCTAAATATAAAAATAAATTTAAAAATAATAACTTTGCCCAAATCCACAAATGGTCCTATAAGTTTTTATTTTATCAATTTTGGTCCTTTTGATTTCAATTATAGTCATTTTTGCCGGAAAATGGCCGGATTTATGATGCAGCATACAAAATAATGCGAAAAAAATATTGAAATGACGAGTTCAGTGAAAGAAAGAGAATAATATAGGTTTTGACTTTCGCCTCAACGTAAATCACTCGAAATTAGCCACAATAATGAATGGAATTCATGATTTTGAAGTTGCGATTCACGGTGGAGATGCAATAAAAACATGAAATTAATTGAGGTCTTTTCTTCCTTGATTATAGACAGTTCAAATAAGAGTGGTGGCGACCGTTGACGTGACCAGAATAAAAAGTTAGGTCAATTTTTCGATCAAATATTAAATTATCCGGCGAAAAGGACTAAAATTGAAACCAAAATGATCAAAATTGATAAAATAAAAACTTACATGACCATTTTTGGATTCGGACAAAGTTACAAGACCATTTATGATTTTTTCTCAAACTAGTATTTTCACCTGTGCGATGCACAAATTTCGAATTATATGAATTTTTATTTTTTTTTATTATTAAGCAATTTTTTTGTATATTTATATATATTAGTTTAGTAATTGTAATGTTTCAAATGTAATATAAAAAAAATTGAGAACCCGTGTCATAGTGAACTCTATTTTTTCAATATCACTGTTATGTGTAAAAAATAATAAAATATTTTTTAAATGGTGATAAATTAGGCATAATAACGATATTTTTTGTGCATAACTGGAGTTCATGCACATACTTGATTTACAGGAGCGCAAAAACTTGTATGCAATATTGCATACAAGCCATATATGCAATTATAGGTTCATTGTTTTTTTTTTCGCAGGCCTGGAACGCACGGGTCGGGCAGGGCTTCTTCTTCCCCGCGTCGCGCAACCGCCAAATTTCTTCTGTTTGATTTTCACAACGCTACTTTTTCAGGTTCTTCCTCCTCCTCTCTTCTCATGTTCTTCTTTTTCTTTTTCCTCTTCCATATTCTTCTCAATTTCACAATCTGTAATTTTAGACTGATGATTTTTTTCGCGTTTGTACTGGTTTTGTTCATGTAGTAACACTCTTTTGCTCATAGGGTAACACTCTTTTGTTCATGTAGTAACACATCAAGTTGTTATGTAAATCTGTAATTTTGGATTTGAGAATTTCTTTTCAAATTTTGTTCGGGTTTGTTTATGCGTTTGTACTGATTTTTGTTCATGTAGTAACACTCTTTTACTGATGATATTTTTCGCGTTTGTACTGGTTTTTGTTCATGTAGTAACACTCTTTTGCTCATAGGGTAACACTCTTTTGTTCATGCAGTAACACATCAAGTTGTTATGTAAATCTGTAATTTTGGACTGAGAATTTCTTTTCTGTTTGTTTTGGTTTTGTTTATGCGTTTGTATTGGTTTTTGTTCATGTAGTAACACTCTTTTGCTCATAGGGTAACACTCTTTTGTTCATGTAGTAACACATCAAGTTGTTATGTAAACTCGAACCCTTGCAAGACGCGCCCGAAACCATACGACTGACGACCGCCGTCGACCCATGAAATTTAGGCAACATTTTGCCTTATTTATGTTGTATTGCACATAACACTAGTGTGCAATATTTCACACAAGACTTTCTCTTACAGGAGTGTTACTTTATAAAAATTATAAAATTATATTTATCAAATTTTTAATATATGTCTGATATGAATTAGCAATAATATCGTTGCAGTGTAATATGTTATTGAATGATATAATAACTTGATAAATTCATCGTTTATAAAATTAAATTAACAAAAAAATTAAAAAACATTGATTAAGATATATTTTGCTCATGCAAAGCAAATACATGAATTAATTAAACAAATACACATTACAAATTTTGAAAGACTTCCTTATATTTTTAGACTTATGTTATTTCTATAGGTGGTTTTTTATATATGTATAGTGTTTGTAATATCGTAATTGTAATATAAAAATTATAAAAATATGTATTTCTCGAATTTTGAATACACGTCCCATAATAACATTCATGTTGTAGTATATATATTATTCTATGGAACAATAGATTGGTAAAAATATCATTTTATATACTGTACAATTTTTTTGGAACAGTAGATTGGTAAAAATATCATTTTTAGAAATCTTGTTTCTACCTAATACAATGATTGTTGTCTCAACGAATTAATTTATTCCATGAAAATAATTAACTAATAAGTTTATATCGATCATATATTATCACTAAAAAAATGAAATTTTGAAATTAAAAAGACACAATTAATTTAACGGTCTGCTTGAAGCACTTAAATGGACCAGAAATCTTGGTTTCAACATGTAGAAGTGGAAATGGATGCGCAACAGGTAGTCAATGAGATTAATCACATGGAGCAGAAGAATATTTCCCCGTTTGGTGATTTTATTATTGCATGTTTGGATGTCATGACAACATTCTTGAGTTGTTCTGTTTATTTCAGTCCTCGTAACGCCAATACCGTGGCACACTTATTTGCTAGGACCTCGAGATCTTATCCGAGCCCTCATATCTGGGTCGAGCCTCCTGAGTTTGTGGATGATCTTCTTGATTCTATTTGTACCTCTTGTGGTTTCAATAATCTGACCAAAGCATTGTTGCGCTAAAATATATATATATATATATTATTTGTTATCTAATTGCTCTATATATTTTTCCTTCAACTATTTTTAAATATACATAGATATTCAGCCTCATCATTTATATTAAAATAGTAATTATAATCGCATCACTGTAATGATTCGAAAGAGATCACGTTGTTAATTTTAAAATTAGGTGATTGTGTTTAGAATTATTTAATGAAAATAATAACATTGTAAGAATATAAATAAAAGAAAATTTTATTAATTAAACATAATTTTGGCAGAGACTTCCATGGCCAAAGTTTTGAATAGGTCAGGGCATGCTATGATGCTAATATAGTTATATTGATATAACCGGCGATTACTAATTCCCAAAGGTTTTGTAGTGGATTAATCAAATACCGGTTTCGGAATTTTAACTAAAATTATTTAAATTTGTAGGTGAAGATTTGAAGATAGGCGGAGACAGAAGTGAGGGGATATTGTCGAGAGTACGGAGATATTGAAATATATCATCTTAAAATTTGAACTAAGTTGGAATTTGTAGCAAGGTGTGTAAAACTAATCCATTACATTATTTTCCAAACCGGTAGAAACTTATAATTTTGGGAAAATTACTCTAAGGTATAAAATTTATGGAAAAATTACTCTAAGGTAAAATGTGCAAAAAAATTTTGCACTTTAGTTTAAATTAAATACTAAAATGCAACGTAATTTTTACACATCATTTGTACCTTAAAGTAATTTTCTCATAAATTTTGTACATTAGAGTGACCCCTATAATTTTTCTGATTAATTGAATATGCTAAGCAGGACCATCATATGAAAAATTGGTGGGACCACGTGACGAAGCAAATGCCTCAATTAAAAGGGCTAAATTGCAAATAAAGTGGTGATATACGTGTTCTTCTCAGCCACACGTTGCCACGACTTCATTTCTTCCTTGAAACAAAACCCCTTTTATTCAACTATCTTCACCGAAGAAACTATTTGTTTCTCTTCCAAAATTGCTTCATTCGACTTCTGAGGCTATTATTTGAGTTTCAGTGTGAGTTTATTGCTTATTTGTTATGCATTTTTTCTTTCCTATTTTTCTTATTCAATAGTCTCCCTAACATACACGATACTTAATTGAAGGGTAATATATTCCAGTTGACAAAATTGCAAATTCTTTTGAATATTTATTTTCATGCTTACACCATTTTCATTTGCAATGATCTTTTGAAATATTGTTTAGGGTACTGGAAAGGTGGAGCTTGTCTTCCTTTCCACTTCTATTGAAGGTGTCCATGTGCTTATGTATATATCTATCTTAATTTAAATATTAGGGGTGTGTTTTATAACAAACTGGAAGGAGTTAGAAGTGCTTATTTTTTCTAAAAATTGGGTCACACCAACTTGACCAAAAAAAATACCACTTCTACCCTAATGAGTAGAGATTGAAATAACCCCTGAATTTTGAAGCAGGTGGTGAAATTTTATATAAATTGGTGTTATTGTGCTGCTGAGCAAACTTTCATACAAGTTTATTTAGCTTAGAGCTCCAATCAGTGTAAAATTAGTAGTTCTATTTTTCGTCATACCTTTATTTTTGAATAAATCTTCTGTTTGTGAATGCAGCTTCTTTGTATACTGATTGGGGTTGCAATCTTCAAGGTCCATTCCATTTTTGAGAAGTCAACTTGACAACCTTGAAGAGTCGAGTCATTCACATACTGCAATTATGTGGAAGAAATGATTAAATTTAATGTTAGGTAAAATATATAATAACCAAATAAAAAGATGAAGCCTAAATTAGAAATTAAATCAAACTTTTATCACTTTTTAATCGGAACAAAATCATAAATATTAAGTTGAATGAGTCGCGTACCAGTATTTATAGAAGCCTAAAGGAAGTTGGAATGTCTCAGATTTGAGCCCAACCAGATTCAAATTTTGAATTTGATTGATAGTGGAGGTAACAGTGTCAGTGGGCAACATTATGTCAAAATTGCTTGCAAATTTATTGCAGCACAACTTTCTAGAGTTAAAAATATTAAATAATATTCCAGCTTCAGAAGCAAACAACAAGCAACATCACTTATTTCAATTTAAAAATGTATCAGCTACACTCCCATTTCAATGCTCGCGCGTATATAACACCATTTCACCCAGCAGCGAGTTGCTGCCCACTCGCCCAAAAATTATCTTCAAATTTTACAGCTGCTGCTGTTTTTATATATATAGAATATATAGATATATAGATATAGATATAGATATAGATGGGACGAAGGAATTGCACCATAGTAGGGCCTACACCCATTTCTGTGTACCTGAAAAGTTGGGCCATAACAGCGAACCTTCAACTTTGCTAACGCATTAGTATTTAGTACTGGTATTAATTCTCCTCGTTCTGAAAGTAAAAAAACAGATACACCACTCAGAAAGCAAGAATCACATTCCTCCTATCTTCTTCACGCTATTCCATCCTTCACCATCGCAATATTGAACCAACTGAACTCCAAATCATATAACTAAAAAGTAAAGGGCACTCGCGAGAATCTTGAGGTAATTTCCTCGTTCTTTCAGAATGATTAAAGTAACAAAATATTGCGCAAAAGTAAAGGGCACTCACGAGAATCTTGAGGTAATTTCCTCTTTCTTTCAGAATGATTAAAGTAACATAATATTGCTCTATACATATCCTGCTTGCTATTGTTTTTCGTAATTATAAAATTGTAGTTTCTCAACGGAAGATGAGATGGGAAATCTATTGTTTCGTTCCCGAAAGCGCAGCAGCAGTACGGTTGTTAGAAGAGGGGTGAGGTTGATTGATCGTGGCCCATCAAATTCATTTTCGTCTTCGTTCGCCGACCACCCGTTCGACAAATTTCCTCACAGAAATCAGAACGATCCATTTCCTGCTTCTAATGCTATGGACAGCACTGAAGCCAAAAAGACTGCAGGCAGCAGCAGTGGCCTTGACAAGAAGAAAAAGTACGCATACATCCCCGATAATTTCACCTCCATTGATCAGGTTCTTTCTCTTGGTTTTTTCAATTCAAGTTATTCCCCGTTTTGCATAGGCTTCTTCACCTTTTTCCCCTTTTATTATTATATATAATATGAATGAGATTGAGACATTTGAGTTTATCTGGTGGGGGAAAGGTTACAGTTTCATTTATGCGTTGCCACTGCAGAGTTGAAATATGTATGTCTTTGTAGCATGCTTGTTTCGGGACTCACCCAAATGGACTTAGACTTTACGAATCATATCCTATTATAGTTTGAAATTTAAAATTAGACTTCAATATTCGCTTCTATTTTTCACAAAATTAAATATAACCATGTCACTAAATTTCTCATTCTCAATACAATATAATAATACAACATCAATCATTATTAAACATTGATAGTACATGAAGCAAATCCCCACCCTACCAAAATCTCAAAACACACACATATTTTTACTTTTTACCAAGACTTTCAAATTCATAGGATTTTGAAGTCATGACTTTCCCCGTACACCTAAATCCCGAAACAAACATACCCGAATTAATGATTTGGAATTGGGATGTAAATACTGCACCAATAGATGTGAGATTACGGATGAAGATAATATGCTAGGGATCTTAATATTTGCATCTACGGTTGCCCTACTTAAACTATTATTAAAGAGAAAAGAAATTGTTGTACATGTGTGTTGGAGCTTTAAGTAAAGGTCATCCACCATGTCGTAGTCAATGCTGACTTCAGACCCCGCCTAAAGGATTGGATAAATGCAGTGGTTGTACCTACAACAAGCATCATTATTGGTTATTCAATATTGCAACTTGCAAATGCTAAAGCAGCAGCCCCACCATCACCAATCTAACTTATTGAGTAATACTTGTGCACCTGGTGTACGGTACATTCCACACAATTTTGACCAACTTGCTAAAATATTAAATCTCGTGCATTTCAGTTTTTTCTTTTTTCGCAGAAATAGTTTTCATACAAAAAGCAGGCGGAAAAATATTAGTTTATATAATGAAAAATATTAGTTCATATGATGAAAAACATTAATTTGTATATTGAAAAGTGTTAATACTGTTCAACATACAAACTAATACTCTTATTTTATAAGAACTAACACTTTTCTTCATATCAACTAATACCTTTCATAATATGATTTCCATTTTATCGTGAGCACGATCAAAGTTGGGTTAAAATTGTGGGACCTGCTAATATGGGTCAAAATTGATGGAGTGTACCATGCACCCAAGTTTCAACTCTATAAAAAACTAAATTTACTTGTCCAAAAATGAGGAAAAATATTAAAAGGGATCAAATTTTTTGTGGTCCAGTAACTTTGCATCGTTTTAAAATTGGTCCTGATTGTTTTGACGTTTTGATCTTGGTCCTATAAGTTTTCAATTTTTTTGAAATTGGTCCTTTAACCTGTTGCAGCAGGTTATTAAACAGGTAACCGCCACATGTGTAATTATTTTATTTTTTTCCTTTAATTTCGAAGCTTCATTTGGGCATTTTTAATTCTAATAATTTTGGTTTGGATTTAAAGACAATCTGGATATTAAAAGACAAAGCGAACCGGATCGGTTTACAGGGGTTAAACTGGTCTGAAAATCCAAAAATAAATCAAAATACGCATAAACTACTATTCCTCCCTAAAAAAATACGAAGAAAAATCACCACCCAAATTTATTGGATTAAAAAGGTTAGATGACATTTCGAAATTAAAGAAAAAAAATAAAATAATTACACATCTGTCAGTTACCTGTTAGGTGACCTGATGCAGTAGGTTAAAGAACCAATTTAATTTTTTTTGAAAACTTACAGGACCAAAATAAAAGTTAGAACAATTGAGACTAATTTTAAAATAAAGCAAATTTACTGGACTACAATTTTTTTTTATGTCATATTAAAAAGACCGACAAACTTTGACCAACACCATTCGCCTCTAGGACGATGGTTTACAAGAATCTTTTCATTGTCAACGACTCCCCTAAGTTTGCACTGTTGATTTAAGGATGATTAAGAAAGCTCCGAACTATCCATCAATCTTTTTCTTAAACATTATTAAACAGTCATTCTTGCATATATTTTATTTTACTTTCTCATGACTGAAATCCTTACCAGTCATAAATATGTGTATCAAGATATAGATATGTAGTCATCTGAGTCAACTTACCAGAATCCTAAGGAAGGACAAGAATTACGTTCTTTTTCAGTGTATACTACCATGATATCGAGTTGAAGTTACTACAATTTTAGTATCTAAATCACTGTTTGCAACAGAGTATTGTATACTACCACATGAAGATGGTTAGGTAGTAGATATTATTATATACCTTTTCTTATTTCTGATAGTTTGAAGATTTATTTATGCTGAATACCGGTATTGTAGATGGCTTGTAAGCAAGCAGTTGATTCTTACAAGACATGAAGCATATACATTTGTACCCAGAAATCCCTATTTCAGATGAATTGCCGAGGCTGTGTTTTCAAACTCTTAAAACAATTTTCAGAATCACTTTTTTTTTTTTTTTAAAGCTACGTCTCACAGATTTTGAAAACAAGTGATTCTAGAAGCTGTTTTGTAGAGTTTGAAAACACGCCCCGTGTCTGGTCCAGTGTGTTATTATATAATACTGGTATCTGGCGTTCTGCCACTCATTCCAGAAATTCTTTCCATAAGCTTTTAACGTCACGTTTTCAAATACTTCTAGTAAGAAAAAAATCTACAAAGAAGAATACCAACTTTTGTGAGATTTGGGTTTCCTGGAAAGCAAACTACTTTTATTATAGTTTTCAGGTAATATAGGTTATACTTACGTATTAATACATTAGTTTAGTTTGAAAGTAATATGGTAAGGTATTACCATCTAAATAGGCTTATATTTAAAATGGTTTATCAATATGGGGTTTTTTCACTTGAAAAGGTGCCTCTATGCATCATGCTTCTTTAGTATGATCACCTTTATTTGTAGCCAAAATTATTTTCCTAATAATCAGTTATCATCTGCAGGTCACAGCCGCCTTAAGAGAATCTGGTCTAGAGTCATCAAATCTAATTCTTGGAATTGATTTTACAAAGAGTAATGAATGGACAGGTTAGCGGCAATAATATTGTTTGATTAGGAGTGGCTAAATATGTTGTGTAACAATTGAGTTTGGAATTGATATTTATGACATACCACGACTCGTTAGAAAGTTTTGTGCCAGATATCACATACTAGAGGTTTGTTTAGGGGTTCACATACTACTCTCTGATTCAAACTTAACAAAATAGATATTATCACTTATACGCCGGAGGTAATGATATTAGTCTAAGGTATAGTGCTTTAATTTACCCTGCTGTTCTTGATGTACTACGTGAGTAAATATAATATGCTAATATTCTTTTATCACTTTTTATACGCTGGTAGCTAATTCATTTATCTTATTTTTGAAGGAAAATTGTCATTCAACAACCGTAGCCTGCATGCTGTTGCTGATACACCTAATCCATATGAAAAAGCTATATCCATAATTGGGAAGACGTTAGCCCCATTTGATGAAGACAATTTGATTCCTTGTTTTGGGTTTGGTGATGGTTAGTTTTATGTGTTGTTGCATCATGTTATCTTTGTTGTTATCGTATGTCTCTGTTTTGACTTTTGAGTGATTATCGATCAAGAAATTAAATCAACCCCTCCTCCCCCCTTGTTGTAGCAACTACACATGATCAGGAAGTGTTCAGCTTTCACAGTGACCACACTCCTTGCCATGGCTTTGAAGAAGTTTTGGCCTGCTACAAAAGAGTAGTTCCAAATTTACGGTTATCTGGTAAACTCCATATTTTTTGTCAGCTTCTATATTTTCTCAAGTTTGTATCCGTGATTCTCTTTCTCTCTCTCAGGGCCAACATCCTATGGGCCTGTAGTGGAAGCTGCAGTAGATATAGTGGAGAAAAGTGGGGGACAATACCATGTTTTGGTGATCATCGCTGATGGCCAGGTCTCCCTCCTCTCACATTCTCCTGCTTTCTAGCAATGGAAAACTTGATGAAATTGTAATATGCTTTCATAGTTCATGTATTCGCTCACTTAATCAATGAATATCTTATCTTTTGAAGGTTACAAGAAGTGTCAATACAAGTGATGCAGAACTCAGCCCTGAAGAAGAGAAAACCATAAAATCTATAGTCAATGCCAGGTACAGAAAGTCATGTTGATTTATTTTTGTTTGAGATTAATCATATCTGAAGCAAAATTTGGTATCACGTGAGAAGCAAAATTTCAAATCAAAGTAGCTTTTTAAATGCTCAGTTATTGGATTCTGACATCCACAATTAGGTCCTGGTTCGAGCATATATACCTGGTTTGTCTGCATGTCAAACTTAAGTCCTGAAGGAAATGAGATTTGATATATCTGTGGCATGTAAATTTTGACTGAGAGAAAACTTTATGAGAGAACCAAACATGCAACATTCTGCATTCACACCTTTGAGGAGATTGACAGAGAAGAATTTAACTCGTGCATATAATTCTTCTTTGCCATTTCGCACTCTCTTGTTCTCTCTCTCTCTCAATTGCTTATTTGGCTTTCTTCAAGAAAAAGTCAGTAGCCTGAACTTGAAAGTGGCCATTTTATGGTTAACAAATGATATATTTTCCTCAACAGACTGTCATTCATTATTTATCTATGGTTTTCCAAGTGACTTTTGGGATTTAAAATCCTAATCCTTGTTTGTTTATCAGGATTATGGTATAGGGTTTTAATCCCTCTAAATTCCTACTGTAATTATAGTATTATCTACCCATCTCAACACTCTCTTTCCTCCTTTTTTGCTTCAAGTATTATCTCTCCTACTTTACACACAATTTATAACACACAATCTATCATCTATCACATACCTTTTAAAATCCTACCATATCAAATCCTACAAAATCCACACTCCCAATAAGGTACACAATCTAATACACCTTTTTACTATTCATCAAATCCCCTCTACTAGATTTGAGATCCCCTAAAATCCCTTAACAAAATTAATTTCTCTTTAGCATCAAGTTTGCTATATGTCAGTAACTGGAGAAATGTAACTAAAATATATTGCTATCGAATTTGTCATTAGTATGCATCCACTTTCAATTGTTCTTGTTGGTGTTGGAGACGGACCCTGGGAAGACATGAGGAAATTTGATGACAAGATCCCTGCTCGCGAATTTGACAATTTTCAGGTATTGCTCTTTTCAGTGCATTACCTAACATAAACTAACCAAATATTCGAGATTGATTCCTTTTATATTTTTCCTATGTTGGCAGTTTGTTAATTTTACTGAGATCATGTCCAAGAATACATCACCTTCTGAAAAGGAGACGGCCTTTGCTCTTGCTGCACTCATGGAAATTCCCCTCCAATATAAAGCAGCTAAAGAATTTGGTTTATTAAGGTATGTGCTCCTTGTATTACAGTCATTACGTTTCCATATAATTTTGAGGGCTGCTTTGTAAAGCCACGTAAAGCCACAAAAATCTCCTTTTACTACTTTTAAGTATAGCCTCTTGACACTTTCTAGTTCAGTATATTTATTAATTCATACATGTTTTTTATTAGTTTTAGACAAGTCCTTGAACCAAAATTGATCATCATAAGCTTCGAACACAGCAGCACAAAGTTTAGTGTAAATATTATCTGCACATTTTATCATTGTGTTTATAATTGCTCTCTCCACGTGCAAATTGGACCAAAGTCGAGTGACTGGAAAAGCTAAGAAAGTAGTTCCCCGGCCTCCACCGGTACCATACGCTCGCCAAGCTGTATTACCGTCTAGAGTGCCCAGCACCAATTCTCCTGCTGCTCAAGAAGATCCAAATCAGGTAAGGACCATTTACTGCCTAGTGACTTGTCAAAATGCCCCTACAATTTTTGTTCGGTTGATCCCTAAACTATTTTTTGCTTCAAAAAGTCTTGTAAGTATCAAAATTTTCATTCACGAGCTCCCTCAAAACGAAAGTTGACATAATTTTTAGATTCAAATGGCCCCGTTAAATAATGTACATGCCAGCTTAATTTAATTTTAATTATACACATTTTTTTTTCACAAGCCTAAGTATCCATCACTTGAAGTATTGAGATTAAAACGACTTGCCAAAACACACATGGATATTAATAAAATTAACATACATATTATTTAATAGGACTATTGAGATAAGTAACAAATTCCATCAATTTTTGTCTCGAGGGAGTCAATGAAATAAACAATTTGAAGAGTTTTTTGAAACAAAAAATAGTTTGACATATGAAAACAAAAATTGATAATTTGAGGATCTGTTGATGCATTAAGATGAGAGTGATTCGGTTATTGCGTGCAACTGAAATTTGTAATTTTTTGATTGAAGGTTTGCCCAGTTTGCTTAACCAATGGGAAAAACATGGCCTTCGGCTGTGGACACATGGTGAGATCCCCTAACAAAATGTTTGTCATAACCAAATGGATACATAATATCTAATTAAAATGGTTAATGTATAATTACAGACTTGCAGAGATTGCAGCACAAGATTGTCAGAATGTCCTATATGTCGACAACGTATTACGAATCGACTCAGGCTCTATACTTGATGATTTCCAGCATGAGGTTTGAGCTCCAGAGGTTCTGGAAGTATATATTGTATGTAACAAGTAGGTTGTGATATAGTGCTTGCTTATGAATATGTGCATAAATGATGTAAGTATTTCGTGTATGGTCCTTTCAAGATTGCAGGTTGAAGTGTTTACTTTATGAATGTGTACATACATGATGTAAATATGGCATGCATATGCTTCTTTCAAGATTGTAAGTTGCAATGGTATTAAACTCAAGGAAATGATTGCAAGTTTGAACCCTTTGTTTACATTTTAAAGAACATCGATGGTTATTGATTCATTTTTTACTTTGTTTTCCTCGACCCCTTCTCACTGTAGTCCAATTCTGAGTAGTATTTCATCTAAAATTATTCAAAATAAATTACTAACTCCGTCCCATTTGATTTTGCACCCTTTGACTTGCACACATATTAAGAAAAATTATTTTTTGTGAGTTTTGTTGACTTTTCAAAGGGGATGGAGGGTGGAGATTATGAGGGTGGAGATTGTGGGGTGGAGATTGTGAGATCTTTTTCCATATTTGGAGTGTGCAAAATGAAATGGGACGGACCGAAATGGAAAGTGTGCAAAATGAAATGAGGAGGGAGTATCATATATAAAATCAATCTGTCAGAGAGTTAAATGCCAACACACGAAATGATTATCATATATAAAATCAGTTTGACAAAGAGTTACATGCTAAATGATCATGTCATCAAAGAACCAAAAATCTTCACGCCCTACTTCTGATCTGCTTTTTGCTCTTTTTTAACTTCATCTGGCTTTGGCACTGGTTGAATTCTCACATAAGGTTTTCTAGTCAGTGTCTCTCCCTTTAATGCAGCAACATATCTATCGTTCGTATCTTCATTTCTCTTCAGTTCCCCGAGGAACTCTGCTAGCCTCTCTTGATTAATTTTACCCATCATCTGCTTGCCAACATCGTCAAATTTCCATTCATCTCCAACCAACAGTAATAATCAACAATGACCATAAAATGCTACTGAGAGAAAAACTAGGGAGGAGATGCAGTTGCAAACTTCACATAAATCACAAATATCTTCACCATATTATTAAAACAAATAGATTTGAACTCCCTTGTTAATCTTAAACAAATAGATTTGTTTGCTCATACCACAATGTGCATGCTAGTTGATGCAAGAGACTAAAAGCTAAATAGCATCAAGGGAATCTACTTATAATATAGAACTTGAGGGGCAACCACAGATAACTGATAAGATGGATACATGAGCAATTTAAGCAATCAACTATCTTCTTTAACAACCTAAGGCAAAATAAAGTTCGATAAGCTAGTTACCTAATCTACTACAAGTTGAGGGAAGAGAATCTACTTATCATTATATAGAACTTGAGGGGCTACCACCCGCGGCTGATAAGATGGACAGGGGAGAAATTTAAGCAATCAACTATCTTCTTTGACGACAACTCCGCCAGGTAGTTATCCTTGCCACATGACCATGTCACGAGCGAATTATAAGATTCTATTATTGGTTAATGCAGCCTACCCCAATTATTTGAGATTTAAGGCTTAGTTTGTTTGTTTAACTATCTTTTTTGACAACCCAAGGCAAAATAAAGTTTGATATGCTAGCTAGATAATCTGCTACAAGTTCTGGGAAGGGAATCTACTTATCATAATATAGAACTTGAGGAGCTACAATCCCCGGGTGATAAGATGGACAAGGGAGCAATTCAAGCAATCAACGATATATATATATATATATTCCGTTTGACAGCTTAAGGAAAAACAGAGTTTGATAGCTGGAAACATATTCTACTACAAGTTCAGGAAAGGGGGACGGACCTTACCCCAAAATCAAGGATAACTTCTCATCAGATGGAAAAGAACAGACGTTTGAACAATGATCATTTACAAAAAACTGCTTCTCTAGAATCTAGATAACAAATTCTGCAGGATAGCAGCAGAAATCAGCAAAAAGAACAAAAGCTAGGTCTGCATAAGAAAAACAGCAAGCAACCGCACAATCTACTTTTAATCCACTGACCTAATTTCAGTTCGAAATCACCATCTACTTTTAATACACTGACTTAATTTCAGTTCGATTTCAGCACAATTAAATAAAATTAACAACATCCGAAAAATATAAACAAAAATTTGAAAGCGGATGAAAGGAAGCAAGTGTTACCATGGATTCAGGTCGGGCAGATTTGCGGAGCTTGGCTTCGAGCTCGGGGTTTCTAGAATTGGTAGCCTGCATGACACAATAGCCGATAACCCCCGGAACGACGCCGCATACGGTGGCGAAGGCTAAGAAGAAGGGCTTGGAATCCCTTGTCTTGGTCACCAGCCATCTCCACGTCTGGCTCTTCTCCCACAGCAACGACATTCTACCTTCTTTTTTTTCCTCATCGATCCAAATGATCCACGCTCTTTATACACCCACACCGCCCAGCCCAGCCCAGCCCAATAAGGTTACAAGCTGCCTCTCAAGGCCCAACTATCGCTGTTTTAGATTTGGATAGTTATTTTGTTTATGCAATATCAATTACAAATTAAAAATTGTATTTTTTTTCAATTTGATGTTTGATGTTGGAACCTGACTTGAAAGTAGAGGTAACTACATTTTAAATATTGGGGATCGTCTGTGTTTAACATGTATTGTGATTATATTACTCGCTCCGTCCCATGAATATAGATTTACTTTTTATTTTTTATCCGTCTCATAAAAAGATAGATCAATTATTTTAATAAAAATATTATCAAATTTTGATTCCAGGTTTTGCCCCTATTTAATTTATGTTATTACTAGTAATTTTCTTGGTAAACTAGTAGATATAAGGGCAAAATAGAAAAACAAACCAAAAAATTAATGCTTAAACCATATATACTTATGTAAGAAGGATCTACATTTGAGTCATATATATGCCAACCATTTTTACATTTCTACCCCAAAACATGTCTGCCGCCTTACCTTCAGCGTCAATATCTCTCTAAATCTCCATGTATTGCTAATTCTGTGTTATCTCCCTCATTTGCCGCCTTCCGTCTTCCACAACACCTTTCTTCCCCTTTACTCTCAAAGCATAGGTAATTCGTTCCTAAAATTGTGAAATCTACTTTATATAGTTCCAAAATATTGATATGTTTCGTATTATGTTATTTACATATTGTAAACTTTTTAAATTGATCAGAGTTGTTTCCTATTTTATCCGACTTTTATATTCTTCTAGTTTTCTCTCTTTGATCTGAAAATAAAAAAATGTATAATTTTGATATCGTGATATGTATTATGACGTTTTTTTTTTAAAAATAAAAAATTTACATTAATTGAAGTAGTGTTTTATTTAATAGTGTGATTTTTGTTATTGATGTCCAGAATTTTAAAAAGGAAAAATTGCAAAACATGTCTATCATATCATGTTAGGGGTAGTGAAACTTACCTATCATGTTAGAGGGTGGCAATTTATTCCCCCAATTACCAATTCGAAATTTATGCCCAATTTTATTGAAAAAGTAAAAATCACCACCTTTCAAGTTCGTCATTTTCTGGCGAATCGCAATAGTCAAGTCATATATTTAATTTTTCGTCTCTCCAAACCCTCCACTTTAATACCCCTAATTGCTCACTTAGTATATTATGAATTTAAATTCGAATGATTCACTCACGTTAACCACCTTCTTTCGGCAAAATTAAATATCAAAAGAAAATAGAGGGACACTTGCATGAGACCGTCTCATGGTGAGACGGGGTATAAATTGGGTATTGATGCTTTAACACTTCGAGAAGAGTGAGTGTAATTTGTGCTAAGTTGTACCCTCTCTCATGCATGATACCATCTCATATGAGTTTTTGTCAAGAAAATATACATCATCGCGAAAAAAATTATCATGCAATGTGATATTTTTTGGAGAATGGATTGTCTGCCGTAACTGAACGAGAGAGATAAAAAATCTATTTTTTTGTGGGGTAGCTTGGAAATGAGTTGTAATCTTGGAGCATTGGCATGAAGCCCATTTGAGGCTACCAGTTCCTACGTATTATTGTTGGCAAAAGTTTATAAGAGTGGGTCCTCCTATCTCACACAAAGGGTGTGTTTTAAAACACTTAAAACAACTTCCAGAAGTACTTATTTTCAGAGCTCCCTCTCACAGCTTTTGAAAATAAGTGCTTCTGAAAGCTTTTTAAGTGTTTCAAAACACACCCAAATTCGACTGTGCTGATGTAAGCTCGTGTGAAAACGTTTAGTGCTCAACACTTGACTTGCTTTCCACAAAGAATAATTATACAATTATTACCACTTTCCCAAACTTAAAAATTTGAAAATTTTAATTATTTCTTCAAATTTTTTGAACATAGAGAGAAGTAATTATACATTATTATCAAATCGTATTGTAAAATACTACTCCATTGATACAGTCATGCTATATGATGCTTGTCTTGAAAATCAAGTTGAGTATTCCCAACTAAAGGACCATATAACCAGTGACGGACCCATAAATTTTACCGAGGGGGGCCCAATTTATAACATAGTGTAGCTAAATGCACTTTAGAATTTTTATATATTTTCGAAAATTATTTGGACTAAACATCTTTATATTAACAGAGTCGAATACATTTATATGTATATTGAAAATGTGAATTATACATATTCTTTCTCTATTTTGTTACCCATTTCTCACCTAAAAATCAACATTTTATTTATAGAGTGTTGATTTTTACAAGGATTAGTAATAGTAGTGTACAGTGAACATGATGCACATAATACTTTGTTTAAAGGAGACAGACATTCGTATGAGATAGTTTTATACATGATATATGGTATAATCTATAACACAAATAATACTCATTTTTCCAAAATATTAGAGCATTAATACACAATTTATGCTTCGCCTTACTATGAGACTGTCTCATACAGGTGTGTCTTAATTATAAGTATATATATATATAAGAAATTCAAGTGGGGTCAGGGGGGCCCAGTGACCCCCCTGGGGTCAAGGTAGGTCCGTCACTGCATATAACTCTCATCCACTTCATTTATAATGTTCTTTTTATAATGTCATTTTGCATTTTTCAATTAATAATAAATTTGATTTATTTTTATTAAATTACCTTTAAAGTTATTGAAATGCTTACATTGTGTGTTACTTTAATGAGAGAAATAAATATTATTATTAAGAAAATAGTAGGAAGTTAATTATTGATCAGGATTGAATACAACTTCTAAGTTTGGAATGAGATGAGAGTAGGTATGTGAATTCGAGTTAACGCGGACCTTTTTTTTTATATCACTTTTATACATACACATTATTACTGTTGTATATATACATAACATTGTATGTATATATAATAGTAATAATGCGTGTATATAACATTGATATTATAAAAAAAAATATTCACGTGAACTCGGATTCAGGTAACCTTTTGCCAAATAATAAATGACAATGTATACAAGAATAATTACTTTGCAGAACAAATATATATTATATGAAAATATTGGATTCTTGGAGATTATAGCATGTCACTGTTTTGGTCTTTCCCTTTGTGGGTTGATGTAGGTAGTGACAAATCTTGACGAATTAGGGAAGGGCGGTGGGCAAAGGATATTGAAATAAAGGGTCTTTCGGCTAAGAAAAAGACTTCAACTAATTAACGGGTCAGTATGAACCATTTTAATATACTTATCCCACTAATCCCTTTCCAAATCACACACCTATTTTTGTTGCTTTCTCTACTCCATTCATCCACAATCACAAATTTTTATATATAAGCTAGTGTCACAAATATATATTGAATTAAATGTAGTATCCTTGTTTAATCAATCTCCCTCCATTCACATATATATATATTATCCTAATTTTGCAAAAGTAATTTATATTAATGATGATAAACTGGTTACATATTTACATTAATAATCATTAATTGATTAATTAAGTCTTGTATACATCCAGGTGCACCGTGCACTCATAGTGCATTTTAGAAGCATGCAACTTGTTATATTGAAAGATGCAACTTATTTACACTGAACTGTGCAACTATCTTTCCATAGTAATAATTGCACGATTCATCATAAAGAAGTTACATATTTCAGTATAACAAATTACATGTTTCTAAAATGTATTATGAATGCATGGTGCATCTAGATGCACATGAGAACCACCCTCATTAATTAGGATGTGTTTCTTGTTTCTTTATGTTCAGTGCATCCTGGGAAGTGGGAAGTAGTTTCTGCTGTTGTTTTTAATGAGCTGTATTCCTTGTAATGGGTACTCCTATTAATAAAATTTACTTTGCTGTTAGGAAAAAAGAAAAGAAGAAGTTAAAAATATATCTTATTATTTATAAATACATGTACAATACATGAGTAAGTAAAATGAATGTTCCTTCTCAGTAATGACCCAATATCTTGGTGTATCCGTATGTCATTTATGTATTTTGGATCATGTGTTGTACAACATCGTGAATATATAGTAGACCTGCGTGGGTCTATAGTGTATTTAAATTTATTACAACACATCCTGTCAAACGTATACTTACTATGATTTAATATTTCATATTAATTCTTTAAGTTTTGTACTCGGGTCTTGATATGAAATTGTAAGACAGTATGATACCATAGAATAATCAACCAATTAATTAACCAAGTGCGTACAATGATATTAGTCAAATTTTTAAACGGTTATAAGAGAAGAAATGAATATAAGTAATAATTAAGAACCTTTAAACGATTATTTAATGCATCACTCCCCAATCTTTCTATACATAATAAATTGTACAAGTTCTTTTTTTTTTAAAGATAAAAATGATATATATTTGAGTATAATGGGTACTCAAAACTCAATAATTACAAATTTTCTATCCAAAGGATTCTATTACAGTTTTTCCGGCAGACACTCTAAAGGTTGGGAAGTCCAGATGTAAAACGGGATGGAGAAAGTTATCGGGTAATGCGCCCGAATCCATTTCAAGTTCTTAGATACACCAGTAGCACAATGCTCTAGTCCATATTTTTCATTTATTTTCGCTGAATTATATTAATAATTAAGAACCATTAAACGATTATCTAATGCATTACATACTCCCAGAGTCCTCAATCTATATATCGACACATATTAAATTGTAAGCAAAATTTTTATACACTAGTTGCACCATGACATATATTTTTCAGTATTAGTTGTTTACACGACCTTTAGCTCTAATATCAATTTAATCGTAATTTTCAATATTTTTATATTAATTCACCCCCTTTTAAGTTGTTTCAAATCGGTATACTCTTCCAAATTACGACATGGTTTTTTGGACCACATGCCGAAACACGATCTCTTGCACTCCCTGAAACAATTCTATATACTTAAAGAAATTTATGATCGAAGTACAAATGGACCTTTATGCGTCGAAAATTAAAACTAGTGTAGAAAATACAACTCATGTACTAAATTGAAACAACTAAAAAGATGAAAAATTTATACAATAATATTGAAAATCGTGATTAAATTGATATGAGTAAAATGTCGTGAATTAATATGGAATTAACTTATAATATTAATTATTTATATAGAACAATATCAATTGTGCACCAGCTACACGCTGCACACAAATGTTATTGATCTAAAGGGAAGACAGTTTGGACCGGACCCTCCCAACTTTCCCGCCTTGTGCCCCGTAGCGTGGAGGACCTGGATACCACTCTTGACATGACCCGACACACAATGGCGGATCCAGGATAAAAAATTAGTACGGACTGAAAGCAGTGCCGGACCTAGGAGTTTGAAATCGGGGGTACGATTGACGGGAAAAATGTTTTCTTAGGCCAATAATTTAAGGGTTGTGTTTTAAGGACAATAATATTACCGTTTTGGAAATGTTCAGGGCATCATATTTTAAAATATGTAAATATATAACAATATATTTTAAAATCTGTAAATGTAGTAAAATCGAGCTTGAGTAAATCCAAAATCGGGCTACAGTTTTGCAAGATTGTCCTAAATTTATGGATTTTGAAAACATAGTGTCCTATATTCACAAGTCCACAAATCTGTAAATATAGGACAATTATGCAACTCATGTGAAATTTCAGCCCGACTTGAGCCTATTTGAGTTGATTGTCTTACCTTTACAGATTTTAAAACATATTGTGCTATATATATTTACAGATTTTATAACATATTGTCCTATATTTCCAAGGCCGTAAAATTATTATCATTTAAACACAAACTCCCTCAAGTTACTGGCTTAAAAAAACATAAATCCCTACTATTGATATATAAGTATTTTAAAAATATTTGTACATAAAATATTAACTAAAATTATATCAAAAATCGACAATAGCAAGTGAAATTGTTTTAAAAATGAGATGATATTTAAAAAAAAAAAAAGAATATTAGCCCAATGATCAAGAGAGGCACCAAACAAAAGAAAATGCCCAACAATACCGAAATACTATAAGAAATAAGAAATAAGAGATGAGCTTAATTAAATTTAGATAAAAACTCGTGTGAACTAGAGTTCACCATGAACTCGGTTTATTTTAGTATTGTTGTTATGTATAAAAACTATCATTGTTATACATAAAAATTATTATTGTTTTGCACAAAAAATATTTGTGCCTATTGGTGATAATTTTCCACATAATAATGATAGAATTCATGTATAGACCTGATTCACATGAATGTTATTTTTAAAATTTAATACAACAAGCCTATTAAATAAATAAAAATTAAATGAGATGGACCTATACAAACACCCTATTAAGCTAAACATAGCTTTTTTTATAGGACTTGAATCAGCATTTTTTTGTTGCTCAGTAGAATCAAATTTTATTAAAGCACCACGCTTCGGAACGACTGAATTTGGGTGAAGTTTGAATTGAGTTTAATTTAGGGCTTTGACTTTAATTCAAATTTTAATTCATTTAGGGTTAATATATTTATTAATATATTTATACTTTTCAAATAATTAATAAAAATGTAGGCAGCTTGGTGGTGAAGTATCACTTATATTAGTTAAGGGTCATAGGTTCAATTCCTGGTGGGTGGACATTAATTTTATTTAGAGCCCTCACTACTACACATTTGAGCTTGCACAACTGCACTTAGACAACCCTTTTTTCAAACAGCTCTCCAAGCTATAGCTTGGAGAGCGGTTCTAATAATAAAAAAAAAAAGAATAGACAGCGGTTTTCAACCGCTGTCCAAGGTAATAGTTTGGACAGCGGTTCCAAATCCCCCTGTCCAAGTGTTCGGATAATTTAATTACTACCCAAATCGCGAACCAGAGTACTTCAATTTTTCCCCAAATTAAATCAAGCTAGCGTCTCCTTCCTCTACCCTAATCGAACTCCGTCGCTCGTCCTCCCATTCCGCCGCCGTCGTCTTCCCATTACCTCCTTCCCATTCCCCAAATCGCGAACCATGCTCTAGCCTCCTCCTCCCTCTTCCCCAAATCACGAACCATGCCCTAGCCGTCGTCTTCCCACCGTCGTCTTTCTCCTTCTCCCGCTGCGTCATCAGGTAAGAGCCCTAATTTATTTCAAACCAAACCACTAGCATAGTATTAACGTAGAAGACGTTGATAGCATAACTTGGTGTTTTTGATAGTATTAACGTTGAAGTTGAGGTTGAGGTTGAGGTTGGTGTTTGATACAAACTACTAGCATAGTATATATTAACGTATATCATAACTTGGTGTTTGATAGCCTAACTTTCCGATTCATTTGAGAATTGAGGTTGGACTAAATTGGTGATAAATATAATTAACGTAGAAGTTTGATTAATTGGCAGTGTACTTGTAATTAATTCGAAATAATATGCTTGATAAATGAACAATTAATTGTAAATGAACAATTGATGCACTCAAGGTGTTTGATAATATGCTTGTGTGAGGATTTAAGCATAAATTAGGATTAATACATTAGGATATATTTTTGTTATATTAATTTGATGATTTGGTGAATGGATAGTAGTGTGTTGCTTTAGATGATTAATGATGGTACATTAGGTTATATACATTGTTTTGAGATGCAACAAATCCTTAGATATATATGCAATATACAAACCTTAGGTACTACCATATTCTATATGTAAGTTTACATTAGGATTGTAATACTTTTAGGTTTAATACTTTTAGGTTTAATACATTAGGATACATGCATTATCTTGAGAAACACTTCATATTGTCTTTTCTATAGGCATCTCTAGTTCTATATGGATCGAAAGTGGGTTCGAGCAGATCGATTATCTGATGAGTATAGTAATGGGGTGAAAGAATTTTGTAATCATGCAATTAGACACTGCACCGACCCTCGGTACATTCCATGTCCGTGTTGGAAATGTATGAATGGAAAAACCGTTAGTGGTCAACAAAGTCTGTTTGACCACTTGATGATTCACGGTATTGATAAAACATATACCGTTTGGACATATCATGGTGAGAGAGGAGATGGATGTAGCTCAAGCAACCTAGAAACTGACTTTAGGTTTGAAGATACAGTGGATGCAGATATTTTCGATGATGTACCGACTGTTGATACATCAAGTGGGGATGACGATGATCTGCGAGATCACCCTTATATGTCGAGAGAAGTTAAGGGATTCTATTTGGATTACCTTTGTGGCCCGGGTGTAAGAAGGCAACAAAAGCTGTCAATTTGTGTTGATATTGTTCAACCTAAAAGCGACTCACCGGGGTTGTCAGATGAGTGCTTCACAAGTATCTTTGGAAACAATTAGTGGTCTATTGCTCGATGGAAATGTCTTGCCTAAGAGAGCATATGATCTTAAACAAATGCTCAAGTCCATCGGGTTAACACATCGTCGAGAAAATTCATGCTTGTCCGGGGTGATTGTATCTTATTTGAAAGGAGTATCGCAGACCTCGAGGAATGTCCCAAGTGTGGACTAAAGCGATATAAGAAAAATAAATCTCCATGAAGGTGATGTGGTACTTTCAATAATACCAAGATTCAGGAGAATGAATAGCGGTATTTGTGGATGCTAGAAATTTAAGATGACATCATGATGATAGGATCAAAGATGGAATGCTAAGACACCCTGCTGATTCACCCCAGTGGAAGACATTCGATGTCAGACATCCAGAATTTAGCACCTTGCCACGACGCTTGCGTCTTGCACTCTCAACTGACGGAATGAATCCGTTTGGTATCCAAAGTACCAACCCACGATTACATGGCGATTGATTACATTAGTTTATAATCTTTCACACGAGTTGTGCATGAAGCGCACTTACATGATGTTGTCTATGTTGATATCAGGACCCAAACAACCTGGTAACGACATAGATGTATATCTGGCTCCTTTGATAGAGGACTTGAAGCTCAAGTGGGATGAGGGTGTCGATGTGTATGATGCTTGTAGAAAGGAGAATTTCAAGTTGAAGGCCATGCTGTTTGGAACTATCAATGACTTTCCCGCTTACGGGAATCTATTTGGATATAGTGTGAAAAAGGGCCGATGCATGTCCTTGTTGTACCAAGAAGACACATCACATTAAGCTGAGACATTGTAGGAAGACCGTTTATATGGGACATAGGAGGTGGTTGGACCCAACCGTATAAGTCTGAGAACAATGGCGATGCATTCGATGTCACAATTGAGGCGGTGAAGCACCACGTATATTATCGAGGTTGGATGTATTGAATGAGATGAAGAATATCGGCCACACAAAGACGGAAAGATCTTCGCGAAAGAGTGTCCCCACTTAGCGGTTGGAAGAAGGAATCAATTTTCTTTCAATTGCCCTATTGGAAAGAGTTGTATGTTAGACACTTCATTGATCTAATGCACGTTGAGAAGAACGTTTGTGCCAGCTTGCTCAACACTCTCCTAGCTGATAAGAAGTCCAAGGATGGTTACAATGCAAGAATGGATATGATTGATATGGGAATAAGAGCGAAATTAAAACCTATGCCTAGAGAAAGGGGTCAACCGTTCTTACCTCTCTGCACACACCTTGTCCAAGAATGAGAGAAAAAAGTTACTTTTTTTGCTAAAGGATGTGAAAGTACGGAGGGTTATTCCTCCAACATACAGAGACTTGTATCAGATGATGGCGTGAGACTGATGAATCTGAAATCACATGACTATCATGTCATCATGGAGACTTTCTTGCCCATTGCAATACGTTCTATCTTGCACGAAAATGTCGATAACCATAACAAAGTTATGTTGGTTCTTCAAGGCAATGAGTAGCAAGGTCATAGATCCTAGAAAATTGCTTGGTTTTCGGAGGCGATTGTTGGGGACTCTCTGTGAGCTTGAGATGTATTTCCCTCCATCATTTTTTGATATAATGGTTCCTAACGATTCATTTGGTACACGAGACAAGGATGTATGGTCCCTGCTTCAGTGTGTCGATGGATGTATGGTGTAGAGATATATGAAAGTGCTCAAAAGGATATGTGATGAATATGTCCGGGCGGAGAGATGCATTGCGTAACGCTATTTAGTAGAAGAAGCGATCAGTCTTTGGTCGAATTTATTCGAATGTCGATGTAATTGGACTTCCGGTTACCCGGTACACCAATAGGATGGATGGTGAAGGCATTACCGGTGGTCAACACTGTAAGTGTTAGCATGGAGGAACTAACACGGATGCACTTGTGCGTGCTTCACAACACGATCGGCGTGCTTCCTTTTATTGACTTCGCACATGCGATCACTTCTTCGAGAGAAATCCCACCAGAGATAGATCATGGATTGAAGTTGAAACAATCGCACGTTTGTTGACCGGGTTCAATGGTTATGTAGCAAATATATTGTCACGGGGCAATAATCGGTGAATGAAAGAGTTAAGTGGTTATCCGAATGCGATAGACATGTGTATTCATACAAGTGTTATCTTAGCAGCGGATACACATTTTATACCGAGATCATGATGCCACAAGTACTTTATGCGAGAATAGTGGAGTGTCCATTCTTCGAAGCTGCGGTTGATCAATCAACTACTACTTACTTTGGATGATTGTCAACATTTGGGAACTTCGACTATGTTGTTCACCGTCAACCAATCTTGAGTGTAGTTGGGTGAGGATCCTAACGGGGTCCAAGTTGAAAGTTACGGGGTTCGTCTGGCGTTGATTTGAAGAATGTGGGATCTAGAGATGGCGGTCGAAGCTCAACAAGTTTTCTATGTCCCGACCCAGTTAATAAGAAATGGTCCATTGTGGTTATGTCAAACAAATTTAACAATAGTTTCGGATTAGCGACCATGTCGATGAAGATGTTGACATAATTGATGATCCTTTTCAAAACTTCACTCATTTCGTACCATCTTTTCGATGATCCCGCAAATCCACGCCATACCGAGAGAATAATTAGAGATGATGATGAATATGGCAATCCGGATCTTGCTAACATTTATGGTCATGAGCGAGAAAGGTCAACCAAAAAAGCGAAAAAAAAAAAAAACAAATGCTAAAAAAAAGAAATGTAAGACTTTATTGAATGTTGTTCTTACATTATATTAAATGTTGTTTCTTTTGATTTATTAAATAAAGTGAATTGTTAATCAACGGGTTCCGAGGCAACGAGATAACGAGATATTGAAGACATAATCCGACTTCTCTAAACGAACATTCCTCTCAATGTAAGTCAATTTATCGATTTATTTAAATTATTATTAATTGAATAAAAAATCATACTATATTGATTGATTCGTTGTTTGCAGTTTGTTATGAACGTGAGCTCAATTCTTACTCTAACAAAAGACTGGAGAAATGGAAAAATGATTGGACGCGCGGGGTACCTTTACAATCAATTCTTATATTCATACGATATTAACTGAACTTTGTTTGAAATTTGGTAGCATGTAATTTCTTTTATATATTTGTGATGATATATATTTCATATTTTTGGTGTATTGGACGTATATATGTTTATGATTGTATGTTTATTTATTTCATGATGTGTATGTTTATTAATCAATTTGATGTTTAGGTATATATATGTGGTATAAGTTTTGGTTTATGGTTTTATTATAGGATTTTTGGTTTATGGTATTGGACGTATATATAAGTTTTGGTTTATAGTTTTATTATAGGAATTTTAAAATATAAATTAATAATTAAAAAAAAATAAATATTAGACAATGATTTGAAAACCATTTGTCTATATAAAAAATAATAAATTAAAAAAAAAAAAATTGACTTAGACAGCGGTTGATAACGCATTTGTCAAGACAAAAACTTGGACAATGGTTATCAACCGTATCAAATTAAACTTACAAAGCGGATTTATAAACCATTTGTCCAAGTCTTATCTTGGACAACGGTTTTTATCGGTATCCAAGCTTGGGCGGTGATGCTTGGAGAACGGTTTTAACCGCTCTCCAAGATCATTTTTCACAGCTGTCCAAGCCCAAATGTGTATTAGTGCCTCATGCAGATAAACCGACACACTTGTTCAAACCATTTTATATATTAAAACTTAATATATATTTAGATGAAAATTTTAATAGATGATATTAATATTATATTTCATGAATTTAATTTTTTTTAATGATAATTTTTTTCCCAAAAAATATAAAGTAGACTCATTGACCCAACCCTCATCTTGAGATATGCCCCCAAAAAAATAGGCGCTTCTGATCCGGCCCAACCCTCATGCAGGTAAATCGACACACTTGTTCAGACCATTTTATATATTAAAACTTAATATATATTTAGATGAAAATTTTAATAGATGATATTAATATTATATTTCATGAATTTTATTTTTTTTATGATAATTTTATTTTCCCAAAAAATAGGGCGGGCTATAGCCGGGCCCAGTCCTCATGCAGATACGCCGTTGTTCGGACCATTTTATATATTAAAACTTAATATATATTTAGATGAAAATTTTAATAGATGACAATAATATTATATTTCAATATGCAATCTTGATTTTAAAAAATGTGCGTTTTTAAAAAAAAAATGGCAATAACTTTATTTTACTCGATAAAACACGTTCTCAAATTCTGTAAAAAGAGGGCTCTCACCTCTCAATAACAAAATGCTTTACTTTTATCGCATCACAATTTTGTGATGAGCAGATGATTCATTTATTTTGGTGCATGATGTCAGGTGTTTTAAGTACAGTCTGTTGCAGTATCGTAGAGAGAAGAGAGAGACCAGTCAAAGATAGGGTAATGTAATGATTATAGAGTTTGTTAGTATATCTTTTTAGGCCTGTGAAAATGATATTTTAAGAAAAGGGAACTAAAAAAAAGTAAAAAACACAAAAAGAAAAGTAGAGATTGATGGACACTGGACAGGATAAAAAAAAAAAAGGAAAAAAAAAGCAAGGTTGGGGGTGATGGGGTGCCAGTTAGTTTTTGTTCATTTACTTGTCTTCAACTGTTGAATGATCAAAGTCATTTTTACTCCTTTGGGATTTTGTAAAGTATGCGATAATTCGCCTTCATATAATGGACCCCATCTACAACTGCTAAATAATTAACTAACTACTATATTTTAAATTGAATAATACATTCAATTGTTGGAAAAAAACATGCTTTTACATACTTCTATTATCTTAAACTTTCTTTTTATTTTTACTTTTGCTCCTCGAATTTATATATTTTTATTGAATTTATAAAAGAGAATGGGAGTAGAGGGACATAAAAACTTCATATCAAGTAAATGGTACAAAATTAAGTAAAAATGCAAAAAGTAAAAAAAAAACTGAAGTATATGAAATTATGCATTTAATTTGCCTATAATGCATGTTTGATGGAAACACTAGCATGTAAAATTCGATATAGATGATAATTGAAATGCAATGTGTTAAACGAGTATATATATTTAATTTAGTCGTTTGAGATAATTTTTGTTTATAGCAGTTCATATTTTGTTTGTGTAAAGAATTGCATGAGGGGCCTTGATGTAGGTTATTTAGTGGTCAAAAAGTCATACATGTGTCTAGAAATACTAGTTATTACAAATGTGGTCTGCATTATCGATTACAACTTATGAACGTGGCATATCTAAGTTGTCTTCAAATAAGGAGCTGTAGAAATTTGAATTTTCCCTTTATCTTCATTATATTGTCGAGTTAGAATTAGATAAAGACAATTTGTAGAACAACCTGAGGTAATATTTTAAGGGCCCATATATTCCTTTTTCTTTTTACATATACCATAATTCTTGCAAGAGTTTATCTACCAATTAATCTCATCCGAAAATATAATATGATTTTTTTTTAACAGAAAAAGATGTTTCTCATATAAAATTTTAAGTACAAGAGGTACTCAAATCCATTACAATGTCACAAAGTTTTGCGTCTCCAGTAATATCGAAACTAATTACCTCCGAAATATTTCGAGAGCATGGGGGTCTCTATTTATATATTTAGGATATAAATCGCATTAGGAAAGATAATTCTGTTGCAAACTGACATTGATGTAATGTGGTGCGCCCATGATTGCAAATCTGTCCAACAATCATTCTTCGATCATCATCATTAATTTCTTGCAATCTGTCCAACAAATCTTTCTTCATGAGTATGGCTTCTTTTCCATCCCAAAATGGATTCAAGTCATTGTTTCTCAATTCTCGTGTTCTCAAGTTCTAAAAATAACTTCGACAAGACTTTCAAAATAAACAAAAAAACTTCGACAATCACATTTTTAAAAGTTCCCTACCACAATTTAAAAAAGGAAAAAATAATTCTGAAAATTGTTTTATAGAATTTGGAATAACACTCTTCGCCCTCGATCATTCAACTACAATTTCAACTCTTTTCACTGTAACATCTAAAAAAACACGTGAAGTTCTACCAAATAGTGAATTATATACGTACCAAAACTTTTAAGCCAATTATTCCAACATTAATTACATCAACTGAACTCATAATAATTAACACTGCCAAAGCCGTGTTTATCACTTACGACTCCTACTCGAAAGGAGATGGAGTATAAATTAGTGTATTATTCATATATTTGAAAAATGTCTAATACTTACTAATTAATACAATTCAATTATTCTTCAGTAAAAGCTAATAATAATACTGTTAAAAAAATCAAGGAATAATGTTTACTAAAAACAAATACACGGTTCAAAATAATACACCAGATGGCAGATGGACGATGAAACTGCTGTATAAAAGAATTTACCTTGTAAAATATAGCTTCTTAACTCTGGGACTTATCTCAAGAAGTGGGTCTCATGTGCATTCAGTTGCAAGTGCACTCATAGTGCAGTTTAGAATTGTGCAACTTGTTATACGTAAAGTGCAACTTATTTACACAGAATAGTGCAATTATTTTTCCATATTAATAGTTGCACGATTCAGCATAGAAGAATTGCATGCACTTTTTAATATAATAAGTTGTACAATTTTAAAATACACTATGAGTGCACGGTGCACTTGAATTAATGCATACAAGACTTAGCCTATATCAAGACATCTATATATATATATTTTTTGATCAAGGACACCTATAATTTTCTTAGTAAGTCTTATATGTAAATTTGAATCAACTTTATAAATTAAAAATTTATGGGACAACCCGTTTCTAATGGGATCCTAATAGCTTGAGTTGACTCGCTTGTGCAGGGGATTGATTTGATAATTAATCCGTCCAAATTTACATAAAAGTATTATTTGTGTTTTATTTGTTATTTTTCTTAGGTTTTAGATTGAACTCTTTAGTGATTGAATCCAAAATAGTCCCATAACTTATCACCTTTTTTGAAATAGTATCAAGAATGTTTAACTAACAAAATTAGTCCCAATTTTTTTCGAATTGTACAATTTTGACTCTAAAATTCACTGACGACGAAAAACGACATGAAACAACGTCGTTTCGTGGCACGCGCAACCCACGTGCGCTTTCTCTCCGGCGAGTTCTGCTGGTTGTGTTAATAATAATAATTTTCATTTATTTTTAAATCCACATCATTAATTAAAAAAAAAATTAAAAATTTTAATTAAACCCAAACTAAACCTCCAAATTAAAATCCCAAATTAAAATCCCTAAGTAAAACCCCCAAATTAAACATCAGTTCATCGCGCTGCCCATTCACTACCAATCTCAGTCGTCTTCCCCAAATCAAGAAGTGCAGTCAATTGAAACCCTAACAACTTTCCCAAAGGCGAAAATCTGGCAATTGAAATGTCCCAACACAGTGGAAGCTCTCGAGAGGTAAGATGCCACTGTTAGAGGGTGGCGACGATGGCCACCTGTTGGAAAGAAGGCAACGTCGGGCGACGATTTTACGGGTGTGAAAACTACACGGTAAGAATCTCATCTCTGTATTGGGTGTGATTTATATTGAATTGGGTGTTGATTTAGGTTTCAGGGGATTCAATCGCGTCGCGCCGCTGCTGTATAGTAGCATCGCTCCGCTGGTTGTACGGATCTTCGAGTGGTTCTTTATCTGCGCCGCTGTGGAGTGAAACTAGGGTTTGTTGTGTGTATGTCGATTTGAATTCGTGTGTGACTGATAAGGTGTGTTTGTGAAGTTTGATTTTTGAGGGTTTCGATTTTGAAATACGTTTTTTTGATATGAAATAAAATATTTTTATTTTTTATTTTTTAATATTTTGTTTTTAATTTTTAATTTTTAATTTTTAATTTTTTTTAATCCAAGCTTATGTGTCCGCAGTTTTTTTTTTATTGGCTATTAAATCCTTGTCAGCATGACACGTCATGTCCAATCATCAGCTCACCGGAAATTCTCAATTTGAAGGCGCACGTGAGTTGCGCGTGACATGAAACAAGGTCGTTTCGTATCGTTTTTCGTCGCCGGTGAATTTTAGGGTCAAAATTGTACAATTCGAAAAAAATTGAGATTAATTTTGTTAGTCAAACTTTCTTGGGACTATTTAAAAAAAGGTGATAAGTTATGAGATAATTTTGGATTTAATCCCGAACTCTTTATGGGTGAGTTCACTAAAAGAAAACAATGTACCAGGGTCAATGAAATTACAAAAAGTGATATGGCGCCAGTGCAAACATATATCGCAGGGCGAGTAGCTAGTGGTATCATCACTTGTACTGTGCTGCTCAAATTAAACTTGTATTGATATAAAATACGAACAAAACAATATTATTACAACCTAAAATTCGTATTTCTTAATTACAACATGAAAGCAATTCATTAATTAGGAATCTATGATCCAATTCATAAGGATACTTTTTTTTAACAATTAAAATTTAGGGTAACCACCCTTAGTTTGGTTCTTCTGAAATTAGAAAATATAGAATATGTATGCATGTAACGAAAAAAACATTCTAGTACTATATCTTGTCATACATAATGTATTTACAGACAATAATACACAGTCAAGAATATCGTGTGCTACGCAAGGTACATAAGGCTACAGAAAACAGAGGTATAATTACAAGTATAGTATCTAACCTTTTTCCTAATGTGTAAGAGTTATTTGTAAATCTAGCTAATACAGTTAGTTACAGTTGTAGCCGAGCGGTATACTATATTTATACATATAGTATGATATACTCATGGAATACCCAAATTGAATTAAAATTAAAATGTAATGATTACATGTGATCTCATAGTTAGGGGTGAACATCAGTTGGTTTGGTGACCAAACCGAACCCAAAAAGCAAAACCAAACCAAACCAAAATTTTATAATTCGTAACCGAACCGAACCGAATGAGCATTATAACCGAACTTTAACCGAACCGAATTTTCGGTTCGGTTTCGGTTTTTAACCGAACCGACCGAAGTTTTTTTTTATTTACATGGAATTCGAACGTTTGCCTCTTTCTAATCTGAAAAACTGATGACCAAAAAGTAAAATTTCTAATCAAATATAATACACCATGATCAAAACAAACTCTTAAGATTAATTGACACCTAAAACATGGGTAAAATCACACACTAAATATGTACTTTATGCTATCTATCAATTATCAATAACTTCATCAAGTTCATACTTCATAGTGATAACATAAAAAAAGTTTATATAATAATTAATTAAAAAAAAAGTTATATAATAATTAATATTTTATATATTTAAACTATATTTTCGGTTTTCGGTTTTTGACCGAAAATTAACCGAATCGAACCGAAATTTTTAAAACTTGAAACCGAAATCAAACCGAAAACTGAATAACCGAATCGAACTTAAAAATTTGATTTGGTTCGATCAATTAATTCGGTTTTCACCGAATTTTGCACACCCCTGCTCATAGTCATGGAGGAAAAGGTAGGGTGGAATTGCGTGTTGTGGGGATGGTGGGGTGGCCCATGCAGCCTTTCTGGGGGCCCCACTCATTTTTGTTAGTTTGTGAGCAGACAAAAGCAGTGAAAGCTTCTTCTTCTCTCCCTATGCTTTCACATCTCTCACCCAATAATATTTGCCAAGAATCTTGTAAAGCCACTCTCCCTCTCTGTCATCCACCTTACATCATCTTCATCATCACTATAACTCTCATGTGAACTAATATTCCATATACAATGTAAATATTAATTACAATCCTAAAATTCTAATACACGTGTAATAGTGAGAAAAATAAAATAAAAAATGGCCCTATAAATTTTTATTTTATTAAATTTAATCATTTTAATAATTTTCGCCGAATAATTTAAAATCTGATTCGAAAATTGACCTAACATTTTATTCTGATCGCGTCGACGGTCACACCACTCTTATTTGAACTATTTTTCATCACGGAAGAAAACCCTCAATCAATTTCATGTTTTAATTACACCTCCTCGTGAACCGCAACTTCAATTCAAAATTACGAATTCCATTTATTATCGATCGTGGCTAATTCCGAATGATTTACATTGAGGCGAGGTTGAAACCTATACTATTCTATTCTTTTCACTGAATCTGTCATTCAATATATTTTTTTCGCATTATTTTGTATGCTACATCATATTTTTGGCCAAAATTTTATTTTTTCGCAAAAAAGGACCAAAATTTGTAAAATTAAAGTTTACATGACCATTTGTGGGTTCGGACAAAGTTACGGGATCATCTGTGATTTTTTCTCAATAATAGTAATTCACTGTACCTATCCTAAAATTATCATACATGAATGATGAAACATGCATGTATGTATATGATAAATCGATCGAGCATCATAATTAATTATGTGAGTTGCATATTAATTAATTGAACAAGAATGCATGAAAATAGAAGTAATCTTGGTTATGCTTTAACGTCTCATTAAATTAAGTGTGAACTTATATTTAATTGAACACTACTTAAATAGTGTGAAACAAATAAAAGCTTGTAAAAAATAATACAATCGTCGATGCAAAAAAGACATAAGATGACGAGGACCACTTTAGTGGCTTTTGATCCTCAATAGTGTGTCTATATATAATACAAACTCCATTCTCTTCCAACTCCCCACTTCACAATTTCGGACCACATCTCTAATTACTCTAATTTCTGTTTTCCTTCTTAATTAATATTTACAAAAAACATTAATTTTATATATATACAATATGGGAGCAATGACACTTCCTCCAGGATTCAGGTTCCATCCGACGGACGAGGAGCTCGTCGCCTACTATCTCGACCGTAAAATCAACGGTGGGATGATCGAGCTCGAAGTCATCCCTGAGGTTGATCTCTACAAATGTGAACCTTGGGATTTACCTGGTAATTAATTAATTAAATTTAATTATTGTGAATTAGTACTTATTTAAAATCTTCATGATGTAACTGGATTTAATTATTGTAACATTAATTTTGAAATTAAATATTTCATCACAGATAAGTCTTTCTTGCCTAGTAAAGACATGGAATGGTACTTCTACAGTCCCCGTGACAGGAAGTACCCAAACGGGTCGAGGACTAACCGGGCGACCCGGTCGGGTTACTGGAAGGCCACGGGGAAAGACCGGGTCGTGCAGTCGCAAAAGCGGGCCGTGGGAATGAAGAAGACATTGGTGTATTATAGAGGAAGGGCGCCTCATGGGATTAGAAGTAATTGGGTTATGCACGAATATCGCCTTGTTGAATCTGCACCCGGCACCACCGGATCATCTCTCAAGGTAAGGAACATGGATGTGGATTTTAATGAATAAAAGATATGCATTTAATTCGTGTAATAAGAGTAAAATTAGGGTTTCAATTAAGAAGAGGGAAAAGAAAAGAAAACAAAATCGTGTAGCCACAAATAAATTAATAATTAATAAGAAAATATATATAAATTCTTGAATTGGGTTTTTAAATTGAATTGTGTGAGAAATAGTTAAAGTTGTTATATACACTGACACTATCACATCACAATACTTTCTTTACCAAATTTTTGCTCCTTTATTCTCATTGTCAAAATCATGGACTAATCAAACCCCCCATTTTGGCATTACATACAGGATTCTTATGCACTATGTAGGGTCTTCAAGAAAAACATTGTCATACCTAATAAAAGTAGTACTAGTAAAGACAATGAATCACTTGGGGCAGCAATAGATCAAGTTTTATGGGACGACGACAACCGGGCCACACCGGAAAGTTCTAGAGATCAACGAGAAATTAATGGCGAAGACGATAATGATCAAAATATCACCAACAACCGCGAAATTCATTCCAATATCCCATCTCGTGCATCTTCTTCGGATGTCACACAAGGCACACCCATTGCCGTCGTTTCAAAAGACGAATCAACGGTTGCATCCGATGAAGTCAATAGCTCAATTGATCAATTTTATGGCTATGGAACGGAGAATATTTCAAATTACATCCAGGTAATTAATTTTTTTACAATATTTATTACTAGTAAATGTTTATCTTATTATTTAAATTGAACTGTTAATTTAACCATGGTCCCAGGAATGATCCCTTTGATCATGAGGGGTGTCTTTTGATTTAAAGTGACAAAAGTTGGAAGCAATGAACTCAACATCTTTCTATAAAGCAGACCAAGAAAATATCTCTATAGTCGACCGATGAATCCTATGCCTTTTTCTTCACTATTTCCCATAAATTCTTTTGACTGCCCAAAATATTGTCTTTCCACCATAATATAATTTCACATAAATATTATTTTACTCAAATATAAAAATAATTGTAGCAATAATTATCTATTTCTTGAATTTGCAGGACTATACAGGCATGTTTTACGAATCTTGGTATCCACCTTTGGGCTTGGAAGACTTCCCACAGATGGATTACATGAATTGTGAAAGATATAAGGGGTGTTTGAATGGGATTTCAAATTTGGAAGAGATTTATTCGCTATGTTCTTCAAATGAGAGCATCAACTGCCAAAATTATGCAGGATCCAGCTGACCTTGGCTTCATATTAATATATATTTATACAGGGCATATATATATCAATACTATATTGACATTGGGGTGTTTGATACAAACTTTTTTTTTTTTAGTTTTGTTTTTTAATCTTGTATACTTGTAATGAGAATGAGATTATTTGATTTTTGCTAACGATGGGCTTTTTTTCATTGATGTGTAATTTTTTGGTCTTTGTGCAACTTTTGTGAGCCAGTCTCGATTTTTGAAAGATGGCTTCTCTCATTGTCATTATGATTAGAGAATTTTGTACCTGTCACGGTAATTTATTGTAATGTCGACTTGTTATCTTTAATTTACTCTCTCTTCTCTCCTTCATTTTTTTTTATCGGGCAAAGTTAAATATTAGTTGTACATGTCACGGTAATTTTCTCTCTCTTCTCTCCTCCAATAATTTAACCAGATAAATCATGAGAAATCAAAATTAATGCGTACTCCCACCCATCCACAAACAAAGATGGTTTCATTTTGAATTTTACTCAAATCAATAAAAATATTATTTAATTTAATTAAAATTTGAGATAAAATTATAAATGATCTTATAATTTTGTTCATATCCATAAATAGTCTTGTAAATTTTACATTATTAATTTTGGTCCTTTTTTGTTTCAAATATGGTCATTTCCTGTGAAATTTTTAAATTTTGGCTGGTAAAATCACCGAAAAATGGCCAAAAATCTATTGTAACCTACAAAATGATACGAAAAAACTGGTATCGAAATGATGAGCTCAGTGATAGAAAGAGAATAATATAGAAATTAGTCATAACTCACATGATGAATGTGATTCACCATTTTGAAGTGTAATCAAAATATAAAATTGATTGAGAGTTTTGCTTTTTGAATGAGAGACAGTTCAAATAGGAGTGAAACACAATTTTTTTATTAAATTTTGATTTTTTCGACAGAAATGACCAAAATTAATAAAATAATGTACATGACAACTTGTTGATACAGATAAAATTACATAATCATTTTTTATTTCATCAATTGAAGTTCTGAATATATATATATATATATATATATATATATATATATAACCTAACGTACTGAACACAAAAACAATATTAATATTTAATCTTAATATATTACTAAATATGAGTATTTAAAACAATTTACACAATATTAATATAGAAGAGACTATTATTTTGGATAAATAAAAAGATAAAATATGTATATACCTGGTTCAGTATGAACTAGAGTCAAACTTGACCCATATATTATAAACGGGTCATATATAAATAATTTCAGTTTCTTTATTCATTCTTAATTTTCACCTCTCCCTCTTCTCCTCCCACACTCTCATGTGAAAACTGTCTCTTCCTCTAACCTCACTCGAAATCGTTTCTCCTTCTTGTAAGAATCTCGTCTCATCTAAAAGCTCAAGCTTGTAGAGAGGTGAGAAATTAATTCATTTGTATATAGTTTCCTAATATACTCTCCCTCACTTGTGGGCTGTGTTATCATTTGGACTGTCAACTCCATCATAATAAAATGTGGGTAGAGTTTTTGCTGTCAGCGGGGTTTGAACCCAGGACGAGGGCGTGAGCCTGGAGGCTCTGATACCATGTAAGAATTCCGTCTCATCTAAAAGCCAAGCTTGTAGAGCGGTGAGAAATTAATTTATTTGTATATAATTCCCTAATACTTCTCAGTGTAACGTCGCCGCACCAGAAAAGCCTTCGCACCCGCGCACCCGAGGGTAGAGGAAGAGAGAGTTTTAGATATAAAAACTATCATTGTTACGCAGAAAAATTATCACTGTCATGTAAAAAAACTATCATTATTGTATAAATTGATTATTACTATTATAAAAACTCTCACTGTAATACTATTATAAAAACTCTCACTGTAATACTATTAAATTATTATTGTATATATATATCACCAATACACATAAAAAATATCACTATTATGAAGAAAAAATATCACTGTCACTGTATGTGAAACTAAGTATCATTGTGATACACATAAACTATCATTGTTATGCAAAAAAAACACTATCACTAGTTAAGACACAATTTCTATCATTGTTTGAATTCAATCGAAAAAAATCAGCAATCGTTCATAGTACATGTTGTGAAGTCTTTTCCTTCACAATCGTTCATAGTGCTATTTTTCCCTATTGCGTGATGTGAGGGCACGGAAGAGCGACGAGATCGTTGATGAGGATCAATGGTACGACCGCGTTGTAGGTCCCGAACGTTTCGTGAGGTGGAAGTTTAGAGGGGAGGGGTGAATCGACTTCCAAAACTTTTTCGTGATCAGCGTGTAAGTCAGATAAGCGCTGATAGAGTACGTGTGAGAATCAGTACGATCTGATATCCAACTTACTGATTGCTGTGAAACAAATCAGTTTGGTGTCTATCAGTTCAACTGATGTGCAGGAAGCAAGTTTTAACCCGTGTAGAAAAACCAGTTTTGATTAATCAGATTCTAAGTATTCTGATTAAGATCAGATGACAACAGGTCAAACTGATCAGATCAACTGCTTGGTGCAGAACTGATCTATACTTAGAATATGCATGTTCAGTTAAATATCAGGTGTGTGTAAAGTGTAAAACAAATAAACAACACAAGATTTATAGTGGTTCGAACAACTTGTCCTATGTCCACTCTTCCCAGTCCAGGGACACTTACTACCAAACTAGACTTAGTTTAATGTGTTAGTCCAAAAACCTTACAACAGATGTTTATGGAGTTCTCACTCAACTTATCCCAGAAATCAAGACTAGAAACCCTAACTTGAAATCTTGCTCACAAACTTAACCTAATACTCGGTTTGGGTAAAGATTTGTATGGTTTCCAACTGGAAATCTATCCTAGTATTTAAGTAGTCTAAAATTAAAGGATAAGATTTCATGCTAAGAACCTATGGGATGAACACTTAGAGTATTTCTTGAGTTCTTGGTGTTCTTGCGGAAATTGCTTGAGGAGTTTAAGCTTGAATATAATTTCCGTAACTTTACTCTGAAGGTTTGATCCCATATTTATAGGCACGAAATCGAACTAGCCGTTGGAGAGCAATTCAAATTTTGGTCTATTTAAGGTAGGCTTGCAGAGCTGATTTGATGTGCTCAGAGTCGGCATGGCTAAATGTGTGCTACGTTGTCCTTTATAGTCATTTGTCAGTTCCGTACGTACGTGTCTCGCTCTCATTGGTTGTCAAGTACACTTATTCGGCGCTTAATTCACCAACTTAGGTTGACATTCTTCTTGTTTGATCAATTTGTACGTCTTAGGTAAACACTTGGTTGTTACCTGATTGAACTGACCTGATCAGTGAAGACTGATCAGTCTACCTGGTTGAGTCTTCTGATGTAGGTTGTCTTTAGCTCAACTTACTGACTCTTCTGGTGTTCTTCTGATGTAGATTATCTGATGGTCTTCTGGTCTTGTTATGGACTAGTCTTCTGAATCTCAAGTCTTCTGAGTTTTCTGCTTGCCGTCTCACCTGATCATCTGATTAGGCCGATTTTCTGATCTTATCTTCTGATCTTCTGATCTTATCTTTTGATTTTCTTTCAAGACTTAACCTATACATATTGAGTTCCCCCTCAATATGTGATATATCTATTACATCAGCTGTCTATACATCTCAGCTGGTCATCATATTCTGATTTCTAGATTATCAGTCAGCTAACAGGTCTGACTGATCCTATTACAACTGTTTTGAAACTTTCATCAAAACTATAAATTTCCCAACAATTATGACCGCGTGAAAGTGATTAACTGAGCGTGTGGAAAAAGGCTGCTGCTGAGCAAGATCAATGGTGCGACGACGCGAGAGTGAGATGGAGTTGACTAAGGGAGCAAAGAGAGACGTGATCGTTGGCGCCGCTGGGCGAAAATGTGAATGAATGGATTGGGAGCGAAAATTCGAGTCAACCCATTCCTCAAAATGAGTCATTAAATTAGGATTGATAATGCGAATCCGATTAAAAGAAGAAGAAGAAAAGACGTTACTACGTGACAAGGAGAGGTAATTAATTTTTTTTTAAAAAAGAGCAACAATCAAGTTAATGGATTAATGTGTCTCTTCAAAAAAAAAAAAAGTTAATGGATTAATGTGATAAATTAATTGATTTACATCTATATATCTCGTAGGCTCTTAACCTTTGCAAATTCTTAATCTCCCTCATCTCCTCTTATTTTTGAACATTTGACTAAAAAGTCTATTTTCCCACTTAATTGACTATTTATTTAAATAATAAAAATTAATTTTATCTTTTTTTTTTATAAAATTCTTTCAAATTTTTTAATATTACATCAGTTATATTTTTTCATATTAAGTTATTTTTATCTTCTTTTATTTACATCCCTAATCAATCATAATTTTTTTTTTATTCCTTTTAATATTAATACATGATTTTTATATTAAACCTGTAAAAATAATACTAAGGGCGCGCTTGGTATGACATGGGAATGATAATGGGTATCATTGAGGGGTTAATAACAAAGAGCTATTAATTGCATTGTTATTGATTGGTTAGAACATCAACAATGAGTATCATGTGAGGTGGGTTGAGTGAGTGAGGGTAATCAATTGCTTATTTCTATTTTTATTAATTATGTATTAAAGCTACCAAACAATATCAATATTAATGATTTTTATTACTCATTTCTATTACCTCCAACCAAGCAGACTCTAAATAAAAATTAGAATTAGATGGAGGGGCGGGAGTATTGTTGAACCGCGCTCCAATACCGGAGATACAACGTCCTACTGCAAAATTCTACACTAGCTAACTGAGTAAGCTCTATCTACTTTTACAAAATCAAGAGCCCACAGTACATAATTATTACATGGATTGACTTTAGTAAGTTGCAACTGGGAATTATGTTGGAACACATTTTACATGATCCGACTACAATTCAAATTGCTTGACTAAATTTTTTGGAGATGTTTCTTTTCCTATAATTTTGACCCTGTACATTTTTTTTTTCGAAAGGACCCCTGTACATTTAAAAATCCATTAATTTTGCAATTCCCACCTTTTTAAATAATTTATAAATTTCACTATTCTTACATTTGGTTTAATTAAAAATACTGGGTAGACCAAAAGTTCTGCTCAAAATGGCATATGATCGATCAAGTGGACCATTCAGCAAAACTCGTTATTGTCCATTTGTTCTTATTCTGTTAGTTATGATCTTTAAATTAATTACATTAAAGATATAATGCACATCTTAAATCCATTTGTCTTGCTCATTTATTCTTTCTACTTGAAAAAAATACGTAAATTCAATAATCTTTTTATTACTAATTTTCATGTCTCTCTCTTTTCTGTGTGTAAAAGTGAAAAAAGAAGGGAGATTGGGAGAAAAGCAAAAAGAAAGAAAATTTCCATTCAAAGTGGGCACTTTGTCACTTTGGTATGCTAATATTAAACTTCTTTCCTAAAAACAAGAAATAAAGTGGTAAGATACTTTGAAATTACAAGATTATTTTCTGAGGAGATATTATATAATAATATATACCATAAACATGACCAGAATGAATTTAAAAAAATCACATTAAATTACGTTAATTAACATTACAAAAAAAAGGAATAATTGCCTGCAGGTACAATTTTTAAATGGCTATGAAATTTCTCAACAAAAATAATTTGATTCTTAAAATATTGCCTACAATTTACGTATCAATTTTTAGAATAATCTTTTAAAAAAATACCTACACAAATAATTCCCTAGACAGACAAATTATCTACGAGCAATCTACCTACACATTTATTATTTCATTGAAAATTTTGTAGTCATATTGGAAAATTATTGAAAAATTTAGTAGGTAATCCACTATTTTCTTGTAGTGTAAGGAACAAATTAGGGATATCGTGAGACAAAGTCGAGTGGTTCATGGTTCACCAGACCCAAATAGATCATGATTTAAGGTTAATTATTTAGTGTTTAAGGTGTAGATGGTTCACCCGACCCAAATAGATCATGATTTAGAACGATTTTATAGTTTTTCATACATAAAAATTTTCACACTAGACCTACAGTTTAAAAAATAAACTAATAGTTACTTATAATTTTTTTGAAAGGTAATTAATTCGAAATTGCAATCACCATTCCACCATAAGAGAGAATAAAATTTTCCTCTCCCTATCTTGAACCTAAGATCTCGGGATCTTAAATGGTGAAACTCTAATTATTTGAGCTATCCACACTTGACTTATCATATTTTTTTTCATATTCTCTTCTGCGTGATTATACGATTCTCGTTGCCAAATGATTTCTGCTAATCATGATTTAATTTTGGTCTATTGATTGACTCATCTTTCAACATTCAAAATACCTTTCAATTTTTGAGTTAATAGTATGACAATTTTTTCTATGAAATATTTCACTGATCTAGGATCCATGAAATATGACACGCGAACTCGCGAGTCAAAATTAACACTGAAGAAAAATTCATGAATTCTTTACTGGTTGAATCGGATCAAAATGACATTTTCTAAAATTAGCGCAAAGGCCGAATAGAAAATTCGCTTTAAAATGTGTGTTACTATAAGAGCAAACATTTGTTACTGTGAGTAGATGTATGTTTTACTATAAGGAAGGATCCTTGAAACATGTCATTTATTTTAAATTTGCATTCGACACACCATCATTCCATCGCTCTTCATCCTCCATAGTATCGCACAACACCCTCCCTTTAATTTCGGGCAAAAACACAACGGACATCCCACAAACAGCAACCACCACACCAAACACCCCAAACGACGCCCTCCCGGCTGCCACCAGCACCGGCGCCAGAGCCCCGCTGAAAACCATCGCCTGCCGCACCATCGACACAGCCGAGTTCCTCACGCATGTGGGGAACAACTCAAGCGTGTAAATCAAGGAAACATCAAACGCAGTGCACGCGCTGCAAAACGACACCAATTCCAACCCCATTTGCACCAGCCCTTTACTCTCCACCAACACGCAGCTCACACTACACACCCCGCTCAATAACGACAGCCCCAATATGAATCCCCTCCGCCCCACTTTCCCTATCAATACGAACGTAAACAACGACGCTGGAAACTCCTATAACGCATTCAACATCACGCTTTGATACAGATCGAAGGATAAATTTTCCAGCCCCAAAGGCATTCCGTAATAAATCATTCCGATGCCAAATCCGTAAATCATTACAGATAACAGCCGCTGCCTGGACCAGCCATTTTCCAGCAACATTTTAAGCCTAAAGTTTCGGCAAATTTGTCTTTTTACCAAAATTGAATACATACGCCACTTCTTTCCAACTAACTGTTGTATAAATGTGGGTAATGGATTTAAATATAGGTTAGACACACCGAAAAACGATGTTATCTTTAAAGGTATTAATTCCTCCCACTCAGGTGTAAATGGTTCTTAAGAAATTAACCTCCAGAATACAAAACCTATTCCACGGAAATTCGATAGTTACACTCTAACGAATATAAAATACTCAAAATAGTAGAAAGAAAGAAGAGATCACTATTGAGAGAGGCTTTATTATTTTCGATACTACAATGCTCTGTAATGGAGCGTATTTATAGATATTGAAATCATCTAACTTGAAGAGGTGTGTCCATTTGTAAAAATAGAATAGGTGCAACCCTGTATTGTTTCTAAAAAGAAACTATAATTTGTCGCAACTCTTTGGTTCAATTTAATTCTCAACCGACGCATCACACCTTTCCTCTTATGCAAAATTTGAATTTCAACTTCCATTGGTTTGGGTATGTTAACTGCCACCATCCAACTGCCTTCTCTCTCAATCCATTTTAATTTATATTATTTCTTTATCTATTTCTTTCATTATATTATATATATATATATATATATATATATATATATATATATAATATACAACTCTTAATATTAAATAAATGCAGGACACACAAATAATGACTATGCAATCCAATTAATGAGACTCTATTATAATTATGTAAATACCCATGGATATACAACAATCCCCCACTTATTTACATATATATAATAATAATAAGAAAATAATAAATACACTTGATTTACATAACGAATAGCCATGAAGTGGACTAAGCCTTTAACTTACGGTTGAATACGAACACTAGGGAATCATATTCTCGTCGCGTATGATTTCTTGCTTCTTTATTTCGGCAGCACCAATTCGTAATGGGGACCTTGTGCTCTTCCTGGTCTCGCAAGTATTTTAGGATCTTACCGACATAATCCATAAGAAGCGGCCTCTCACTTCTCTACTTGCATAGGTAGACTCATCAAGAATGTCCACAACGCATCCTATAGAGCTATGAGTCTATTAAGGATTCAAAATCCAACCTTAACTTGTTGTGGTAATAAAAGTGCATAGGTCAGATATGGAGCTTTCGAAATAGTATCACCCCCACTATTTCCAAGTTTATGCACTTTGAAATGTATCTATGTTTCCATTTCGCCGATGTCTAATATTGAATTGCCTTTTTAACTCAATGTTAAGGTGCCAATTTTTACTTGTACCTTAAATGGAGTTGGTTTCAATCAAGACATCTTGTTCAATCGGTAATAGCCCCATACCTCTCACAACCTTTTTTATTTTATCTCCCGATAAAGGTTTTGTTAATGGATCCGCAAGCATTTGATTTGTTGGGAGATACTCAAGTATGATCTTTCCCTTTTTGACCATACTCCTAACATGATTATATCTCATAGCAATATGTTTGCTATGTTCTGATACTCTCTCATTCTTTGCATTGTAAATTGTAAATGGCAACTTGATTGTCACAATACAAAGTTATAGGACCTTTTTTAGGTTCTATAAAAGGAATAGTTCTTAGGAATCTTCTGAACCACACAAGCTCTTTGCTAGCCGTGGATAAGGCTATATATTCAGATTCCATCGAAGATAAGGCAACACAATTTTGCTTTTTCGATGCCAAAGAAACTATTGCACCCCCAATAGTGAATAACCATCCACTAGTTGACTTAGAGTCATATGCATCTGATGCCCAATTTGCATCACTAAAACACTCAAGTGTAGATGAATTGCATTTATAATGCAAGCCATAATTTCTTGTTGACTTTAAGTACCTCAGTACTCGTTTTAATTCATTCCAGTGTTCTTCACCTGGATTGTTCGTAAATCGACTCAATATGCCAATTGAACATGCAAGATCAGGTCTTGTGTGATTTACCACATACATAATACTGCCGATTATTTTGGCATATTCTTCTTGATTTATAGCTTCTCCTTTATTAGGAATTAACTTCATGTTTGGATTTATAGGACTTGTACTGTCCTTACAGTCAAAGTGATTGAACTTCTTCAGCACATTCTCAATGTAATGAGATTGTGTCAAAATATAAGTTCCATTTTTCTTAAGCACTTTGACACCCAAAATGACATCCACATGACCTAAGTCCTTTATGTCAAAAGCTTGCTTTAGAAAATCTTTGGTTTCATTTACACCTCTCATGTTAGAACCAAAAATTAGCAAGTCATCAACGTATAAAGTCACCACTACTTTATCCTCAAGAGTAACTTTAGTAAAAACACGTCTTGGTGCTTGTTTAAGACCATATAGAGACTTCTTTAATTTGCATACTTTATGTTCTTCACCCTTAACAATATAACCTTCAGGTTGATGCAAATAAATTTCCTCATCCAAGTCTCCATTTAAGAACGCAGTTTTAACATTCATTTGATGAACCTCTAATCCATAAACAGATGCAATTGCAAACATAGTTCTTATCGATGTAAATTTAGAAACTGGGGAGAATGTCTCAAAATAATCAATTTCCTCCTTTTGGCTATAACCTTTGGCTACCAATCTTGTCTTGTACTTATCAATAGTACCATCAATTTTGAGTTTCTTTTTCAAGACCCACTTGCAACCAATAGGTTTAACCATAGGAGGTAGATCAACGAGAGTCCAAGTTTGATTATCAAGTATAGACTTGATTTCATCATCCATGGCTCGTTTCCACATATCAGAACCTGGCAATGACATAGCTTCTTGAAAAGTGTTTGGATCCTGTGTTTGGAAAGTTCTTTTCAATTCTACGTCTCTTACTTCTCCTTAGTTCAATTATTTCATCATTTTCATTCTCTTCTAAATTCTCATCATTCATAATTTCACTACTGGATGCATGCTTTATATTCTCATCATTCACATTTTCATTGTTAGAAGCATGCTCATTATTATCAAGTTCAACAAATAAATCATTATTTATTTCTATTTTATTAGCATCTCGAATATTTAAGTGTTCATAAAATATAGCATGTGCAGCCTCAAAAACACTATTGTCACGAAGTCTAAGAAATCTACATGCTTTACTAAGAGCAGAATAACCAATAAAAACAGATTTCACAGCTTTACTACCAAGTTTCGGCCTTTTTAAAGTAGCATCTAAAACATATGCAATACAACCCCAAACTCTTAGATGTCTAATATAAGGCACATGCCAAAGTTTTCATATGTTTCTTGCTTACTTTCGTGTTACTAATGTAACAAGAACTCAATAGTGCCTCTCCCCAATAACTCATTGGTAATTTTGAGTGTATAAGCATGGCATTAACCATTTCCATTAAGGATTTATTTTTTCTTTCGGCTACTCCATTTTGAGGTGGAATATTTGGTGCTGAAAATTCTCTAACAATTCCATTTTGTAAACAAAATGATGTGAATTCGTTAGATAAGTATTCACCACCTCTATCCGATCTCAACCGTTTGATCCTTAAATTGGTTTTGTTCTCAACTTCCTCCTTGAAGATTTTGAATTTACTAAAGGCCTCATCTTTGGTTCTAATCAAGTACACATAAGTGAATTTAGAAAAATCATCAATAAATGTTATAAAATATCTTTTTCCACCTTTTGTAATATGCTCTTTATTATCACAAATATCTGTATGAATAAGTTCAAGTAAACTAGTTGATCTAGAAACACTTTTATGTGAGGTTGACTTACAAGTACATATTGTCTTTCATGTAGCCTTTTCCCACAAACTTCCCATTTTTAGTGATAGACACTTTCTGGGAACCAAAGGCTACTTTGAAACCATGTTCGTCCAACTTAGTGACGGATACAAGATTCTTCCGCATAGCTGGAATATGATACACATTTTTCAGAGTTAAATTATTCTCCGAAGTGAGGGGAAGAACAACTGTGCCTACACCGAGAACTTCGCTTAAAGAAGCATTTCCCATGTAGACAGTTTAAGCCTCTTTCACTATTTCATAGGTTTTGAACAAACTCTTATTTGGAGTGACATGGCATGTAGCGCCCACTAATCAGTAGTGCCATTGTTAACAAGGCAGAGTTCGGACATTACTGCAACATAGTCCTCAACCACATTGGTTTGTTCCTTTTATCTTCCCTTTTATTGTCATTTCCCTTGCGGTTAAGACATTCCCAAGCATGAAGATTAGGTTTCCACACACCCAACAACAACCTTTCTTTTTCTTGTTGCTGTTTTCATCATTCCCATTTCCATTCGGATTTTTTCTCTTCTTGAATTTTCCTTGGTTTCCCTTAGAAGATCCAGGAAGATTCTTATCATACACATGATTGACACCATCTTTCTTAGAAGAGACTGAATCATCTCTTTTAAGACTATCAGTCTCAATTTGAATACCCTGAAGAAGTTCATCCAATGAGATAGACTTCTTCTTGTGTTTCAGTTTCTTTTGGTAATCTTTCCACGAAGGTTGAAGTTTACCAATGATGGTAGAAACTTGAAAAGTTTCAGAAATGGGTTCACCAGCATCAGCACATTCTGTTGCTATATCATTTAACTCGTTGACCTGATCAATGACCGGTCGAGTATCCACCATCTTGTACTCAACATACTTGTTAACCAAAAATGACTTATTACCAGCATCTTCATTGACGTACCTTCTTTTTATAGCATTCCAAAGTTCTGCAGCAGTTTTGTGGATGTGAAATACATTGAACAGCGTGTTGTTCAGCGACTGCAGAATGGTGTAGCGGCAAATGAAATCATCGTTCTTCCATTTCTTCGCCTTCTCCATAGCCTCAGTCCTTTGTGTCTCGGTTGCATCTGCATCAATGACTTCTTCTGGACAGCTTTCACACAGAACATAGAATACCTTTGCAATTGTCAAAAGGTACTCCATCTTCAAACTCCAACGTTTGTAGTTGAGCCCGTTCAATCGCTCGAGCTTGTCTCCATCATTTAGTTGTGCCTTTACTAATACCGACTCCATTGCAGAAAATGCATAATACCTTTAAAATTGTTGTATAAATGTGGGTAATGGATTTAAATATAGGTTAGGCACACTGAAAAACGATGTTATCTTTAAAGATATTAATTCCTCCCACTCAGGTGTAAATGGTTCTTAAGAAATTAACCTCCAGGATACAAAACCTATTCCACGAAAATTCGATAGTTACACTCTAACGAATTTTAAAAGCAGAAATCACAAGTGTATATAAAATACTCAAAATAGTAGAAAGAAAGAAGAGATCACTATTGAGAGAGGCTTTATTATTTTTGATACTACAATGCTCTGTAATGGAGCGTATTTATAGATATTGAAATCATCTAACTTGAAGAGGTGTGTCCATTTGTAAAAATAGAATAGGTGCAACCCTGTATTGTTTCTAAAAAGAAACTATAATTTGTCGCAACTCTTCGGTTCAATTTAATTCTCAACCGACGCATCACACCTTTCCTCTTATGCAAAATTTGAATTTCAACTTCCATTGGTTTGGGTATGTTAACTGCCACCATCCAACTGCCTTCTCTCTCAATCCATTTTGTTTAATTATATATCTATTTCTTTCATTCTTTCGTGCATATACATATATATATATATATATATATATATATATATATATATATATATATATATATATATAATATACAACTCTTAATATTAAATAAATGCAGGACACACAAATAATGACTATCCAATCCAATTAATGACTCTATTATAATTATGTAAATACCCATGGATATACAACACTAACTCCGTCGACAGAACATGGGACGACGTCCCTATCGTAGCCCGACCGAATCCACTAACGAATCTTAACCCAGTGTAAATCCATATATTTGTTGAAAAAGCCGTTACGACGCCGGTTAGTGACATAAGCAGGCTTGATAAAGCAAGTGATTTTTTCCTTCCCATTTCGGAGTCGGCTAACGTGGCCAGCGCGAAGCCGCCGAGGAAGCAGCCGAAGAAGAAGGATGAAGCCGGGAGGCCTTTGACGATGGAGCCGCCGCATTGGAGGGACCATTCGGAAATGACGGAGGCGTTCACCGGAGAATCCCATCGCCAGGAGTCTCCGGGAAGGTGACATGGATCGCTGTCGTTGTTACACGTGGCAGCGTTGGTGCAACTCCATTTTGGTTCGGCATCGGTAAAAACGCTGATGAATGTTTGTTGGGAATCGAACAACATTGCGAAACATACGAGCGTGGCTTGGAGTATGTATTTCCATCCGAAATCGCCGACGCAGTGTTCGATGGTACTGTCCAGGGACGGGTGGCGGCGCTTCGTCTCTGTCCACGGTGTCTCCGCCGTGCCGGTCCCAGGGAGAAAGGGAGATGGATCTGCCATTTATATTTCTTCTTATTTGGTCGCACGTTTCATATATATATAGCGTGTGGATCGATACAATTTGAATCTTAAAATTCAGAGTCAAGATTTAGGTTTATATTTTCAACACATGATTTATGCCAACAATGATGTGAACTGAATTAAGTCATAAATGGAGCATGATTCAAATACACGTAAGCACATTCCTATTACGTTTGTATTAATTGACGGTACATGTCATTTGTAAATATACAAAATCGTCCTAATAAGATGAGTTACCAAAATAAAACAATGTAAAATTTAGAATGTTATGAATGCAAAATATATTCTCTGATACCAACTTTAAAAGTAGAATCAAATTATGGATGTGGTCGAAATATTATTACTATCAATCGATCATGGTAATTTACAAGTGCCATTCAATGCGGTCAGTGCACATTGACATGGAATAAATCTTGTTCTGGTGCAATAGTCAAAGTCAACACATCACACAAGAGATGTAAAATGTTATTTAGAGGCGCACTTGCGTGAGACCGTCTCACGTTGAGACGAAACATAATTTGAGCATTGACGTTGTAACACTTTAGAAGAAGTGAGTGTGATTTGTATTAAATTGTACCCCATCTCATACATAAAACCGTCTCATATGAATTTTTGTCATTTATTTATTGTAAAAATGGATAAGATTGCAAAACGTGAAAATAGTCCCCCAAGTGTTAAAAAAAAAAAACCCGTGCGATCAATTTAATTACCATTAAAGACACACGAAAATGACGGTTTTTAAGTACAAGATGCGACGAATCTTTTTTGTGGGATCAACTTAGGTGTAAAATTAATTCGTTTATTTAATTTCTTAACACCCCTTTACTCGTGGGGTGAATTATTTTACTCCATCATGAGAAGGAGACCCACCTAATGAATAATTTAGGGTCCGCTTGGTTGGGGGTAATGGAAGTGGGTAATGCGAATTACTTCTATTGATATTGCTTGGTAGGTTTGATACATTGGTAATGGGAATAAAAGTAAGCAATTGATTGTCCCCACCAACTCAACTCACCTCACATGATACCCATTGTTGATGTTGTAACCAAGCAATAACAATGCAATCAATAACCCTTAGTGATTGACCCCTCAATGATACTCATTACCATTATCATTCCATAGTCATACCAAGCGGGTCCTTAATATGAGTAAGTCCGAACTTATAGAGAAGTGTATAATTAATTCGTTTATTTAATTCCGTGACAATAATTAACCCAAAATATAAATTACATTAAGGTGCGGCAAGCACTATCATGAACGCAGAAATTCAAATACCCTGCTGCTTTCAGCAGCAAATCAACAGCATCTCTCATGCAATCTAACAACACATGTTTATTGAAATTGTTAAATACATTTCCTCAGATAAATACATATATGAGTGTTATGCCTAATGAATTAAATGCAGCAAATCTTGAAGCCCATAATCTACATCATCAAAATTTGCAATTAGTCATCACAAGCTGCTTTACAGTATAACAACTAATACTTTACAGTATAACAACTAATACTTTTGAATGAAACTACTAATACTGACAAACTAATACATTTTCATAACACAACTAATACTTTATAGTATAACAACTAATACTTTTGAATGAAACAACTAATACTGACACATTAATGCATTTTCGTAATACAACTAATACCGTTCAAAAATGCATAAAATTCAAACCAATTGCACGATATAACTAATTTACATAATACTTTATCATATAAAAAATTCAGAAAATTAGAAAAAAGAGAAACCTTTCTGGGTAAGGCCAAGCAGAAGAGATAGGTATTCTTGTTAAATCATTATTATTGATCATCTTCTTTGGATTGTTTATATTGATTGCTGCAGCTCTGAATCACAACAAACTTCTCAGGCTCATTCTAGCTCACTGATTTTTTAAATTTTATAATGGGCTGGAATGTTTTAAATATTGGTTGTATAGTCCTATATTTTTCCTTAATTTAATTCATCCTCACTCTTCTGACTAACCAACCCATCTCCGTTCCTGATTTAAAAAAGAAACTTCTGCCAACCCGACTTAAAGACACTATCATTTAATTAATTTTAATTTTTAACAATTAAACAACCGAGAATATGGCGGTATATATACACCAATTAATGAATTACAACATGTTAATTACAAACAAATAATCGCGATTTTAAGTTCTAGTAACAACAATCAGAAACACGCTTTTAACTAAGTGTTACATCTTCTGTTACATCCTTTAGATTTGCGTCACGTGTTAATCTCATAATATCTACAAATATAAGAATAACGTCCTAACATAACCCTTTTATTTAATTAGGAAACTATATTTAATTTTAGCAAAAAATTAATTCATTCCAAATTTCATTCCAAAATTTTGTAGTATAACATATTTATAATTAATTAATTTAAAGCATAAATATACGAATTAATCAATAATTATTAATTATTTAATTGGAGTGAGTATATATATTATAATTTTAATTTATCGTATAAATTTAAAATTCAATAAAATATGAAAACTTACTAGAAAAAAATAACAAAACCCAACTTTATCGTTCATTTTTTTTACAGTTATTAATTACATATAAATATAATATTAATCACATCAAATTTATTTGAGTGATGCTTGTGCAATTGGATTTACTTTTAATTTAGATGAACTATGAACCCTAAAACTAAACCCTAAACCATGAACTCTAAACCCTAAACCATTAATTATTCGGGTAGGGTGAACCATGAACCACTTGTACCGGGTTCGAATCGGGTTTGGTTGGGTCCGGACCGGGTGTTAAAAATATTGAAAAAAAACTATAAAAAAGAAAAAAAGAAAAACATAAACCCTAAACCATCAATCATTCGGATAATAGATTAAGATTATAATATACGTGCTTCAATTAAATAATTTAATAAATTTAATTATTGGTTAATTTATAATATATGTGTGTAGTTTAAATTAATTAATTATAAATATGTTTATAAGATTTTTTGGAATGAGATTTGGAAGGAATTAAATATAATATTAATCACATCAAATTTATTTGAGTGATGCTTGTACAATTGGATTTACTTTTAATTTAGATGAACCATGAACCCTAAAACAAAACCCTAAACCATGAACTCTAAACCCTAAACCATTAATTATTCGGGTAGGGTGAACCATGAACCACTTATACCGGGTTCGAATCGGGTTTGGTTGGGTCCGGATCGTGTGTTAAAAATATTGAAAAAAAACTATAAAAAAGAAAAAAAGAAAAACATAAACCCTAAACCATCAATCATTCAGATAATAGATTAAGATTATAATATACGTCCTTTAATTAAATAATTTAATAAATTTAATTATTGGTTAATTTATAATATATGTGTAGTTTAAATTAATTAATTATAAATATGTTTATAAGATTTTTTGGAATGAGATTTGGAAGAAATTAATTTTTTGCTAAAATTAAATATAGTTTCCTAATTAGATAAAAAAGTTATGTTAGGATGTTATTCTTATATTTATAGATATTATGAAATCAACACATGACGAATATCTAAAGGATGTAATAGGAGATGTAACACTATTGTGTAACAGGAGATCCCGTGTGTGGAATATGGCGGTATATATACACCAATTAATGAATTACAACATGTTAATTACAAACAAATAATCGCGATTTTAAGTTCTAGTAACAACAATCAGAAACACGCTTTTAACTAAGCTCCAACCACATCAGAATCCATCCCTTCTTCATCCTCAAAAGTATCACACAAAACCCTCCCCCTAGTTTCGGGCAAAACTACAACACACAACGAACACACCGAAATCGCCACCCCAAACACCCCATACGACACCAACCCATTCTTTCTCCCGGCCGCCACCAGCACCGGACTAATCGCGCCGCCCAACACCAGCGCCTGCCGCACCATCGCCACCGCCGAGTTCCTGACGCACGTGGGAAACAGCTCAAGCGTGTAGATCAAAACGATGTCGAACGCCGTGCATGCACAGAAAAACGACACCAGCTCCAGCCCGATCTGCATCCCCTTCCACCTCACTAAAACGCACCCCACGCTGCATATCCCACTTAATAACGACAAAATTAATACAGATTCTCTCCTGTTCATTTTCCCAATCAGCACAAACGTCACGAACGACGCCGGAAATTCTGACAGCGCGTTCAACGCCATGCTTAGATACAGATTGAATGATAAATTCCCCAGGCCTAACGGCATCCCGGAAATTAAATAAATAGATTAGATCATACCAGAGCCAGGTTGTGGGTTACCGAACGCCACCATTGATATCGCCACCAGCCGCCGGCATAACCAACCTGATAGATTACATAACTCATGTCAATCATCTTTAAATATAGTGAATAATTCTAGAGGTAATCACATAATTTTTCTGTCAATTCATTTTTCTAATTTAACTATATATCGAATTTTGATTACATAATAATCTCGATTGTCCAATTTTGATCTCATTTTTTTAGAAAAAGAGAAAGGGTATAGAGGATGTCGCTTTCAATCACGTGCCGATTTAAATTAGAGCTTCTCAATTTCCTACACAAACCTTTCTCAAGCAAAACTTTGGCCGCTGAGGAAACGTCGGTCTCTTGCGACGACGTCGTATCCTCCCACGCAGTGCACCTCCCGAAGAAGCTCTGCGTTAGGCTGCTGCGATTCGTGATAGGCGCGATGCTCCTAAATGTCTCCGCGAATTCCTCCTTCCGGCCTTTTATATAAAGCCATCTCGGAGACTCTCCAACTAGAAAAAACAGCAACAGTGAATAAAACACAGAGGGAACAGAAGTCCACAGATATATCAACCGCCACGACGAGCCTTGGAGAGCGAAAGCAATAGCAGGCAGAGAGAGAAAGCCGATGGTGAAACAAATAAACCCCGCGATCTCCATCCTCTCCCTCCATTTCTTCCCGACCATCTTTGTCGACAGAACGAGAGCAGAAGTCCCGATCGTCGCTCTCCCGAACCCGCTGGCGAATCTTAAAGCTGCATACATCCATAGATTAGTCGAAAACGCGGTCATGACGAGGCTGGATAGGACCAGGGACTTCTTTCTACCGACAGTCGAGTCGGCTAGCGTACCGCATGCGAAGCCGCCGAAGAGGCAGCCTAGGAAGAAAGCCGAGGCGGGGAGGCCTTTTGTGATGGAGCCGGCGCATTGGAGGGACCATTCGGAGATTATGGAGGTGTGGCTGTGGAGCTGACACGGTTCGCATGATGATTGGTTGTTGGGGAGGCTGCAGATCCACTTTGGTTCGGCATCGGTATAAACGCTGATGAATGCTTGTTGGGCGTCGAAGAACCAGGCGAAGGATACGAGGGTGGCTTGGAGGATGTATTTCCACCCGAAGTCTCCGAGGCAGTGTTCTATCGTGTCGTCCAGGCCGGAGGGGTGGTGTTGTTTTGTTACGGTTGATGGCGAGAGAAGTGGAGATGGATCAGCCATCTTTTTATATTGGCTGTGTTAGTTTATGTTTGTGGGTTGGTTTTAAAATGAGGGGTTTGGGTTTATATACTAGTGTACGAAAGCCTTGCTTCCTCATGTTGTATATTTCGATTATTAATAATATACTTTAAATCATTAAATTCTAGCTAATGTCCCACTAATGACAACTTGCATGTCCAAGTATTATATATTTTTTTTAATAAATAGCAATAATTCAATTATTTAAATCTCCCCCCCGCGCGTATTTTTAGCTTAAATTACTTGGATAGTGTTAATGAATTAAATTAATTATTGTTAGAGTTGAACTAATATGTCATTATGACTTTCTTGAGATTTTTATTTTAGTTCTTACCACGTGAAAGTGTATTTTGATTATTAAACCTCCATGTTCTTGAATATGATTTATAGATCAATGATCAGATCATTGTTAATCTTAAGCAACATACTCCTCTCACCCACCAATTGTTTCTCACTGCAACGAGAAATTGATGGGTAATATTTATGTCGTCCAATGAAAGAAGGACACATGGAGGTTTGACTGTGTATTAAAGAATTGAAAGACAATTGAAGGAGCTAAGGCAAAGAAGAGACGAGCTGGGCTGGGCATAGAGGCCCAGGGTCCTGGTTGATGAGCAAACTGAAGAGGCCTCTAGCTAAGGGGCTTCAAGGAAGGCGAAGCCCAATAAAGAAGAGCAAGTTGAGGAGATGGGCCCAGGAGGATAACCTGAACCTGGAGAATAAGAGTCCAGAAGGTTGAGCTATGCGGGATAAAGGGAGTGAAGGGGATTGGGTCCGGAGAAGCTGGCCCAAGACCAAGGACCACGGTTTTGAACGTGCTTTAGTGGGCTTAATGGATGATTGCTTATGGAATGAAGCATTAATCTGGACCATTGAAAGAGAGAAAATCAACGGTGGAGAAGCCTCGATCCGAGTGATCTAAGAAGTGGGATGAAAGAGTTAGTTCCGATATTTAGGGGAATCAAACGCAGGATATTGGAGGTTGAGAGAAAAGCGGAACCTTCGAATTATGATCAAGGGTTCATGCTAATGATCCAGGGAAAGAGAGAAAAGAACGTGCATGGGAGACGTGAGTCAACTCCAGATGGAGAGAGGATTAATGGCAACACACGATCCGACGTGGATTGAGGGGAAGGAGAAGGAAAACCTCCGGCTGGAGGGATATAAATATCCCATCCAGGTATCACGAAAGACACACAAGCACTTGCTTTTTATTTACACACTTGAATTCGAGCTATTTGATCTTACTTTGATCTGAGTTTAGAGTGATAACTGACTTGAGTGTCGGAGAACCCGCGTCGAACCCCCTCCGATGTTTTTCAGGTATCTACGTGGAAATTGGCGAGGTTCCTGCAATCAAAGATTGAAAGATTTTCAACATTCAACGTACGAATCCCTGTTGAATTCCAGGTCATCTAATGAACACTTTTTTGCAAATCAGAAGTGTTTTTTTAATTAATAAATTAAATTGATAAAATAAAGGTATTAATTATGAAGTACTATAAGATTCATTTATAAATTAAATGATTACTTGTAAGTAAAATTAAATAGCAATTTTAGTAATTAAGTGATGATTAGATGATATAATTTTTATTTATAAAATGCATGTAAGCGATTTTGATGGACTAAAAAATAAGACAAGTGAGAACAAAATTCGTGGAGGGAGAGATTATGATTTTATATAATTTGATTTGTCTTTGATAAAAAGTATTTGAAGATTCAATTTTCATTTTAATGTTGCATAGGTTTAGGGAATTACTATATATCTTCATTCCATTTTAATTGTTGTTTATAAGAAAAAAAAAAGTCATTTAACGTTAACGATTATTTGTATAAATGACTAATATACCTCTTTACGGGTTATTGATTTATCATTTATGATTATTCATCCTACTTATCACACAGTTTAAGAGAAAATGACAATTTTTTTTTTTAAATCTCATGAAAGCCAAAATCGCATTTTTCCCCTCTTACTAATTAAAACTACAGTTAAAAGCAGAACCGATGTAGTAGTTTGGAGTATTTTGTTCATAGGAAGACATGGTTTGAACTTATATTGCTCGAACCTTCCACTTCATGAAACTATTTATGATGTTTACCAACTTAACTTATTTGTTGATTTATTGTTAATTTGAATCTTATCATGCATGTGTCGTTATTGATTATTTATATTGAGTTTGGAGATTATTAATGCTTTGAGATGTCAATTTTCAAAGTTAAAAAATTTAGAGATTAGAAAAAAGAATGAAAGTACTCAACATAATTGAAATAATTAATTAAAGGTGCATGCTAACATGTATAATAATGTTCTGCATTAGTATAAATAACAAAATAAGATATTAGGATAATATCATTCCATTGATATTGTTTTACGTCTTCACGTTAATCAATTGATATTTGATTGGACATTATATTATTTTCTACAGACATGCATAGATCGTGCTCTTACCCTTTAGAGATGATAATCACTGTAATCTTTATATAATTAAAACAACATGTTTTTGTGAGATGTCTCATTTATATAATTTCTTTTCTATGCATATACCATGATAAATTCTACGAGACAATCTTATGGGTAAATTTGAAGATTAGGCTCGATTCAGAAAATATAATATATCTTGTGCATCGTATACCATTAGTAATAGTATTAACTCAATGAATAAGGAGAATTAATATTTACAAGGTACGTACGATGCACACATAATATTTTACCCAGTTTAATTACACTGAAAGGTAAATTGTTTAGAGAATTATTTGTGTAGGTAAATCTGTTTGTTTACGAAAATCACAAATGTGCATGTAGGTAATTTATTTGCACATAGGTAATTTATTTGTCTATTAAAACTCAAAAAATTCATAGACAAATTGTAAACATTCATCATTATTTAAGGACCAAATTATTTTTGATAGGAAAATGTTTTTTTTTTATGTTGTTATAGTGTTGTTATTTTTTTTTTATAGGAAAATGTTCTTTTATTCATAAAAGAAGTAAGGAACAGAGTATCCTCTACAGTAAAACAGTATCCAGTATCTATACAAGGGCATTAACACTCTAAAATTTTCCTAGAATTTTCTAACCAAACAGAGAATGAAAAGTTACAGAACAATGAATATTTCACCGTGCACCAATTCCAAAATCTCTCATTTATCTCTTCCAATGCCTTCTCCAGTACAAAGCTTTCCCCTTCAAACACAAGTTTATTCATACCGTTTCAAATAATCCACACAATACAAATTCACAAATTCGTTGCAAACATAGTACCTTTTATTACACTCTCGCTTTTTCAAAATTTTCAAATAAGCAGATATCTTTATATTTATGTAATTAGTTTTTGAGTTCTCCTTGTACTCTTTTTAATAATATTTCTTTTACCTTTCAAAAAATAATGATTAAATGACTACACAAGTTGTGGAAGTTGGAATTGAATTATAGTAAATGATGTAAGAGACAAATCATAGTTGGAAGATATGGATTACAAAAGGAAAGGTCCAGAATATATGGCAGTAATCGATCCAACTGGTCCAATCATGCAACTAATAAATCTGTTGGCCTACTCACTCCATCCATCCGCTCCCATATAAATATTATACCCCGAATGAAAATATTCAAATTAACATATAATTATTTTGCAATTAATATTTTGTGGTAAAGCAATAATTTTTTTTTTTTTTATCGGGTAAAGTTAAATGTTAGTTGTTAGTAGTTAGTACACCAATCACCCAAATACTCCACGAAATCGTCAATCCACCTTATAACTCCAAATTCGTTCTCAAAGGGAATCGAACCTGGGTCTCCCACTCAAATAAGGAACTTAGTGACCCAGTGGGCTAAGCCACCTGGTTATGGTAAAAGCAATAAATATGAGCATGAATTTAACAGTACCATTAGTCAAGTTAGCAATAAATATATTTTACCAAATTGACTAATAGTAATGTTAAATTTATGCTCGTTAACAAAACAATAAGTAATACTTAAAATACACATTAAATCCAAATTAATTACATAGTAAACGTGGTTAATATATATTATTGGATTTTTGGAAAAAAGGCAATGTATTAGGTGTGGTGTAGCAGGAATGCCTCTGAAGTACAAAAAAGAGGGAACTCACTCATAAAACCTCCATCTAAATTAACAAATACACATCAAAGAGTTCCAACAATTAATACTACAATTTGCCTTCAATCGAAAAAAAAAGAGAGAATACAAACTTTGATAATAATGTCCTATTCAGTGAGGGAGGAGCCTTTGAAGATGATAGAATTCTCATAGACCAAATTTGCCACACAACACAATTCTTTGGATTAATAAATAAATTATTAATTTAAAAATATATTAATATATATTTAAATATAGAGAAGGATAAAATTTTAATAACGATATTCCACTACTTTTTCAAGGCAGATTAATTTCTATGTTCCATATTTTGTATTCTATTTCATGTTTCACTCTACCGATTTTTTTACACATGGACTCAGAGTACAATGCTTCAATGATTTTAAAACCGGATTGAACCGGAAATCGGCCGATAAATCGATTAAAAAACACCCATAAAACCGTTTTTAAGGTTGAACCGGGTTGAACGGGGTTGAACGGTCAAAACCCGGTTCAACCGGAAAAAACGTTTTTAAAAAAAAAAATTAAATTACTAATTTATATTAAATATTTAAAATTTTAAATCTATATTCCTCTCACATTTTTCTCCAACACTTTCGATGTGGGATAAATGTATGAGGTGAGACAAAATTTATAAAATATGATATGAAAAGTTATAAAATATATATTTAAATTTTTGTAGGTGTATACTTATTTTATTTTTTTAACTAAACATAAAAAGCGGTTGAGCAGGTCGCCAGGTTGAACCCGCCGACGATGGATAATAGTCTGTCGGTTCGATCATGGGTTCGGATTATGAAAAAAAATTGCAATGGTTCTTTTGATTTTTATTTTTTTTTAATATTCCACATTCCTTTGACATTATTAATTGTGGAATTGACGATTTTATTGGACACCAAATTAGTTTGTCGCCTTTCACATTTAAAACAATGGCGGTTATATACAACAGTTATTGTATGGGTGGACCTACGTCAACAGTCATAATGGAATGGAGGTAGTATATAAATATTCAAATTGAGAAGGAAATAATTGAAATTTCTTTAGTTCAATTGAAATATGTCAACAATATTAATTGAAATATGTACGATATGATTCTCATGAGATTTCTTTAGTTCAATTGAAATATGTCACGTCTCATTTTTTACAGAAATCAATGTACGCTACACAATGTATATAATCTATTACTATTTAAATTATGTGCAATACTCCGATCAAAAATATAAAATTATGTGCAACACATCGGCTATATTGATTTATTTTCAAAACGATTAATTAATTTACCAAATATATTAATTATTAACAACAATTTGTTCAATCAAAACATATTACAGTAAAACCTCTATAAATTAATAACTTTGGGACCGGAGGATTTTATTAATTTATAGAGATATTATTATATCGATAAATTAATAATTTATTAATTTAAAGAGGTTTTAACGTATATGCACAGTTAACCTTCAAAGTTCCAAATTCTTTGAAAAACTTTAAGTATACATGCATAGTTATTGATGAAAATTAAGTTAAAATACAAATGTACTAGTAGAATTTCATGAATACAAACAATATTCAAGGTTTACGAAACATCGAGTTATTTTTCCTACCCCCAAACATGACCTCAAAAATTCAACCATGTGATGCCGGCATAATAAGAGCCTTCAAAATGTATTACCGCGAAAGATTTTACCGTAAGATTTTGGAAGGCTATGAGTTAGACATACCATCTCCAGAAAAGATCATTGTTTTAGATGCTATCAATATGGCAGTGTCAGTGTTGAGATATTTTAGTTTTGATGAATTATGCCAAAACATTATCAACTTGTGTTATTGAAGCTAATTTACAGATAACAAGTTGAGGGGGAACGAAAGAACAAGTTGAGGGGGAACTCGCGAAATCGGGCGTAAGATGATCAAGATCGGACGAGGATCTGATTTAGACCGACGAGATCGGATGAGTTAGATGTGTTCGAAAGTTAAGCGATGAGTTTGGCAAAATCGGAAGAGAAAAAAGCTAAGCCGGTGATCGGAAGATCGGATGACCAGAAATGCACTGATCGGATGATCGGAAGAACAATGAAATGGATATGGTGATCGGAAGAGCGCATAAGATGATCGAAAAAACCGACGTAAGATCGAAGAAGGTTGCAGATCGGAAGAGGAGGCGAGATGAGACCGATCGAGATCGACGCGTGATCGAGATCGAGATATGAAGATGAAAGCGGATGATCAAGATCGAGGCGTGATTGAGATCAAATGTGCTAAACCGATATACTAAACCCTAATGTAATCGGGCTCGATGCTATCCCGAGATGTTGATCTAAAGATGTGTTGATCGATCGGTCGAAATCAGTCGATCAGAAAAGAAGAAATCGATAGCTTTGAAATAAAGTGACTGAAGGTCGATGTCTGAACCAGAGAATCGAACTCGGTCGGCTGAAGTGTCAAGATGCCCCGATCGTACAAGGTCCGGCCAAGAGAAGTCTGCTTTGAATCAAGAAACCCGAGACTCAAGATGTCACCCAGGACACCGAAGGCTCGAAGACAGACTGAAAGGCTCAAACAGACTGAAGGCTCGGATAGAATCGAAGATCCCGAGACTCGGAAGAATCTGAGGAATATAGTAGTTAGAATCGGTGGCGTGGACCAACGAGAGAGGAAGACAACCAAACTGAAAAAAAGGCAAGAAAGCTACATAATAGTATGGATTTGAATATGACTCCATCCAACGGTAACATTCAAATCCACACTATAAATACAAGATCTTCCATCAAATTAAGGGTGGATGCGTGGAGATTATAGCACGAGATTTCTGAGCCAAAGAGAGTTATACCCAAAGCATTCCCACCCTAGAACACAAGTCGTAGATATACAAATATGTTCAAGAGTGTTCTAGAACCCAATCTAAGCAACCCACGATGTATCCTAAGCTTAGAGAGAGATTTTCCCAACCTTAGCATTGAGGCTAAACAAATGTAAGGAAAATCTCAACCTAGTTGAAACCAAACAAACCTTACCCAAAATCGGTTAAGTTTGTAAGTGAGTGTGAACTCGGTAAACATCTAGCAATCCCGAAAGGGAGGGTAGACAATCCCGAGTGAGGGTGATAAGTCCCGATGGAGTGTGAACTCGGTAAACATCTGTAGGCAATCCCGTGGAGGGTGATAAGTCCCGAGGCGAACCCGAGAGGGTGATAAGTCCAGTTGGAAGGAATTTCCCTAGGAACAGGGAGAGTGGATGTAGGAGCTTGAGTCTCCGAACCACTATACTTTGTTGTGTTCTTTATTGCTTTATGTTCTTATATTGTCATATGCATTCAATTATAAGCAAAACACAACACATGAGCTCAATCAGTTCAAAAATCTGTAATCACCATTCCTTCACCCCTGTTTTTATATGCATTTTATGATTATTCCGCATTTCATGGGTTTTCCACCGGGCCTATCAATTGGTATCAGAGCAGGAGTTCTAAAGTTCAAAGTCAACACCTGAACTGATCTTTTTAAAAGAAAACCCGTTTCTTTGAAAATGCATATATTCAAATGTTTTGGCGTCATAATCAAAAAGGGGGAAATTGTTGAGATATTTTAGTTTTGATGAATTATGCCAAAACATTATCAACTTGTGTTATTGAAGCTAATTTACAGATAACAAGTTGAGGGGGAACGAAAGAGCAAGTTGAGGGGGGAACTCACGAAATCAGACGTAGATGATCAAGATCAGACGAGGCTGCAGACGAGACTGATTGAGATCAGATGAGTTAGATGAGTTCCGAGTTAACTGATGAGATGTGCAAAATCAGAAGAGAAGAAAAACTAAGCCAACTGATCAGAAGATCAGATGACGAAATGAACGATCGGATGATCGGAAGAACAATTGAGTGATATGGTGATCGGAAAAGCGGCATAAGCCGATCGGAAAAGAAACCCGACGGAAGATCGGAAGAGAAGGTTGCAGATCGGAAGAGGAGCGGATGAGACCGGTCGAGATCGACGCGTGATCGAGATCGAGATATGAAATGAGCGGATGATCAAGATCGGGACGTGATTGAGATCAGATGTGCTAAACTGATATGCTAAACCTAATGTACTGACCGATGCTATCCTGAGATGTTGATCTAAAGATGTGTTGATCTGATCAGTCGAGCTAATCAGATCAGGCAAAGAAGAAATCAGATAGCCTGAGTCAAAGTGACTTGAAGGTCGGGATGTCTGAATTCAGAGAATCGAACTCGGTCGGCCGAGTGTCAAGATGCTGATCGATAAGGTCCGCCAAGAGAAGTCTGGCTGAATCAAGAAACACGAGACTCAAGATGTCACCGGACATCAAGGCTCGAGATGAACTGAAGGCTCAAAACGGACACGAAGGCTCGGATAGAATCGAAGATCCCGAGACTCGGAAGAATCGAGGAATATAGCCAGATTAGAATCGGTGGCGTGGACCAATGAGAGGAAGACAACCAGACTGAAAAAGCTGCAAGAAGCTACATAATAGTATGGATTTGAATATGACTCCATCCAACGGTAACATTCAAATCCACACTATAAATACAAGATCTTCCATCAAATTAAGGGTGGATGCGTGGAGATTATAAAGACGAGATGCCTCTGAGCCAAAGAGAGTTATACCCAAAGCATTCCCACCCTAGAACACAAGTCAGTAGATATACAAATATGTTCAAGAGTGTTCTAGAACCCAATCTAAGCAACCCACGATGTATCCTAAGCTTAGAGAGATTTTTCCCAACCTTAGCATTGAGGCTAAACAAATGTAAGGAAAATCTCAACCTAGTTGAAACCAAACAAACCTTACCCAAATCATCGGTTAAGTTTGTAGGTGAGTGTGAACTCAGTAAACATCTAGCAATCCCGAAAGGGAGGGTAGGCAATCCCAGTGAGGGTGATAAGTCCCGATGGAGTGTGAACTCATTAAACATCAGTAGGCAATCCCGTGGAGGTGATAAGTCCCAGGCGAAGGAGAGGGTGATAAGTCCATTGGAAGGAATTTCCCTAGGCGGGGAGAGTGGATGTAGGAGCTTGAGTCTCCGAACTACTATACTTTGTTGTGTTCTTTATTGCTTTATGTTCTTATATTGTCATATGCATTCAATTATAAGCAAAACACAACACATGAGCTTAAAATGCAAAAATCTGTAATCACCATTCCTTCACCCCTGTTTTTATATGCATTTTATGATTATTCCCCATTTCATGGGTTTTCCACCGGGCCTATCAGTCAGCTTTGACCGAAAATGTTCATCAAGAAGCAATAGCAAATTGCTTTCGACACTGCAAAATTCGCTCGGAAAATCAAAGCGACTCAAGTGCAAATGATGCAACTCCTGGAGAAGACATTCGTGAGCTTGAGAATTTGATCACCGGTATGCAATATCACCACAAAATGGATGTGAATCAATTGCTCGACTTTCCGGGTGAAAATAATCAATGTCACGAAGTTCAGAGTCTAGAAGAGATAGTAGCCGATATCATTCATAATCCGGAAGATGATGAAGCAGAGGATGATTCAATAGCTTTGGAACGGTCACTCTAAAAGAAGCATTGCAAGCATCAACAACTCTTCATAAGTTTTTGTTGCAGTACGAGAAGACAACGCCACAACTATTGGGTGCAGTAAGGAGATTTAAAGATGAGATCAACATAGATTTGAAGTTCAAGAAAAAATAAGTTACAGTAGATTCTTATTTTACTAAGTTGTCTTAAGAATATTCAAGTGCATCATATATATGTATATGAATTATTTTTAATAATTATTAATTTATAGTTTCGTTGGGACCAATATATATACACTGGGATCTCAAAAAAATATTATCTTATAATTTTATTGATTGGATCCCAAATTTGTACTGGTCCCAACTAGGGACCGGACAAATTATTAATTTTAGTGAGGTTATTAATTTATCGAGTATTAATTTAACGATGTTTTACTGTATAATTATTTTAAATATTGATGATTAGGAAGCATTGTTTAAAAATGTGTTGTAGATATGTAGTTGGCAGCTTGACTACAGGTATGCTGGCAATCGTGTATCCATACATTAATTTTAGACACTAAATCAGTGCCCACATGGTTTTTATGACATTCAATTTTTTCTTAAAAAAATGAATTATGAGCCAGGCGGCAAAAAAAGATTCAAACCATTATGTCTAGTTATTGACGCGTTGGAATATAATTTTACATTCACGTTAATAATTAGTTGTCATGTATATTGTTTCAAGAATCGATCTCATCTGATCAAGTAATGCAGCTCTCGCATTGTAAACGGCTGGCATATATCCTTTTAACGCCGTAAAAAAAATAAAGAATTGCAAGAAAATAAAAAATACGTACTAATTTTTTTAAATAGCTATGCAATTTTCCAATAATAACAATTAGGCCCTTAAAAATTATTTAATTTGTGTACATATAATTAAAGTTGTAAATTAAACCAATGAAATCAAGTGTCCGAGTGGTTGAGCGCCCGCCCTGTCGCCCAACCAACCCGGGTTCGATCCTTATTGGGAGCGAAATTCACAAATTTAATTTGCAGGCCTGAGAACCCTTATATACCATGTGGTTTGGTGGTAATAGAGGTTCGCGGCTCGGGTGTGGTTCGTCGCCTGCTTAGGCCACCTAGCGGCGCAGGTTCAAACCACCAGAGCCATTTAAAAAAAAAATTACGAATTTGAGACGGTTTTTCCGTCTCAAATATCCGTCAATTTTTTTATAAATATTAATTTTGAGACGGTGTAGAGACAGTTTTTCCGTCTCGTCTCAGATTTGGGACGAATTTGAGATGGTTTTAACCGTCCCAAATTTGAGACGGAAATTTGAAAACCGTCTCTAAATTTGAGACGTCTGGGGACGGAAAAAAACCGTCTCAAATCAGTATCAAATAGGGTTTTGAGACGATTTTTCCGTCCCTAAAACCGTCTCTAAAACACATTTTTTTTGTAGTGGTTATTACTATATCATTATCATAATATTATCATTATTACTACAACTACTATTAACTTATAAATCTCCTCAATCTAGCCAACCACGTGTATAAGCCTAGTGTTAATCACTTCTCTCGTGTAAATTAAATTTTTAAAAGTGAAATTTATCCCGTGTGTATTTTGGAATATCGACAACAAATTGTCTCTTCGGACAATTTTCTAAGAGTTTTTCTTTTCTAGCTTTTATCCATTTTTATCAATAATTTGAGTGTATTTGTTCTCTTTCCTTAATAAACTTGCAGTCCACCATTTCGCATATATTTTGTTGTTAGCGTATAAATATTGATTTTTTTTCTTTTTATAATTAGTGATTAATTTTGAGAGATCAATTTAAGTCAAAGAAGTAGGCTCTCCAATCAACTAGACGACGAATTAGATCATAATGAAAGGAAATTCTTTCCTATTCAAGAGTTTTCCTTCTACATATATCATTTTACCATTTTGATCAGATTGAAAATTCAAATGAATTTCTCTCTTTCCTTAAATAAACTAGCACCTTTGTTAGTTGTACAAAATTTAGAAAATATGTCATAATTTCTAACTTATCTTCGTTAATTTCATTAATCAAGGGCAATCTTGTCATTATATATGTACCACTTTTTAATGCCACAAGAAAAAAAATATTTATTTTTAAGTACGTTCCCGTGAAAGTTGTTCATAATATGAAATTGATAGTATGCATTACACTTATAAATTAACATCATTACACTTATCAATTGAACTCATTACACTTAAAATTTTTGATTATAGTATTAAATGTTGTTGATATTAATTTATAGGAATAACGGTATTATTTTATAAGCATAATAATACCAATTTTATATTTATGAATAAATTTCATTGGAAAATTTGTGTTTATTTTTAAACGGAGTGATAAATAATTCGAGTTGCATACAATACAAACTATCAATCTAGAAGAAAAACTTTTTACAAATCCAAATATCATTATTTCTCGTTAATCCTTTTTCCAATGAGAATACTAATGGGATTTGGAATTTAGAACAATATACGTATAAAATTATGGAAATAAAGAAATTGAACGCGTTGGAACAATATTAATTTTGAAATCATTGCAGTAGAGAAAGATTATTGGATTTGTACATTGATCACTAGTTTCCCAGTCATTGTAGTTCGTGAATTTTGTGTCAATTCAGGGCATTTCTAATAATTTTGTTCCATATATTCTCCTCTGGAAAAAAATTTAATTTTGATCACTAAAGTTTACCTTTTCACAATTTTGATCACCCAAGTTTATCCACTTTCAAAATTGGTCACCAAAGTTCATTTTTCCTCTCACATTAGGTCTTATCATCAGTCAACCCGTCTTTGACTGACGGAATCAACGAAAAAAAGCGCGAATTCATTCATAACACCACCAAATCGAAATTCCAGCCTCTTTTCTCCTTTTACAAAATCCCTAATTTCTAATTTCAGTCTCTCTCTTCCCCCCAGCGATAATTCCAGTGATTCTCCCGATGGTAATTTCAGTCTCTCTCTTCCCCAGCGATAATTTCAGCCCCTCTCTTCCCCCAGCGATTCTGATTGTTAATGGCGAGATGGGAAAATTTTGAGTCTGCACCCCAATACGGTAAACTTTCGATTCTGATTAACAATTTATACTGATTCAAGTTTGTCGCACGAGTGATTGGTTGAGTTTCAAAATTTCAATAGAATTCTTCACACACAAAGTTTCAAATGATTATGGAATTTTAATATAATTCTGATAATTTTTTTTTTTTGCAGATCCAAAAAATGAACCAACCATTTTTACGTTAAAATTTTTTCATGGTGGTAGAATGAACTTTGAAGGTTGTAGTAGAAATTATGATGGGGAGACTGTAGATTATTTTGACTATGTTGATAGTGATATGCTTGAGTTAATTGAATTGCATGATTTTGCTAATCAATTAGGATATGATGAAAAAAAAATAGTGTTTTGGCATCAATTTGGGATGAATTTGCGCACTGGTGGCAGAGTGTTCAATTTTGATAGTATTGTGTGTTCATTGGTGAATCATCTGAATAAGGATAGAGAGACCTTGGTGAATGAGGTATTGAATGCAACACGTACATGATACACCACCATCTTAAATTCAAGAACCATAAATTAGTGTTTCACCAATAAAATATACCTTTGATTGTAGATAAAGAGCTTGATTGACAATGAAAATTGGACAAAAATAGAGTTTCAAGAAAGAGGGGAAATGGGTTGACAAATTTGAGGTTAGTCTTTATAACCCTAAATGAATTCGTGCTTTTTCTAGTTGATTCCGTCAGTCAAAGACGGGTTGACTGACGGCAGGACCTAATGTGAGAAGAAAAATGAACTTGGGTGACCAATTTTAAAAGTGAGTAAACTTGAGTGACCAAAACTGTAAAAAAGTAAACTTTAGTGACCAAAATTAGATTTTTCCCATTCTCCTCTACTTAAAAATCTTTCATCCGTGCAGTCCTTAAAAATAATTTCAATTGGTTCTTGAAAGACAACATGAAACCAATCAAATACAACCCATATCAAAATCCAACTCCATAAAATAAGTTAATTTGGGCTCTTACGGACCCCCAGCATCTGCCGTCCAATTATACAGCCCAATATAAACTAATACTATTGTACTCAAGTTCCTTTTATTTTTCTAAGTATGGATTACGCATAATGTGAAGATGATTTTTGAAAAAAAATAAAATAGATACACATAATTATTAAGATCTTTAGTAAACAGTACGTTCTTTTAAGATTGTAAATTGTAATATTGAAAAAAAAAAAACTCATGTATTCAATTGTTATTTACATTTTCATCGGATCTTGTATGCATCAAGTGTATCGTGTACTCACTTGCATTATTTAATTAATATTAGTTAGATAAAAAAAAGTTATAAAAAATACCAGACAATGAAGAAAGTTTGGATATTTTATTTTCCCATCGATCGAACACAATGAATAGTTTTCAATTGCTAAATTTCATGAAAATTCATTACTAAAAATAAAGTAATATTAGGATCTTGGATTTATGATTGAGTTCCATTTGCATCTCAAATTGTTTCTAAGAAATTATAAAGGTTTTTGATTCAATTCCATCACCGGAAGAAAAGGTTCAAAGCACTTAAGAGAGAAAAATCTGCATTTGGGTGTGTTAAGAAGATTTCCATATGCCTTTTATTGTAAAATATGGGTGTACTTTTTACACCGTACCACGTTTAAAACTAATAATGATAAATGAAAAAGCTCATACTATTAAGTAAAAAAAATTAATACATTTAACACGTCATAGGAAAAAAAAAATTAGCAATTCTTAAATAGTTATAAGTGTTGATTTTATATTAATTTAAATATAAATAATATTTTTTAGTAATTAAATTTATTGAAAAAATCTTTTAGTTAAAATTTTGAGTGTTAAAAGTAAACAAAAAATTTAATTTTTGATTAGGACTTGTGTTAGACCATCTTACGGAGAGACGAAAGATTTTAATATTTTGAAAGGAGTGTGTGTTAATTGTGTTAGTTTTTGAATCGTGTGAGAAAATTTCACACATATTTAATATGGCCTTAATTCAACATCACTCTTAAATAAAAATGTAGATCATGTCTAATTATTTTATAATTGGAACCTTATTGTGAGGGTAAAGAAGGCTTTTCAGCTTGATTAGCTAAGATCACTTTTACACTAACTCTTCTACGAATTTGGATCATTTATTGTACAAGATAATCCAGCGCTATAAAATTGTACGTTTTTATTGTAAATTTTTTATCCGTTCTATATATAGTAAATCAAAATACACAATAAATCCATACGGTTTTATTATACAAGACGGTCTTGTACAATACTCGACCCAACACCCTCTACTGTGTGAGATCAATATAAAGATAACTTATAAGTTAGGAAAATTAATAACATTTTTTTAAAAAAAAAGAGCTTTCATATTCATTATTAATTCGTAAAATAATTTTTGGTTACATTGATGGAAATTTAGATATAATATGATCTTTCATCAATCAGAATCTGATTAATTTTAACAAGGTTTACTGCAAATACAACAACGCATAAGTCCTTAACAATCGCCATTAGGATATCCTTCATTTTCGCATACAGTCTTGCAATTGGCTTCGTTGAAACATAGTCCTTTGAAAGTTGAACTCGGTGATTCACAAATCCTCGCCAAGCTTCCCTCTGCAAATACTTCAAATATCATTTATTAACATCCGTAAAATTTTTATCACATATATACACATGTATCTACCGTTAATGCGTCAAAATCATAAGATGAATGAGATGGATCGAAATTAATTTAAATCTATTAATCATTCATATTCGATACGTAACAGGTAAATTGATTATCATGTGTTGTTAAAAAAAATGAAATCGATCTTACGTATACATATAATCACAAACAATATGAAGTTCAATTTCTTAATAATAAGAGATCTCGCTACGTAAGTCAATTATTTTTGTTTTGAGTTATGAGGGATTGTGTGGGCGTTTAAAAAACATGTACTTATACACAGAAAATGACAAAATAATGTACAATTTAAATAAAAAATATTTAAGCTGCTATGTGCTTGAGAAATGATAAATTAACATACGAGATGCAATCATCAACACCAAAAGCATCGCGATACCAATGAAAGATCTAGTATTCTCCATTATTAAAATAGTATATTTTTCTTACACAGAGACGAACATATGTTGTACAATATATATAGAAAATTAAATAGAAAATGCCTAATTATAAATGTAGATAAAAATATTCAAGAGTAAGATTCTATCTACATATTATTAGAAGGTCTAATAACTTATAAGTTTTAATATGTAAAAGACAAAGTACACTATCCGAGGACATAAAAATTTAATACAGAGATCCAACTACTAAAATTTATACTAATAAAATACGCAACAAGGGCGCGACTAAATCCATCTAATATTTTTATTTATACATATCCAAATTGTTAAATGCACTCTATAGAAAATAAGAAAAAAATTCATGTGAGATATCCACTAGTTAGACTTTTATACCCATTAATTTATTTATAAAATAAAAATAAGTTAAAACAAATTCTCCTCTCAAACCATACAATTTTTTGCTACAATAAGAGTAAAAGAAAGATAAAAAAAGTGATAAAAAAATCCCGACAATGAAGAAAATTTGGATCTTTTATTTTCCCATCGAACATAATGAATAGTTTCAATTGCTTAATTTCATGCAAATTCATGACCAAAAAATAGTAATATTATGATTTTTGGTTTATGATTGAGTTCCATTTGCATCTCAAATTGTTTCTAAGAAATTATAAAGGTTTTTGATTCAATTCCATCACCGAAACACGAAGTTCAAAGCACCTAGGAGGGAAAAATCTACATTTGAGTGTGATAAGAAGATTTCCATAAATTTTATTGTAACATATGGGTGAACTATTTACACCATACCACGTTTAAAACTAATAATGATAAATAAAAAACCTCACACAATTTAGTAAAAAAAATTAATACTCATTTATATCATATAATTGATTTTTTTATTACATTTAACATGTCATTGGGAAAAAAGGAAATATATTAGCAATTCTTAAATAGTTATAAATGTTGATTTTATATTAATTTAAATATTAATTATATTTTTTAGTACTTAAATTTATTGAAAAAATCTTTTAATTAAAATTTTGAGTGTAAAAAGTAAACAAAAATTTTAATTTTTGAGTAGGACTTGTGTTAGACCATCTTACAGAGAGATTCATATTTTGGAAGGAGTGTGTTTTAATTGTGTTAGTTTGTGAATCGTGTGAGACAATTTCACACATATTTAATATGACCTTAATTTAACATCACCCTTAAATATACATGTAGATCATGTCTTATTTTGTAACTAGAACTTTATTGTAGGGGCAAAGAAGGCTTTTCAGCTTAGCTAAGATCACTTTTACACTAACTCTTCTACGAATTTGGAACATGTACTGTGCAAGATCATCAAACGCTATAAAACTGTACGTTTTTTTGTAAATTTTTTATCCGTTCTATATATAGTAAATAAAAACACACAATAAATCCATATGGTTTTAGTATACAAGATGATCCTGTACAATACACGGCCCAAAACCCTCTTCCGTGAGAGATCAATATAAAGATCACTTATAAGCTAGGAAAATTAATAACATTAAAAAAAAAAAAAAGATTCCTTATTCATTACTAATTCGTAAAATAATTTCCCATTACAATGATGGAAATTTAAATATAATATGATCTTTCATCAATCAGAATTTGATTAATTTTAACAAGGTTTACTGCAAATACAACGACGCCTAAGTCCTTGACAATCGCCGTTAGGATACCCTTCATTTTCTCAAACAGTCTTGCAATTGCCTTCGTTGAAACATAGTCCTTTGAAAGTTGAACTCGGTGATTCACAAATCCTCGCGCAAGCTTCCTTCTGCAAATTCGTCAAATATCATTTATTAACATCAGTAAATTTTTTATCACATATATACACATGTATATACTATGCACCAATGTTAATTTTTGTGGCTACCGTTAATGCATCAAAATCATAAACGAACGAGATGGATCAAAATTAATTTAAATCTGATAATCATTCATATCGATACGTAATAGGTAAATTTATTAACATGTGTTGTTAAAAGAAAATAAAATCGGTCTTACGTATACTTATAAACACAAACAAAATATGATGTGCGATTCTTAATAATAAGAGATCTCACTACGTAAGTCAATTATTTTTGTTTTGAGTCACGTGGGATTGCGAGGGTGTTTCAAAAACACATACTTATACATATAACATAACAAAATAATGTACAATTTAAATAATTTTAACACTTAAATAAAAATATTCAAACTGCTATGTGCTTCTTGAGAAAAAATAAATTAACATATGAGATGCAAACATCAACACCAATAGCATCGCGATACCAATGAAATATCTAGTATTCTTCATTATTAAAATAATATATTTTTCTTACATGGAGAAGAACATATGTTGTACAATATATATATTTAAGAGTAAGATAAAAGTATAAATGCCTAAGTATATCTTGAGAAAATTAAATAGAAAATAATATATCTTGAGAAAATTAAATAGAAAATGCCTAAGTATAAAATTAAATAGAAAATGCCTAAGAATAAATGAAGATAAAAGTATTTAAGAGTAAGATTCTATCTACATATTATTAGAAGGCCTAATAACTTATAATTTCCCAAGTTTTCATATTTAAAAGACATAGTACACTATCCACGGACATAAAAATTTAATACATAGATCCTACTACTAAAATTTATAATAAAAATACACAACAATTAAAAAAAATTTAAATTATAATAATTTTGATAAAGTCAAGGGTGCGACTAATTCTATCTAATATTTTTATTTATACATATCCCAATTGTTAAATGTACTCTATAGAAAATAAGGAGAAAAAATAATGTTAGATATCCACTAGTTAGACTTTTATACCCATTTATTTATAAAATAAAGACAATTTAAAACAAATTCTCCTCTCAAGCCATACAATTTAATTTTTGCTACAATAAATGAGTAAAGGAAAGATAAAAAAGTGATTTTTTTTTTTTAAAAAAATTGATAAAAAAGTGAAAAAAATCCCGACAATGTAGAAAATTTGGATCTTCTATTTTCCCATAGATCACAATGAATAGTTTCAATTGCTTTATTAAATTAATGATTAAAAATAAAGTAATATTATGATTTTTGGTTTATGATTGAGTTCCATTTGCATCTCAAATTGTTTCTAAGAAATTATATAGGTTTTTGATTCAATTCCATCAGCAGAAGAGGGAAAATTTCATATTACATCCTGTAACATTGACCCATTCCAAAATAAATCCTTCATGTTTCTGCTTTATTATTTTTGATCTTAAGTGTAAGAATTTCATCCTTTTCTGACCAATGTTGGTCCTAGGGTGTACGATTTTCATCCTTTATGTTTCTACTTTATCATTTTTAGTCCTAGGGTGTAGGATTTTCATAATTTTTTGACCAATTTAGGTCCTTTTTAGTGTGGCTTTCCGGCCATTTTAAAATTTTTCAACGAAAAAGGACCAAAATTGGTCAAAAAAGGATGAAAATCGTACACATAGGACCAAAAATGATAAAACAAAAACATAAAGGATTTATTTTGGAATGGTCCAAACTTACAGAACGTAAAATGAAATATTCCCCACCGGAAGACGAGGTTCAAAGCACTTAGGAGATAAAAATCTGCATTTGAATGTGATTAGAAGGTTTTCATTACCTTTTTATTATAACATATGGGTGAACTATTTAGGGTGAACTATTTACACCACACCACGTTTAAAATTAATAATGATAAATGAAAAAGCTCATACAATTCAGTAAAAAATACTCATTTATATCATGTAATTGATTTTTTTATTACATTTAACAAATCATTGGAAAAAAAAAGAAATATATTAGCAATTCTTAAATACTTATAAGTGTTGATTTCATATTAATTTAAATAGTAATTATATTTTTTAGAACTTAAATTTTTTGAAAAAAACTTTTAATTAAAATTTTGAGTGTAAAAAGTAAAAAAAAATTAATTTTTGAGTACGACTTGTGCTGGACCATCTTACGGAGAGATTATTATTTTGGAAGGAGCGTGTGTTAATTTGTTAGTTTGTGAATAGTGTGAGACAGTTTCACACATATTTAATATGGCCTTAATTTAATATTAGTTTTAAATAAAAATGTAGATCATGTCTTATTTTGTAACTAGAACCTTATTGTAGGGGTAAAGAAGACTTTTCAGCTTAGTTAAGATCACTTTTACACTAACTTCTCTACGAATTTGGAACATGTACTGTACAAGATCATCTAGCGCTATAAAAATGACTTTTTTATTGTATGTTTTTTATCCGGTCTATATATAGTAAATCAAAACACACAATAAATCCGTACGGTTTTATTATACAAGATGATCCTGTACAATACACGACCCAAAACCCTCTTCTGCGAGAGATCAATATCAAGATCACTTATAAGCTAGGAAAATTAATAACATTTTTTTTGAAAAAACAGAGCTTCCTCATTCATTATTAAATCGTAAAATAACTTTTAATTACATTGATGGAAATTTAAATATAATATGATCTTTCCTCAATCAGAATCTGATTAAATTTAACAAGGTTTACTGCAAATACAATGACGCCTAAGTCCTTGACAATCACCGTTAGGATACCCTTCATTTTCGCAAACAGTCTTGCAATTGCCTTCGTTGAAACATAGTCCTTTGAAAGTTGAACTCGGTGATTCACATATCCTCGCCAAGCTTCCCTCTGCAAATTTGTTAAATATCATATATTAACATCGGTAATTTTTTTTTATCACATATATACACATGTATATACTATGCACCCATGTTAATTTTTGTGCCTAGCGTTAATGCGTCAAAATCGTAAGACGAATGAGATGAATTAAATTAATTTAAATATGTTAATCATTTATATCGATACGTAAATAGGTAAATTGATTAACAGAAAATGAAATCGATCTACGTATACGTATAAACACAAACAAAATATGATGTGTGACTTCTTAATAATAACTGATCTCACTTCGCAAGTCAATTATTTTTATTTTGAGTCACGAGGGATTGCAAGAATGTTTAAAAAAAACCACCGGGCATCGAGATCAAATCCAGAGCTCAAACCTAGATTGTGCGTGATCTTTAAACGAGAACATAACAAAATAATGTATAATTTTAATAATTATAACACTTAAATAAAAATATTTAAACTGCTATGTGCTTGAGAAAAGATAAATTAACATACGAGATGCAAACATCAACACCAAAAGCATCGCGATACCAATGAAAGATCTAGTATTCTCCATTATTAAAATAGTATATTTTTCTTACAAGGAGAAGACCATATGTTGTACTTTATATATATCTTGATAAAATTAAATAGAAAATGCCTAATTATAAATGAAGATAAAAGTATTCAAAAGTAAGATTCTATCTACATATTATTAGAAGCTCTAATAACTTATAGTTTCCCAAGTTTTCATATGTAAAAGACATAGTACACTATCCACGGACATAAAAAATTAATATAGAGATCCAACAACTAAAATTTATAATAAAAATACTCAAAAATTAAAATAAAATCTTAAATTATAACAATTTCGAAAAAAGTCAAGGGTGCAACAAAATCCATCTAATATTTTTATTTATACATATCCCAATTGTTAAATGTACACTATAGAAAATAAGGAAAAAAAAATCATGTTAGATATCCACTAGTTAGACTTTTATACCTATTTATTTATAAAATAAAGATAAGTTAAAACAAATTCTCCGCTTAAACCATACAATTTTTTGCTACAATAAATGAGTATAGGAAAGATAAAAAAGTGATTTTTTTTTTTAGAAAACTGATAAAAAAGTGATAAAAAATCCCAATAATGTAGAAAATTTGGATCTTTTATTTTCCCATCAAACATAATGAATAGTTTTAATTACTCAATTTCATGCAAATTCATGAATAAAAATAAAGTAATATTATGATTTTTGATTTATGATTGAGTTCCATTTGCATCCCAAATTGTTTTTAAGAAATTATGAAGGTTTTTGATTCAATTCCATCACGGAAGACGAGGTTTAAAGCACTTAGGAGAGAAAAATCTGCATCTGAGTGTGATCAGAAGGTTTTCATTACCTTTTATTGTAACATATGGGTGAACTATTTACACCACACCACGTTTAAAACTAATATTGACAAATGAAAACGCTCATAAAATTCAGTAAAAAAAATTGATACTAATTTATATCATGTAATTGATTTTTTTATTACGTTTAACAAATCATTGGAAAAAAATAAATTAGCAATTCTTAAATAGTTATAAGTGTTGATTTCATATTAATTTAAATAGTAATTATATATTTTAGAACTTAATTTTTTTGAAAAAAACTTTTAATTAAAATTTTGAGTGTAAAAAGTAAACAAAAATTTTAATTTTTGAGTAGGACTTGTGCTGGACCATCTTATGGAGAGATTATTATTTTTGAAGGAGTGTGTGTATATTTGTTAGTTTTTGAATCGTGTGAGACAGTTTCACACATATTTAATATGACCTTAATTTAATATCGCTCTTAAATAAAAATGTAGCTAATGTCTTATTTTATAACTAGAACCTAATTGTAGGGGTAAAGAAGACTTTTCCGCTTAGTTAAGATCACTTTTACACTAAATCTTCTACGAATTTGGAACATGTACTGTACAAGTTCATCAAGCGCTATAAAATTGACTTTTTTATTGTAAATTTTTTATCCGGTCTATATATAGTAAATCAAAACAAACAATAAATCCGTACTGTTTTTGTAACTCCCTGATTTTTAATTAAGTTAGTTATTAATATTATGTATTCACGAGACGCTACTCAATTGAAATAATGCAACCATAAAAAAATATTCGATAAGAAATCAAAATGTATTTTTTTTATATTTTATTTTATTATTATTATTATTATTATCTATTTATTTATTTATTTTAGTAAATTAATTATCATGTAATTAATATTTAATAAAAATTTAACAACAATATTATAAAGGTGCAGCAAAATTTATTTAAATATTTCATAATATCCATATGAAAATATGGTATGAATTCTTTTAGCATTACAATAAGCAAATTAACTTAAATAATTCTATTCTTTTATTTCTTGGCCTTAACATCATGGATCATCCTTCCTTGTCAAACTCATGATCTGAAAAATGGTAAAATAATTGGTGTGAGTATGTGAAAAACACTCAGTGAGATAACTTCATAATTGCACAAATTAAATAATAAAATGTAAATAATATAAGTAGTGTAGGCTGAGGCCTAAGTAATGGTGCTGGTTGAACTAGACTGAGTATAATGATTCCGCATTGGTAGAGCCAAACTATCAGAAATGTAAATGGTGCTGGCTGGGCCAGTCTTAGTATAATGAATCAGTGTCGACATAGCCAGACTGTCGAAAATGTAACTGTAGTGATGCTGTCTGGGCCAGACTTGAAATAATTATAATAGCGCTGACTGGACCAGACTTGACATAATATAATGGTGCTGGCTGTGCCAGACTTAACATAATATAATAGTGCTGGCTGTGCCAGACTTAGAGTAATGAATCCGTGTTGGCATAGCCAAACTGACGTAAATAATTATAATGATGCTGGCGAGGCCAGACTTAATTATATTAAAAACATAATGAAATATTAATAAGTTAATTATAACAATTGTATTGTATAAAACTCAATAAAGAGTTGAAGTAAAATCCCCATCTTAAGGGATGTGGCGTATTAATTACGAGTTCTCTTAACCTTCCAAACCTACAAAGTAGTTTTTTTTAAAAAAATATGTAAGTAATTATTAAAATTATTTATTAAGTTATTTGTATTTAAATGGATGTAAAATGAGAGTTTTATGACTTAATTAAGGCTAGGGGCAAAATTGTAATTTTAAAGAAATATTCACTGCTCATATTTATTATCAACATGTAGGGTTTTAAATTTAGGATCATTTGCCGCTTGTTTGGGTTGAATCGGATGTAAAACAAAGATTTTACGAGCATTTAAAATGTAGGGGCTAAACTGTAAATTTTGGAAGGTTTGACTGACTAAATTTTTAATTGACCAGGACTTAATTGAAGTTTTCAAATTTTTTCAATTTAACCCTTACTATTCATCTAATTCTCTCTAACACCCCCTATACTTCCAAGCAAATAACAAAATGACCCTTCCCGGAGTTTTACAACTCCGATTGACAAACGGAAAACACCGCTGGAATCCTCACGACACAAGGAACAGTCTACACCTAAAATTCGAGCAAAAGTGACACTTTAAAATTTTCCGGAATTCGAGTTACAGACGCTGCATACTTTCTTTTCGTGAAAAATTTCAGTTTTTCCGGCGAGGCTCCATCCCTCTCCGTTCTTTGACTCAAAGGCAAGACGTTAACCCCCTTAAACGCCACTACCCATGAACGACCTCAGTTACTCTAATCTTTCATATTTTCGAAACAACACACCCATCTACACAACACGATGCCGACATCGGAGGTACATATACCTCCTTTCATGCCTGTTACTATCTAATACAACGTAAAAATGCTCCTCTAACCTTTATACATGACTGAACAGTGCTTAAAGAAAATGAAATAAGAGTTTTGGAAATTTTCGATTTTCCGACGGATTAAAATGCTAAATTTTAACATAATTTACACGGTGATTAGAGGGTCGGTTGTACGATTCGAAGGTGTATCGATGATCTATGCTACGAGGGGATCACAGGGATGTCAAAAAAAGATTAATCGGCTTATCGAAAAGTGATGACGGCAAATGATTAAGTAGGATGGTTGAGCTGTGAACATATGAGTAGACCATCTGTGAACATATGAGTAGCGAAAGGGGTGTGTGATGGTCCGTTTATGGAACTTACACAGGTGATGAATGGAGTAAGGAAGAAGAAGATGAAAGTTTATTATTATTATTTATTTATTTCTAAATATAGAAACTTTCATGGATTTGAATTCTTACCTATGCAGCTTTATTTTTCATTGTCTACACAAATGTAAAGCTTCCTATTTATAGAGAAGTTAAATACTACTACAATTATTATCCTGTAGACCTATCCTAACAGCTATTAGTATTTTAATATAAGTGTGTGGTTAAAAGTTTTGATGTGTAGATCACAAGAATCTTACTTGCCTCCTGCAAGTCTTGTAGGTGAAGCTTGCAACAGTAATTGCCAAGTCTTGTAGATGAAGTTTGCAATAGGTATGTATCCATACTTAATATATATATATTGCTTAAGCATTTTCTTTATTTATTAACTCAACTACACGCAAGTAGTATACACATATATATATATATATCTAATTTATTTTTAAGCTTTATTTTGGTGTGTTATATTCTGTCCCACTACGAAAAAATTTCGCCCTCGAAATTATAATTACCATGATAATGAAGGTTGGGATATTTTGCTAAAATTTTATCTTCTCGTTCCCACGTCGTTTCCTCTCGACCATGCCTATTCCACTGCACCTTAATTAAGACAATGTCGCGATTTCACAATTTCTTTTTTTTCCTATCAAGTATAGCTATCGGGGTTTCTTCATACGTCAAGTTATTATCAATTTGTATCACTTCTTGATTAATGACGTGGCTTGGATCAGGTACATATTTTCGGAGCATGGATATGTGAAACACGTTGTGTACCCCATCGAGCTCCGACGGTAGAGCTAATCGATAGGCTAGTTCACCTACTCGTTCCAATATCTCATACGGCCTTATAAACCTTGGTCTCAACTTCCCTCGTGTTCCAAAATGGATGACACCCTTTGTTGGTGATACTTTTAAGAATACTTTATCTCCAACCTCGAATTTCAAATCCTTGCGCCGTTTGTCTGCATACGACTTTTGTCTGTCTTGAGCCGCCCGTATTCTTTCTCTTATTTTCATGATCACTCCTGCAGTCTCTTCTACCAATTCGGGGCCCAAGACTTTCTTTTCTCCAACTTCATCCCAATATAGAGGTGATCTGCACTTTCTTCCGTAGAGTGCTTTATAAGGCGCCATACCAATTGTTGCTCGGTAGCTATTGTTGTAAGCAAATTCAACCAAAGGTATGAATTTCTCCCAGTTTCCACCAAAATCAAGGGTACATGCTCTCAACATGTCTTCCAACATTTGTATGGTTCTTTCTGACTGTCCGTCTGTTTGAGGATGAAATGCAGTGCTGAAATTTAACTTAGTTCCCATGGAAATCTGTAGGCTACGCCATAATTTTGATGTAAAACGTGTATCTCTATCTGACACTATTGAGACGGGTACTCCGTGCAATCTGATAACCTCCTCCAAGTATATTTGTGCCAACTTATCTAACCCGAAAGTCATTTTAATTGGTAAAAAGTGGGCTGATTTTGTTAGTCAATCGACTACAACCCATACGGCTTCATTTCCTCGGTTTGACCTTGGTAAGCCTACCACAAAGTCCATAGCTATGTGCTCCCATTTCCATTCAGGAATCTCGAGTGGCTTGAGTAATCCTGAGGGTCGTTGGTGTTAAACTTTCACACTGGCCGTGGTCATGCATTTCTGAACGAAGGCTCCAATATTCCCTTTCATGTTTCTCCACCAGAATATTTTCTTTAGGTCTCGATACATCTTTGTTCCTCCTGGATGAGCAGTATAAGGAGTACAATGACTTCTTGTAGGTCCCGAACGGGTTTTGTGAGGGCAGAAGTCTAGAGGGGGGGGTGAATAGACGAAAACTTTTTTCGTATGCGGATCGGTGTGATTTGATTTGCTCGATCAGTGCTAGTGAGTGTCGGTTTGGATGATGTTCAACCTTCTTGAGTGCCCGAGGCGGTCGGTTTGATATCGGTCGATTTTAAGCGAGAGTGCGGAAGCTTGTAAATACCCGTGTGAAAAACCAGTTTTATCAATTCAGATTCTTAAGTCAGTTTTCAACCAGCTGACTAAGGTGTCAACCTGATCAGATCAGTTGCTTGGTGTAGACTGAGCTTAACTTAGAATATATATGCACTTTTAAACTCAGTTGTGTGAATAGTGTAAAGCAATAAAGAAAGCAAGTAAATGCACACAAGATTTTTATAGTGGTTCAGACGAAACCCGTCTTACATCCACTCTTCCCTGAACACATGGGCAACTTAACCGAACTTAACCGAACTTAACTGACTGGACTTAGTTTTATGTGTTAGTCCAACACTCAACAAATGTTTATCGAGTTCACACTCAACCGAACCAGAAATCAGAAAACTAGAATCCCTAGTCTGAAATCTTGCGGTAACAAACTTAACCTAACTTGAGTTTGGGTAAAGAATGTTTGAGGGTTCCAACTGGAAATCTATCCTGGTGTTTTAGGTAGCCAAATGCTAGTGGATAGGATTTCTTGCTAAGACCAATGGGATGAACACTCTAAGAATAATCTTCAAATATGGTGTTCTTCCAGCGGAAATTCTGAAGGCTTTTTGCTTCTTGAGAATTTGTGTTAATGTTGTTGTTCCGCTTTGCTCAATTGTTCATGTGATGGTTGTTGGTCTCTTGTCCTCCCCTTCTTTCTTCACTTGACTAGCAATTCCATTTTATAGACCTCGAAATCAAAGAGCCGTTGGAGAGCAATTTGAATTTCGGGCTATATTAGGTAGGTTGTAGGATATGATTGTGACGTGCTTCGATTATTGGCGTGGCCGTAGGCATGATTAGCGCCGTTTATGTCCTCAGCGTCGAATCCCGTAATGTCAGCTCTTTTTGTGCACGTGTCGCTTTCTCCTTGGCTTCGCGAGGCGGCACTTTAATAATTTGTCCGTTAGACGATTGATATTCCTTTTGTAGAAGATTCGTCTTGTCTGGTGTATCATTTTGATTGACGCCAGGTGTGAGCTGACTTGATCAGATAACTGATCAGTCTACCTTGTAGAGTCTCTTGATGCAGATTGTCTTAGCTCAATATGCAGACTCGGCTGATTGTAGGTCTTCAGGTCTTCTGGTAGTCTTCTGATCTTTAGGTGACTCTGAGCCTCAGTGTCTTCAGTCATACTGAGTCTTTAGGTTTGTTACTGAGTCTTCAGGTTCATCTGAGTCTTCAGTGTCTTCTGTCTTCACCTGATCTTCTGACTTCTTGTCTTCTGATTTGTTCTTAGCCTTCTGATCATCTGACCTTATCTGGGTCATCTGATACTTCGACCTGACCTATACATATTGAGTTCCCCCTCAATATGTGACCTATCTTTTACATCAGCTATCTATACATTTAAGCTGGTCATCTTAATCTGATTCTAAGTCATCAGTCAGCTAACATGTCTGACTGATCCTATTACAACCTGTTTTGGAACTTCCATCAAAACTAAAATACAGATTTCCCAACACTTCTTCCAAAATTTCTCTTCTAAGTGTCTCAACTTTCGGTATACAAAGCCTTCCTTCAAAGAGTAGTACGCCTTCGTTGTTTAGGGAAAACCCGTTGAGTTTTCCTTCTTCGACCTTCTTCTTTATTTTCTCTAAAAACTTTTCTCCTTTATGAGCCTCTACAAATCCTCTCCTTCAGAGTAGGTTTAACTACCATGGTCATCATCCTTGCTTGGATAGTGTTTGGTGGCAACACAACTTCTATCCTCATCTTTGCAAAATCTTCTATCAGTTGAGATTGACTTGTTATAACGCATGTTAGCTTGCTTCTCTCTTTTCAGCTTAATGCATCAGCGACTACGTTCGCCTTGCCTGGATGGTAGAGTATTGTGCAATCGTAGTCCTTCACCAATTCTAGCCACCTTCTCTGCCTCATGTTCAGCTCCTTTTGTTCGAAGAAATACTTCAGACTTTTGTGGTCTGTGTAGATTTCACACTTTCCACCATATAAGTAATGTCGCCAAATCTTTAGTGCATAGACCACTGCAGCGAGTTCTAGGTCATGAGTAGGGTAATTTGGCTCATGTGCCTTTAGTTGCCTAGAGGCGTAAGCAACTACTTTTCCCTTCTGCATAAACACACACCCCAGACCTTGTTTTGAGGCATCACTATATATGACAAATCCTTCTGATTCGTCAGGAATGGTTAGGACAGGTGCTGTAGTCAATCTCCGCTTTAGCTCTTGGAAGTTATTCTCACATTCCCCTGACCAGTGGAACTTTATCTCTTTTCTTGTAAGTCGTGTTAACGGACTAACAATCTTTGAGAAACCTTCGATGAATCTTCGGTAGTATCCTGCTAATCCTAGAAAGCTTCGTACCTCATTCACATTTGTTGGAGCTTTCCATTGGCTTAAAACTTCCACTTTGGTTGGATCAACTTCAATCCCACGAGCGGAGACAATGTGTCCAAGAAAGATAACTTGATTAAGCCAAAATTCTCATTTCTTAAATTTGGCGTAAAATCTTTCTTTTCGCAGAACCTCTAAAGTTATATTGAGATGCTCTTCGTGTTGTTCTTGATCCTTTGAATAGACCAAGATATCATCAATGAACACGATTACGAACCGGTCCAAGTATGGGTGGAAAACTCGATTCATTAAGTCCATAAAAATCAGCTGGTGTATTGCTCAGTCCAAATGGCATTACCACGAACTCATAATGCCCATAACGTGTTCTGAAAGCTGTTTTTGGAATGTCACCTTCTTTGATCTTCACTTGGTGATATCCAGATCTCAGATCTATCTTTGAGAATACGCTGGTGCCTTTTAACTGATCGACTAAGTCTTCGATCCTGGGCAATGGGTATTTATTTTGATGGTAAGCTTGTTCAACTCTCGATAGTCGATGCACATTCTAAACGTACCATCTTTTTTCTTCACGAATAATACAGGTGTTCCCCAGGGTGACACACTGGGTCGTATGAACCCTTTATCCAATAGTTCTTGCAGTTGTACCTTCAGTTCTTGTAGTTCTCTTGGCGCCATTCTGTAAGGTGCCTTTGAGATTGGTGCTGCTCCGGGCACTAATTCGATTGTAAATTCCACTTGTCGATCTGGGGGTAAACCTGGCAGGTCTTCTGGGAACACATCTTTGTACTCTCGTACGATGGGTACTTCTTGAATTGACCTACCATCCTGTTCAGATCGCACTATGTTCACAAGAAACACGGTACAATTCTCTTTCCTTAACATTTTCTTTGTTTTCATTGCAGCCACCACTTGTGGTAGTGACCCTGCTTTGGCCCCAAAGAATGTGTGTTGGGAAATTTATAGTTTTGATAAAAGTTCCAGAAACACATGTAATAGGACGATCGGACACATTAATGATCGATGTTTATATTACCGATTTATAGAATACCGGTTGATAATCTTTGTATAAAACAATCGATGTAATAGATAGGTCACATATTGAGGGGAACCTCAATATGTATAAGTCGAATCTCGAAGATCAAAAGACGGTGATATCCGATGAGGCGAGAATGCTAGAGAAGAACAGAAGATCAGATCGATCTGATCTAGTCAGATATCTCAGCTAAAGCCATAAAGCTCAAACTCAGAATACTTGAAGATCAGATGACTTCCAGAAGATCAGACCAGAAGACCTACATCAGTCGAGTCTGCTAGTTGAAGCTAAGTCAACCGGCACCGAAGACTCCATCAGTAGATCGATCGATTCGATCGATCGGTCATTTCACCGTGAAAACTGATGTTTCACCTAATCATACGTCGATGATCTGAACAAGAAGAATGTCAACCTTAGTTGGAAGAACAACACTGAAAAGTGCGTCTGTTAACCAATAAGAACAAGACACGTATGATCGGAGCCGACAATTAAGGGATTTGATGCTGCTCTCTCTAACGGCTATAAAATACAAGTTCACGCTTTTCGCCATGCCGATTCGTGAAGACGCCACATCAATCTCGCAAACCTATTTAATATAGCTCGAAATTCAAATTGCTCTCCAACGGCTCTTTGATTTCAAGGTCTATAAATATGGGATCACACTTCAGAGTGAAGACACTAAACACCGAACAATCAAGAAGCTCAAGCAATTGCGATTTCCGCACAAAAAGAACACGATCAAGAAGATTATTATATTAAGTGTTCATCCCATAAGTTCTTAGCATAGAAATCTTTTCATCTACCGATAAAGGCTACCTTAAACACTAGAAAAGATTTCATAGTTGGAACCAAAACAATCTTATCCAAACCCAAGTTAGGTTAAGTTGTTTAGCAAGATTTCAGACTAGGGTTTCTAGTTCTGATTTTTGGGATCGGTTGAGTGAGAACTCCTTAAATATCTGTCGATTGTCTTGTGTTGGACTAACACATAAAAACTAAGTCCGGTTGGTTAAGTTGGTGCCCCTTGTGATAGGGAAGAGTGGACGTGGGGACTGGTTTGTCCGAACCACTATAAATCTTGTGTGCCTTTACCGCTTTGATTAACTGTCTACACAATTGCACACAACCTTTAAAGCGCATACATATTCTAAGTTGAGATCAGCTAGCACCAAGCTTCTAATCTGATCAAGCTTGACACTTGATCAACCTGGTTAAAAACACTAACTTTGGAATCGATTTATAAAAACCGGTTTTTCACGGGTAAAACTTAAGCTTCAGACACATCGCTTAAACCGATAGTTACCGAATCGATGCGCTTTCAGCGATTAGTAAGTTGGTTATCACCAAAATCGATTCACTCAAGACTCTGATCAAAGCTAATCGCCATCACACCTGATCTGCACAAAAAGTTTTCAGAAGTCTATTCACCCCTCCCCTCTAGACTTCTGCCCTCACAAAACCCGTTCGGGACCTACAATGTGTAATCTCCGTTCTCTAAATTTTTGAAAGAAATTTCTTTCTCACGACACATAATGATGGCATGGTTGGCCGTCAACCAATCCATTCCCAAAATTATATCGAAATCACTCATCTTGATGATATGTAAATCGGCTACTTGATTATTATTCTCAAGACTAATTATTATCCCCTTGCATAATTGAGTGGTTTGTACAATCGTTCCTGATGGTATACTTACTTCAAGAAAATCTTTGTCTACTCTTGTGTTACTTTTTATTATTTTTTCAAACATCATCGGAAATAAATGAGTGAGTAGCCCCCGTATCAAATAATACTAGAGCAGGTATACCAGAAATGGTCAACATACCTGCCATCGTTCCTGTTTCATTGGCGGCTTCTTGTTGAGTCATTGCAAAGACACGAGCGGGTCCAACTTTCTGTTTTCCCTTTGTTGGGATTATACTGGAAAGTATGCTTTTACTTTGTATAATCAGATTGAATTTCGGACTTATTTACTGAAATAAATTGTTTATCACTGATGCTTTAAATATGATCGAATGTTACATATATTTACTGCATAACTGTTCAATAAATAGTACGTGTTACATTGTAGTTAATTTAGTGATACCAGATCACAGAAGAATAAATTAACAGTCCCTTGTAACTAAAAGTACACCATTCACGACCTAGATGGAAATGAACAATCCATTGTGAAAGGTTGAAGTGTAAGGCTCATATTGGTTTGTCTTGACCAAGAGATTACACTAGTGCATGTCTAGTGCACTGAAGAGGACCTACAGGAGGACAAATTCTTCAGAACTGAACTAGGAAGAATTAGACCTCAGTGGTTCGTTATTTCTTAATCTTCGTCCCTCAAATAGGATAGAGTGTGATTAGTGATTATTGCTTTGACTTATTAGGGGAAAAGAATCAACGAGATTCAATACTTTATATCTTGGGCAATATTATTGGTCACATGCGATTGCTAAGATTTAATACGGAGAATCGTGTGCAAGTACGCTTGTTCGATTTGCCCCCTTGTGAGGTTCATAAGTTTTATTATACCAAATCTTGCAAGTGGAACTAGTTTCCGATATGGATAATAATGTTGAACCGTTCCTTTACCAAGGATAAAAAGATATTGATTAATTGAAAGCTATTTCAGTGGCTTGAATTAATTAATGGGCTAGATAATCTTAAACACGAGAAATAATAACCGGGAGTCATATTGACTGTAATATGGGTTAAGATGGATAGTGCAATATTAATTATGTAGTGGGATTAATTAATATTTATGGGCTTGAATAATGTTGTGGCTCAATATTGATAATTCAAGATCCATTGGAAGGTCCAATCTTAATTCTCATAAAGGCCCCTCAAGTAGCCCAACATAAAGTCCAATAACTGAAAAAGGTGTTTAAAAATAAAATAAATATTTGTTGCTATTTTTTCTTATTTTTTCGAAAATAGTAAATAGAAGAAGGAGAAAGATTTTCTTTGAATTTTGTTATGGAATGAAGATAAGTATTCTTGGAATACAAGATTATCTCATTAAATTCAAGAAATCTCCCACTTGGTTATTTACTATGTAAATTTCAAAAAATTTGAAATAAAAAAGGGAAAGAAAAATTTTCTTGATTTTCTTGAAAAGATATTATGGAAGATATGTATTTCTTGGAATACAAGTATATCTCATAAATTCAAGAAGACCCAAATCTTGGTTTCTTTTTCCTATTTTTTTCGAAATACTCCATAACAAAGAGAGTGGGATTTTTATGGAATATTTTAATTATAGAGAAAAGAATATATGAGATATATTCAAGATTTCTTGGAGATCAAGAAAAGATTTTTTCCTCCCTATTCCATATGGAAAAATCGGCCACCACCCTCTATAAATAGGGGATGAAAGTACAATTCCATGTGCTGGAAAAATTAGTAAATCCACAAAGGTGGTGCAACAAAATTTTATTTTCCCTTTTGTTAATTGTTCGTGAGTTTCCTTCCACCGGATTGACGAGCAAGGACTAGGGAATACTTGGGAAGGCTTTTTGGTGTATTTTTATCGACGAGACCATTACCACTCTACCCGTAGTAATTTCGCAAGCGTAGGTTTTATGTGAACTGTTTATATGCATGATTTATTGTTGAATTATTATTTGAATTAATATAGGATTAATTCATGCTAGTAATAATTGTTAGAATTAAATTTGTATTTAAATATTCATCCCGAATAGATCCGGGCAATTAATTCCCCAACACCCTTGTCTTTGAGCAGTGGGCAGTTGTTTACTCCATGGCCTGGATCTCTACAGTGATAGCATAATCCCGACCCGTACAAGCACTCTCCAATGTGGTTTCTTCTGCATTTAGGACATGTCGGTATTGTTCTTTGTGAGACTTGATTTGTGTTCCCCTTCTTCCGGGCATTTTTATTGTGATTATTGCCTCTTCCTTGCTTTGGATTCACCCATTTCCTCTTATGTGGAAGTTCTAAGGTTCTCTTCTCCGTGTGTTCGAGCTTTAGTCGGGATGCAATTTCTTGAGCCTTGGAAAAGGCCTCGACGTAGGTCAGAGTCCCTTGACCTGCAAGGATGCTGCTAATCTCTGGTCGTAGATTTTTCTCAAAACGTCGAGCCTTCTTTAGTTCAGTGTCCACCAAGTGCGGAGCAAATCTGCTGAGTTGACTGAACTTTCGCTCATAATCGAGTACAGTCATGGTGCCTTGTTTGAGGTGAATGAATTCTGATTCCTTCTGATCATGAAAAGATTGGGGCATGTAATTTTGAATCACGGCTTCTTTGAATTCTTCCCAGGTTAGGGATGTCCTTTGTGCATTTGTCTTAGTTCGACAATAGGCTTCCCACCAATAGTCAGCCTCGTCTGTCAATTGAAAGACAACACATGAAACCCTTTGCTCGTCAGTGCACTCAATATGAGTGAATATTTTCTCGAGTGCCCTCAACCAATTTTCAGCTTCGGCTGAATTTTATTTACCGTTGAAAGTAGGTGGGCGGTAACGCCTAAATTGCTCCACTACGATACTCATTTCGCTGTGTGGTGTTGGTCGAGGTGGTGCAGTTGAAGAAGGAACATTAGTAAAGTGTTGTGCTAGACCTCGAAGAATGGTTGCAAGATCATTCCCTAAATTTTCATTTGCTGATTGGGGAGGTTCTTAAACTGGAATCTGTGTACGGCGTGGTCGTCCACGACTCATGATCTATTACACTAAGAACCATCAGTACAATTTTTTTATTTATTATGTATAGATAAATATTTTTAAGCAATTAAATAAAATTGTCCGTGCTAAGTAGATAAATAATGATAACCACATAAGACATTCATACTAGTTAAGTAGTTTACTATGTTATAACAACAGTCATTAACCCATAAGTACATAACATAGTAAGTTCATAGTCATGCATACATTTTTTTTAATACTAATGGGGACCTATCTAGAAGGGACAACTAATAATACGCATTAGATACTTATATTCTATAGTTAGGTCAAAAGGTTCCAGGTCTATCATGGAGAATTATTTGTCATCTAGTAGTTATACAAAATTCGATAGGTCCAGAGCTTGTCTACGGGCTTAGTATGATCCAATTGAGGAATGCTGATTGCCTTCCTCATACTTGGGATGCTTCTTCTATGGCTTGTTCGGGCATCGGTGGGTGGCCCTCGAGAATCCAATCGTAGTATAGCCCTGCGGAGAAACATTGGCAGCACACCTCACCATAGTGACCAACCATATTGTTATACATAACATATGCATGGAATCTCCAAGCTTCCGGCAGTGAGTTAGTCAGGATCCAACAGGCTTCGCGGTCATCTATGGGTTGCTCCATGTGGTACGACATCCTCCACATAGCGGCCAATTCCCCAATATGTGCCCCAAATCTGCTATCTCGTCACGATTGTGTGCAACACATCGGTTGATTCGAGCGGTTATATATGGTTCATACCTGTCCATCTAAAGTACCCAATTTTTTTACAAAACATAAGTCTAATTATTATTTAATGTGGTCTTACTAGCTACATGATGTAATTGTTTTAAAGTGGTTTTTAAACTTAAATTTTTATGTATTAATTACATGAGTTTGACGCAGATAGATGATCGCAGATGCGGCCTTAGTTATCTATTTTATTGTCATATTATTCATGTACACTAGGTTATGTGTGATACATTTAATTATAATTTTTGAGAAATTAGTTGGATAACCTTTAATAAAACTAAGTATAAGTTTAGTATATTGTATTATTGGTAATATGTGCATATTCTTAGAATTTTACCTTATATTTGAGCGTAGGTTACACAAAATGTCCCCCTTTTTATACACATGTATATAAGCAAGTCTGCAGAATCTCAGACCCGCTCTGATACCACTCTGTAATGCCCCGATTTTTAATTAAGTTAGTTATTAATATTATTTATTCACGAGATGCTACTCAATTGAAATAATGCAACCACAAAAAAATATTCGATAAGAAAACAAAGTGTAATTTTTTTTTTATATTTTATTTTATTTTATTATTATTATTATCTATTTATTAATTTATTTTAGCAGCAAATTTATTTAAATATTTCATAATATCCATATGAAAATATGGTATGAATTCTTTTAGCATTACAATAAGAAAATTAACTTAAATAATTCTATTCTTTTATTTTTGGCCTTAACATCATGGATCATCCTTCCTTGTCAAACTCTTGATCTGAAAAATGGTAAAATAATTGGTGTGAGTGTGTGAAAAACACTCAGTGAGGTAACTTCATAATTGCACAAATTAAATAACAAAATGTAAATAATATAAGTAGTGTAGGCTGAGGCCTAAGTAATGGTGCTGGTTGAACCAGACTGAGTATAATGATTCCGCATTGGTAGAGCCAAACTATCGGAAATGTAAATGGTACTGGCTGGGCCAGTCTTAGTATAATGAATCCATGTTGGCATAGCCAGACTGTCGGAAATGTAATCAGAGTGATGCCGGGCCGGGCAGACTTGATATAATTATAATATACCGGTCGAGCTGGACTTGATATAATATAATGGTGTTGGCTGTGCCAGACTTAACATAATATAATGGTGTTGACTGTGCCAGACTTAGAGTCATGAATCTGTGTTGGCATAGCCAAACTGACGGAAATAATTGTAATGATGCTGGCGAGGCCAGACTTAATTATATTAAAAACATAATGAAATATTAATAAGGCAATTATAACAATTGTATTGTTTAAAACTCAATAAAGAGTTGAAGTAAAATCTCCACCTTAAGTGATGTGGCGTATTAATTATGAGTTCTCCAAACTTTCCAAACCTACAAAGTAGTTTTTTTTTTTTAAATATGTAAGTAATTATTAAAATTTTTTATTAAGTTATTTGTATTTAAATGAATGTAAAATGAGGATTTTAGAACTTAATTAAGACTAGGGGCAAAAATGTAATTTTACAGAAATATTCACCGCTCGTATTTAGTATCAACATGTAGGGTGGGGTTTTAAATTTAGGATCATTTGCCGCTTGTTGGGGTTGAATCGGATATAAAACGAAGATTTTACGAGCATTTAAAATGTAGGGGCTAAACTGTAAATTTTGGAAGGTTTGACTGACTAAATTTTTAATTGACCAGGACTTAATTGAAGTTTTCAAAGAGGGTTGGTTGTACGATTCGAAGGTATATCGATGATCTATGCTACGAGGGGATCACATGGATGTCAAAAGTTGAATAATCGGCTTATCGAAAAGTGATGACGGCAAATGGTTAACTAGGATGGTTGAGCTTTGAACATATGAGTAGCCAAAAGGGTGTGTGATGGTCCGTTTATGGAACTTACACAGGTGATGAATGGAGTAAGGAAGAAGAATATGAAAGTTTATTATTATTATTTATTTATTTCTAAAAATAGAAACTTTCATGGATTTAAATTCTTACCTGTGCAACTTTCTTTTTCATGGTCTGCACAAATGTAAAGCTTCCTATTTATAGAGAAGTTAAATACTACTACAGTTATTATCCTATAGACCTATCCTAACAATTATTAGTATTTTATATAAATGTGTGGTTAAAAATTTTGATGTGTAGATCACAAAAATCTTACTGGCCGCCTGCAAGTCTTGTAGGTGTAGCTTGCAACAGTAATTGCCAAGTCTTGTAGATGAAGTTTGCAATAGTAATTGCAAGTGGGGTATGTATCCATACTTAATATATATATATATGTACACTACTTGCATGTAGTTGAGTTAATAAATAAAGAAAATGCTTAAGCAATATATATATATATATATATATAAATTTATTTTTAAGCTTTATTTTGGGGTGTTATAGTTTTAGTATACAAGATGATCCTGTACAATACACGACCCAAAACCCTCTTTTGCGGGAGATCAATATCAAGATCACTAATAAGCTTGGAAAATTAATAACATTTTTTTTGAAAAAAAGTGCTTCCTCATTCATTACTAAATCGTAAAATAACTTTGCATTACATTGATGGAAATTTAAATATAATATGATCTTTCTTCAATTAGAATCTAATTAAATTTAAAAAGGTATACTGCAAATACAACGACGCCTAAGTCCTTGACAATCGCCGTTAGGATACCCTTCATTTTCGCAAACAGTCTTGCAATTGCCTTCGTTGAAACATAGTCCTTTGAAAGTTGAACTCGGTGATTCACATATCCTCGCCAAGCTTCCCTCTGCAAATTTGTCAAATATCATATATTAACATCGATAAATTTTTTTATCACATATATACAAATGTATATTGTATGCACCCATGTTAATTTTTATGCCTAGCGTTAATGCGTCAAAATCATAAGACGAATGAGATGGATTAAATTAATTTAAATATGTTAATCATTCATATCGATACGTAAATAGGTAAATTGATTAACATGTGTTGTTAATAGAAAATGAAATCGATCTACGTATACGTATAAACACAAACAAAATATGATGTGCGACTTCTTAATAATAATAAATCTCACTTCGCAAGTCAATTATTTTTGTTTTGAGTCACGAGGGATTGCAAGAATGTTTTAAAAAAAACCACCGGGCATCGAGATCAAATCCAGAGCTCAAACCTTGATTGTGCGAGATCTTTAAACGAGAACATAACAAGGAGAAGACCATATGTTGTACATTATATATATCTTGATAAAATTAAATAGAAAATGCCTAATTATAAATGAAGATACAAGTATTCAAAAGTAAGATTCTATCTACATATTATTAAAATGTCTAATAACTTATAGTTTCCCAAGTTTTAAAATGTAAAAGATATAGTACACTATCCACGGACATAAAAATTTAATATAGAGATCCAACAACTAAAATTTATAATAAAAATACACAAAAAATTTTAAAAAAAATTCTTAAATTATAACAATTTCGAAAAAGTCAAGGGTGGAACAAAATCCATCTAATATTTTTTATTTATACATATCCCAATTGTTAAATGTACACTATAGAAAATAAGGACAAAAAATCATGTTAGACATCCACTAGTTAGACTTTTATACCCATTTATTTATAAAATAAAGATAAGTTAAAACAAATTCTCCGCTCAAACCATACAATTTTTTGCTACAATAAATGAGTAAAGGATAGATAAAAAAGTGATTTTTTTTTTTGAAAACTGATAAAAAAGTGATAAAAAATCCCGATAATGTAGAAATTTTGGATCTTTTATTTTCCCATCGAACATAATGAATAGTTTTAATTGCTTAATTTCATGCAAATTCATGACTAAAAATAAAGTAATATTATGATTTTTGATTTATGATTGAGTTCCATTTGCATCTCAAATTCTTTCTAAAAAATTATAAAGGTTTTTGATTCAATTCCATCACCGGAAGACGAGGTTCAAAGCACTTAGGAGATAAAAATCTTCATTTTAGTGTGATCAGAAGGCTTTCATTACCTTTTATTATAACATATGGGTGAACTATTTACACCGCACCACGTTTAAAATTAATAATGACAAATGAAAAGCTCATACAATTCAGTAAAAAAAATTTGGTACTCATTTATATCATCTAATTGATTTTTTATTACATTTAACAAATCATTGGAAAAAAATATATATTAGCAATTCTTAAATAATTATAAGTGTTGATTTCATATTAATTTAAATAGTAATTATATTTTTTAGAACTTAAATTTTTTGAAAAAAACTTTTAATTAAAATTTTTAGTGCAAAAAGTAAACAAATTTTTTTATTTTTGAGTAGGACTTGTGCTGGACCATCTTACGGAGAGATTATTATTTTGGAAGGAGCGTGTGTTAATTGTTAGTTTGTAAATCGTGTGAGACAGTTTCACACATATTTAATATGACCTAAATTTAATATCATTCTTAAATAAAAATGTAGATCATGTCTTATTTTGTAACTAGAACCTTATTGTAGGGGTAAAGAAGACTTTTCAGCTTAGCTAAGATCACTTTTACACTAACTCTTCTATGAATTTGGAACATGTACTGTACAAGATCATCCAGCGCTATAAAATTGATTTTTTTATTGTAAGTTTTTTATCCGGTCTATATATAGTAAATCAAAGCACACAATAAATCTGTACGGTTTTAGTATACAACATTATCTTGTACAATACACGACCCAAAACCCTCTTTTGCGAGAGATCAATATCAAGATCACTTATAAGCTAGGAAAATTAATAACATTTTTTTTGAAAAAACAGAGCTTCCTCATTCATTATTAAATCGTAAAATAACTTTGCATTTACATTGATGGAAATTTAAATATAATATGATCTTTCTTCAATCAGAATCTGATTAAATTTAACAAGGTTTACTGCAAATACAACGACGCCTAAGTCCATGACAATCACCGTTAGAATACCCTTCATTTTCGCAAATAGTCTTGCAATTGACTTCGTTGAAACATAGTCCTTTGAAAGTTGAACTCGGTGATTCACATATCCTCGCCAAGCTTCCCTCTGCAAATTTATCAAATATAATATATTAACATCGGTAAATTTTTTGTCACATATATACACATGTATATACTATGCACCCATGTTAATTTTTGTGCCTAGCGTTAATGCGTCAAAATCATAAGACGAATGAGATGGATTAAATTAATTTAAATATGTTAATCATTCATATAAATACGTAAATAGGTAAATTGATTAACATGGGTTGTTAATAGAAAATGAAATCGATCTACGTATACGTATAAACACAAACAAAATATGATGTGCGACTTCTTAATAATAAGAGATCTCACTTCGCAAGTCAATTATTTTTGTTTTGAGTCACGAGGGATTGCAAGAATGTTTTAAAAAAACCACCAGGCATCGAGATCAAATCCAGAGCTCAAACCTTGATTGTGCGAGATCATTAAACGAGAACATAACAATATAATGTATAGTTTTAATAATTATAACACTTAAATAAAAATATTTAAACTGCTATGTGCTAGAGAAAAGATAAATTAGCATACGAGATGCAAACATCAACACCAAAAGCATCGCGATACCAATGAAAGATCTAGTATTCTCCATTATTAAAATAGTATATTTTTCTTACAAGGAGAAGACCATATGTTGTACTTTATATATATCTTGATAAAATCAAATAGAAAATGCCTAATTATAAATGAAGATAAAAGTATTCAAAAGTAAGATTCTATCTACATGTTATTAGAAGGTCTAATAACTTATAGTTTCCCAAGTTTTCATATGTAAAAGACATAGTACACTATCCACGGACATAAAAATTTAATGTAGAGATCCAAAAACTAAAATTTATTATAAAAATACACAAAAACTAAAAAAAAAATCTTAAATTATAATAATTTCGAAAAAGTCAAAGGTGCAACAAAATCCATCTAATATTTTTATATATACATATCCCAATTGTTAAATGTACACTATAGAAAATAAGGAAAAAAAATCATGTTAGCTATCCACTAGTTAGACTTTTATACCCATTTATTTATAAAATAAAGATTAGCTAAAACAATTTCTCCGCTCAAACCATACAATTTTTTGCTACAATAAATGAGTAAAGGATAGATAAAAAAGTGATTTTTTTTTTTTGAAAACTGATAAAAAAGTGATAAAATCCCAATAATGTAGAAATTTTGGATCTTTTATTTTCCCATCGAACATAATGAATAGTTTTAATTGCTTAATTTCATGCAAATTCATGAATAAAAATAAAGTAATACTATGATTTTTGATTGATGATTTAGTTCCATTTGCATCTCAAATTGTTTCTAAAAAATTATAAAAGTTTTTGATTCAATTCCATCACCGGAAGACGAGGTTCAAAGCACTTAGGAGATAAAAATCTTCATTTGAATGTGATCAGAATGTTTTCATTACCTTTTATTATAACATATGGGTGAACTATTTAGGGAGAACTATTTACACCGCACCACGTTTAAAATTAATAATGACAAATGAAAAAGCTCATACAATTCAGTAAAAAAAATTGATACTCATTTATATAACATAATTGATTTTTTTATTACATTTAACAAATCATTGGGAATTTTTTTTTAGCAATTCTTAAATAGTTATAAGTGTTGATTTCATATTAATTTAAATAGTAATTATATTTTTTAGAACTTAATTTTTTTGAAAAAAACTTTTAATTAAAATTTTGAGTGTAAAAAGTAAACAAAAATTTTAATTTTTGAGTAGGACTTGTGTTGGACCATCTTACAGAGAGATTATTATTTTGGAAGGAGCGTGTGTTAATTTGTTAGTTTGTGAGTCGTGTGAGATAGTTTCACACATATTTAATATGACCTTAATTTAATATCACTCTAAAATAAAAATGTAGATCATGTCTTATTTTGTAACTAGAACCTTATTGTAGGGGTAAAGAAGACTTTTCAGCTTAGCTAAGATCACTTTTACACTAACACTTGTACGAATTTGGAACATGTACTGTACAAGATCATCCAGCGCTATAAAATTGATTTTTTTATTGTAAGTTTTTTATCCGGTCTATATATAGTAAATCAAAACACACAATAAATAAATGACGGTTTTAGTATACAAGATGATCGTGGTACAATACACGACCCAAAACCCTCTTCTGCGAGAGATCAATATCAAGATCACTTATAAGCTAGGAATATTAATAACATTTTTTTTGAAAAAACAGAGCTTCCTCATTCATTATTAAATCGTAAAATAACTTTGCATTACATTGATGGAAATTTAAATATAATATGATCTTTCTTCAATCAGAATCTGATTAAATTTAACAAGGTTTACTGCAAATACAACGACGCCTAAGTCCTTGACAATCACCGTTAGAATACCCTTCGTTTTCGCAAACAGTCTTGCAATTGCCTTCGTTGAAACATAGTCCTTTGAAAGTTGAACTCGGTGATTCACATATCCTCGCCAAGCTTCCCTCTGCAAATTTGTCAAATATCATATATTAACATCGGTAAATTTTTTGTCTCATATATACACATGTATATACTATGCACCCATGTTAATTTTTGTGCCTAGCGTTAATGCGTCAAAATCATAAAGCAATGAGATGGATTAAATTAATTTAAAAATGTTAATCATTCATATCAATAGGTAAATAGGTAAATTGATTAACATGGGTTGTTAATAGAAAATGAAATCGATCTACGTATACGTATAAACACAAACAAAATATGATGTGCGACTTCTTAATAATAAGAGATCTCACTTCGCAAGTCAATTATTTTTGTTTTGAGTCACGAGGGATTGCAAGAATGTTTAAAAAAAAACCACCGGGCATCGAGATCAAATCCAGAGCTCAAACCTTGATTGTGCGAGATCTTTAAACGAGAACATAACAAAATAATGTATAATTTTAATAATTATAGCACTTAAATAAAAATATTTAAACTGCTATGTGCTTGAGAAAAGATAAATTAACATACGAGATGCAAACATCAACACCGAAAGCATCACGATACCAATGAAAGATCTAGTATTCTCCATTATTAAAATAGTAAAATTTTCATACAAGGAGAAGACCATATGTTGTACATTATATATATCTTGATCAAATTTAATGAAAATGCCTAATTATAAATGATAAAAGTATTCATAAGTAAGATTCTATCTACATATTATTAGAAGGTCTAATAACTTATAGTTTCCCAAGTTTTCATATGTAAAAGACATAGTACACTATCCACGGACATAAAAATTTAATATAGAGATCCAACAACTAAAATTTATAATAAAAATACACAAAATTTAAAAAAAAAAACTTAAATTATAACAATTTCGAAAAAGTCAAGGGTGCAACAAAATCCATCTAATATTTTTATTTATACATATCCCAATTGTTAAATGTATACTATAGAAAATAATGAAAAAAAATCATGTTAGATATCCACTAGTTAGACTTTTATACCCATTTATTTATAAAATAAAGATTAGTTAAACCAAATTCTCCACTCAAACCATATAATTTTTTGATACAATAAATGAGTAAAGCATAGATAAAAAAGTAATTATTTTTTTTTGAAAACTGATTAAAAATCCCGATATGTAGAAATTTTGGATCTTTTATTTTCCCATCGAACATAATGAATAGTTTTAATTGCTTAATTTCATGCAAATTCATGAATAAAAATAAAGTAATATTATGATTTTTGATTTATGATTTAGTTCCATTTGCATCTCAAATTGTTTCTAAAAAATTATAAAGGTTTTTGATTCAATTCAATCACCGGAAGATGAGGTTCAAAGCACTTAGGAGATAAAAATCTGCATTTGAATGTGATCAGAATGTTTTCATTACCTTTTATTATAACATATGGGTGAACTATTTAGGGTGAACTATTTACACCGCACCACGTTTAAAATTAATAATTACAAATGAAAAAGCTCATACAATTCAGTAAAAAAAATTGATACTCATTTATATAACGTAATTGATTTTTTTATTACATTTAACAAATCATTGGGAATTTTTTTTTAGCAATTCTTAAATAGTTATAAGTGTTGATTTCATATTAATTTAAATAGTAATTATATTTTTTAGAACTTAATTTTTTTGAAAAAAACTTTTAATTAAAATTTTGAGTGTAAAAAGTAAACAAAAATTTTAATTTTTGAGTAGGACTTGTGTTGGACCATCTTACAGAGAGATTATTATTTTGGAAGGAGCGTGTGTTAATTTGTTAGTTTGTGAGTCGTGTGAGATAGTTTCACACATATTTAATATGACCTTAATTTAATATCACTCTAAAATAAAAATGTAGATCATGTCTTATTTTGTAACTAGAACCTTATTGTAGGGGTAAAGAAGACTTTTCAGCTTAGCTAAGATCACTTTTACACTAACACTTGTACGAATTTGGAACATGTACTGTACAAGATCATCCAGCGCTATAAAATTGATTTTTTTATTGTAAGTTTTTTATCCGGTCTATATATAGTAAATCAAAACACACAATAAATCCGTACGGTTTTAGTATACAAGATGATCGTGTACAATACACGACCCAAAACCCTCTTCTGCGAGAGATCAATATCAAGATCACTTATAAGCTAGGAATATTAATAACATTTTTTTTGAAAAAACAGAGCTTCCTCATTCATTATTAAATCGTAAAATAACTTTGCATTACATTGATGGAAATTTAAATATAATATGATCTTTCTTCAATCAGAATCTGATTAAATTTAACAAGGTTTACTGCAAATACAACGACGCCTAAGTCCTTGACAATCACCGTTAGAATACCCTTCGTTTTCGCAAACAGTCTTGCAATTGCCTTCGTTGAAACATAGTCCTTTGAAAGTTGAACTCGGTGATTCACATATCCTCGCCAAGCTTCCCTCTGCAAATTTGTCAAATATCATATATTAACATCGGTAAATTTTTTGTCACATATATACACATGTATATACTATGCATCCATGTTAATTTTTGTGCCTAGCGTTAATGCGTCAAAATCATAAAGACGAGTGAGATGGATTAAATTAATTTAAATATGTTAATCATTCATATCAATACGTAAATAGGTAAATTGATTAACATGGGTTGTTAATAGAAAATGAAATCGATCTACGTATACGTATAAACACAAATAAAATATGATGTGCGACTTCTTAATAATAAGAAATCTCACTTCGCAAGTCAATTATTTTTTGTTTTTGAGTCACGAGGATTGCAAGAATGTTTAAAAAAACCACCGGGCATCGAGATCAAATCCAGAGCTCAAACCTTGATTGTACGAGATCTTTAAACGAGAACATAACAAAATAATGTATAATTTTAATAATTATAGCACTTAAATAAAAATATTTAAACTGCTATGTGCTTGAGAAAAGATAAATTAACATACGAGATGCAAACATCAACACCAAAAGCATCGCGATACCAATGAAAAATCTAGTATTCTCCATTATTAAAATAGTATATTTTTCATACAAGGAGAAGACCATATGTTGTACATTATATATATCTTGATAAAATTAAATAGAAAATGCCTAATTATAAATGAAGATAAAAGTATTCAAAAGTAAGATTCTATCTACATATTATTAGAAGGTCTAATAACTTATAGTTTCCCAAGTTTTCATATGTAAAAGACATAGTACACTATCCACGAACATAAAAAATTAATATAGAGATCCAACAACTAAAATTTATAATAAAAATACACAAAAATTAAAAAAAAATCTTAAATTATAACAATTTCGAAAAAGTCAAGGGTGCAACAAAATCCATCTAATATTTTTTATTTATACATATCCCAATTGTTAAATGTATACTATAGAAAATAATGAAAAAAAAAAATCATGTTAGATATCCACTAGTTAGACTTTTATACCCATTTATTTATAAAATAAAGATTAGTTAAAAACAATTTTTCCACTCAAACCACACAATTTTTTTTTTATCTTTGTAGATCCCGAAGCGTTTCACGAGGGCGTAAGTCTAGAGGGGAGGTGAATAGACTTCGAAAACTTTTTTCGTCAGATCATGTGTGATTGCAATTTTCGATCGAGTTCAAGTGAATCGGTTTAGATCGATATTCAATCTTCATCGCGCTGAGGCGATCAGTTAGATATCTGTCGCTTTAACCGATAGTAAGTTTAGTTTGTACCCGTGTGAAAAACGGTTTTATCAAATCGATTCTCAAGTCGGGGTAATCGGCCGACCAGGTATTAACTCGGACGGGATCGGTTGCTTGTGTGCATCGATATTAACTCGTAATATGTATGCGGTTTAAAAGCTTCGGTTGTGTGTAATAGTGTAAAGCAATAAAAGAGCAAGTAAATGCACAAAAGATTTTTATAGTGGTTGAGATAATGGTCCCACGTCCACTCTTCCCTATCTGAGGGCACCAACTAAACCAACTTAACCAACTGGACTTAGTTTAATGTGTTAGTCAACACCCAACAAATGTTTATCAAGTTCACACTCAACCGATCCCGTTAAATTAGAACTAGAATCCCTAGTCCGAAATCTTTCAAAACAAACTTAACCTAACTTTTTTGAGTTTGGGTAAAGATTTGTTGAGGTTCCAATCGGAAATCTATCCTAGTGTTTATGTAGCCAAAAAGCTAGAGGATGAAATTTCTATCTTAAGAACAATGGGATGAACACTTAAGAATAATCTTCAAATTTTGTGTTCTTCGTATGAAATTTCGCTATAGTTTTTGCTTCTTGATAATTTCCAGATAATTTTCGCTATGCCGCTTTTTTCACTTTGAAGAGCAATCCCATTTTATAGACCACCAAATCAAAGAGATTGGAGAGCAATTTGAATTTCCGCTATATTTGGTAGGTTTGTAGGATTTGATGTGACGTCTCCAAATATCGGGCGTACGAAGCATGATTAGCGTCGTTTGTCTCCGCAGATGTCGAATCCCGCATTGTCGACTCTTTTTGTGCACGTAAGCTTTTTTATCGGGCTTCACGAGTACAACACTTGATTTGTCAATTGACGTTTGATATTCTTCTTGTAGAAGATTCGTATGGTCTGGTGTACCATTTTGGTTAACACTAGGTGTGAGCTGACCTGATCAGATAACTGATCAGTCTACCTGATAGAGTCTTCTGATGCAAATTATCTTAGCACAATTTGCAGACTCGGCTGATGTAGGTCTTCTCGTCTTCTTGATCTTTTGGTAGTCTTGATCTTGTGTTACTGAAGTCTTAGTGTCTTCCAATGTCATAATCGAGTCTTGAGTTTCTTCTCGAGTCTTGAGTTTCTCCGAGTCTTCAGGCTTATCTGAGTCTTCAGGTTTCTCTGAGTCTTCAGGATTATCTGAGTCTTCAGGTTTCTCTGTGCCTTCAGGCTTATATGAGTCTTCAGGTTTCTCTGAGCCTTCTGGCTTATCTGAGTCTTCAGGTTTCTCTGAGCCTCAGTGTCTTTAGTCTTCACCTGATCATCTGACTTCTTCTTGTCTTCTGACTTGTTTAGTTTTACGATCATCGACCTTATCCGGTCATCTAATAATTTTTACGACTATACATATTGAGTTCCCTCAATACGTGACCTATCTTTACATCGACTATCTATACATTTCAATTTGGTCATCTTAATCGACTCTAAATAATCATTACTAACAGATCTTCTTTGGTCCTATTACAACTGTTTTGGAACTTCCATCAAAACTAAATACAAATTTCCCAACAATTTCCCTTTTGATGGAACCAAAACACTTAATCGTAAAACAGAGATAACATACATAGAAATGCGAAAATGTAAAATAGTACACACTTGAGAAGACAATGAGATGTTGTCTTAGAATCGAGAGATAGAATATTTCATTCGAGATAGGTGTGTGCATTACGATTACATAAAAACGCATACCTATCATATGATTCCAAGTGTCTTCCCCGTGAAAGATTGAACCTTTGAAGTTCTTTGGGGATACCAAACATCTTGTACATCCTTTACATTAGCTTGTTCAGATCTTCTCTTCTATGGATCCTCATTTTGTCGACAAATCCATAGTAGACATCCTTGAATTTGATAGCATCAAAGCTTGTTATCCGGGACGCAAAGGTGGAAGAAGTTGTTCAAAGGAGGAGCCTAAGTATCGGTGACATGATCTTCCCTTCCTTCATCACCCTCCGGTAGAAGTCGGGTGCTTCATTTCTAACCGGTTAAAATTCATCATCATTTTTAGTCTGGTCTTGATGAATCGGAATTATCTCCAGGATGTACACGTCACACAACCATTGCGCGCTCGTCCGATCCCATTAGGAAAGAGATCTAGTATCCGAAGGATGTCTTTTTCTTTGGTGCGAAAAAAGTCTTTCTCTTCCCAAGCAAATCTCTCTGCTTTCAGTAGCCTTCATTCTTTCTCTTTCTTCGGATGTATGCGATGTTTAGTCCCTTAGCCTCTGCTAACTTATACTTCTTAATGGCAGCCTCTTTTATTCTCTGTCTGGTTTTCTCTTGAATTTGTTCAGGAGACATCTGGCTTTTGGTAGAGGATAATTGCCCTTGTCTCTGAACTTCAGCAGTAGCTTTCAACATCTTGCCTTTGCCTTTCTTTCTCTTCAGAGTTTGCTCAGGTTCATCTCGTTCGTCTTCTTCTGCTAGTTTCTTAGCAAGTTCAAGGCTCTTGGCCTGATCATCAATTTCCATTCTTTTCTGTACAGACGAAGAGAAGTCTTCAATCTTATCCACTCGCGATAACATCACGAAGAGAAATCTTACGCTTTCGGTGATCTCATTGCTCGTTGCTCCAAAGTCTCTTTTAGTTCAAAGAACAAGATCGATAGATGGAGTGGTAACCCGAACCCGTCGAATCTGATGGCTTCTCGGTAAAGACTTAATGGTTACCATCGTATACTTTTTCTTCTTTCTCTTGTCCTTCCCCTTTTTTGTTTTCATCAAAGAGGTTGGACAAAACCCCGCGATTAGGAGTATTAAAGCTACGTGTCATCATCTCTCTCCGAGTTCCTCAACAAAGAAAGAGTGATCCCGCCGATTGCGAAGGTGCGAGGAGTTAAAAAGCGTCTAAGAAACAAATTCGATATCCTTTCGACGTTTCGTAGAAAGTCATAAAATGCTTCCAACCCATATCGTGTGGTTGTCGATCATCTAAGGGGATGCCCGGAACCTTTTCCGATGCGCGTGTCTCATTGAGCATGTTGCGAACTTTGAGTTTATCGGTGGAGAGTGAGCTTTTGGCAAGAGGATTAACTAGTTGCATCACATAAGAAAGGATGGCATTATGCATCTGTGAGAGTTTCTCAACCGTGAGACCCTATTTCTCTGTCACCGGTTTTGTTTGCTCTTCTTCAAAAACCGCTTCATCGGATCTCTTTGTGAGAGGTGGTGAATTTCTCTTCGATATGACCTTTACCCCATCCTGAATTTTTCTCAAGATTAAGATCTAGGGTATAGAGGCTCGAAGATGTGATCTGGTCGAGATGTTGAAGCCTTGCTAAGTGGGTCTCATCTGCAAAGACACCCATTCTTGGTTCATCAGACTCCCTCAAGATTTGTAGGAGGTTGAAAAAGTCTCCTCTCTATTATCGGCAATCCCGAACTCCGTCATGAATCAACCATCGATATCATCCTCGGAGGCCAATTCAACATCGCTATCAATCCCAATACTCTCCAAGCACTTCATCTCCAAGTCTACAAAAAAGTGAGATCCTGTAGATTTCATGAGGATCGAAACTCCTCGATGCTTTTCAATTTGATATCCCTCCATAACACAATCTCTTCTATCGGTGATGGATGCGGGTGTTGATCCGGTCGAGGCACAAGTCAGCAGATACTCCTTGATTTGTTGCTTCATAATTCTTATGATCGGGCTTTCAAAAATCGGTGAAGCAACCGGGTTTTGGTGTTGAAGGATTATGAGAGATGGACACACGTTTATCGGATCTCTCGGGTTTCTAGTATCTTATTACGGAGATTGGGAGTGAGGTGGGGATATATGTGGTTAGGTTCGTTTTCCACTTGTTGAGGGGTTCAGTTTTCTGAGCAGGTTCAATGGTTGGGGAGTGGGAGATTTGGGTGATGGATTTGGTGAGAGGTGAGGGTGAGAATGTTTTTGTGAGAGAGGGTGGTGGTGATGATTTTTGAGAGAGGGTGATGGTGATTTGGAAGTGGGCGTGGCGATCTTTCCTTACGGGAAGATCTTGGTGAGAAGAGAGAATCGAGATGGTGATTCTCCTCGAGTGCTCCGCCCGTTTCTGGTGATTTCTCTCCTTGTCTCGCCGACATCTGCTCGTCCCTAACTCAGCGGTGTGCCGAAGCCTTTGCTATCCTCACTTCGATTCAGCTTTGAATCGAATCCTCCCGTCTGTGAACTGGCTGAGCAGAACTAGGGCGATCTTGAGGAAATAACTCTCTTCGTTTGCGTTGAACATCTGGTTTCTTGGCAGATCGCCCCTCTTCAACCTCTTCTCTGGGATAGGTTCCCGCTCTCTTGATGATCGATTGCCTTTTCTTTTCCTTCTTTTCTCCCTTTGGTTTTTGGGCGCATAGGAGTAGGATCCTCATCGGCCCGGCGGGTAGGGACTCATCGCCTTGAGATGGCCTTGTGCTTTGCTGATACACCTTAGCACCATTCTCATTCCATTCATAATTATTTGGCAACATGCGATAGAATGATTGAGATTTTGTGCATGAAGAACACTTGGAAGATAAGCACACTTCATTCACTCGGTCGGATCGAACTTCCACTGAGTCTTTCATGATCTTGCCTTGAACATACCCAACCAATCCATATCGGGAAGCCTTCTTGATGATTGCGGTCATGACACCGATCTTATAAGAGGTGACAACATCAAAGCTGTAGGTTGAGCACAAAATCACCTTACGAACAATCTCAAAGAAGGCGATATTTCCTCTCGGTAAGGAGGCTTTGACATTCATTGTATTGTCCTTTTTCTTTTGGCCTCAACAACTCTTCTTCAAGAAAGTCTTCTCTCCTACATCAATTGTGTAGGTTTACGGGTTGATGCTTCATCAAGTGAGACCGAAGATCCTCTGAAGATCATCATTCGAGAGACTCAGACTTCCAATCCTCCAATGGAAGAAATCAAATAAGCATCAATGTCATCGTTCTTTTGTAGATTGTATAGAAATTCTAGGGCTTCATGAGTGTGGACTATGTTCTGATGTCTAGAGCAATATTGTTCAAGACCACACGCTCGCAAGCACTCCAGAATTTCTCGGCGATTCGAGGATCTGTGGTGGTGAAAAAAAATACTACATATTTCTCATCAATGATATATTTCTTCATTGATGTGAAATTGCAGAACATTTTCCCTTGGCCTTGTCGTGCAACAAGATGTGTCATTTCTGCGTGATATGCAAACATATATTAGTTTGAGTAAGCTATTTCAATCAACTCAATCAAACCAACAATCTGAGCATGAATTAAGCAAATAACCATATAGATCGATGCAGATATAAATTACAGACACATAACAGCACGATTTGTAAACCTAATAACCACTATGATTGAAGTTATGCAGTACTTAAAAGAAAAATTACCAGATATTGATTCGTAGGATTGAAAAATCATGAAAATAGAATCAATCGACTTTTGAAAATAATTTTTTTTGAAGATTTTGAGAATTTGAGCTTTTAAGAAACTGAGAAGACGAAGTAGTGGAAAGAGGTTTTTACGAGAAAGATTTGGATTTATACTATGTGAGGAAACATCTTTGCCAACTTCCCAAAGGTACTCAAAGTGTCCGTATTTTTGAAATCAATGGCTTAGATTAGTCGGCGAAAAGTGTTTTAATATACGATTGAGAAAAGTAGTCTTCTTTATTTTGGACTCGAAAATTAGCAATAAAACGCATTAAATACACATTCCATGTCGCATTTAATGTTTTGCGCATGCATTCGTCACAAAGTTAAAAGAAAACAGAGTAAAAACCAATTTATTTAAATAAGCATATAAGATGTTGAAAGGGATAAATAAAGCGTGTCGACTTATTGATATTGTAATCAACCAATTACCAGCGTGATCGTCCCGGTTGGCTTGATTATTTGTTGACCCTTCTTGATGGTAGCCTATACCTTAGCATTTCCCAACAATATTCCACTCATCCGATCGATTCCTGTTTGATCCAATTCGATACCTATCTGATCCACTTATCTGATCCTCTTCATCCTCCAGTCTTCTTCTATTCAGGCCACTTTTCCTAGACACTTAAGTCATACTCCCGCCAAAGCATTTACTTGAAAGTCAAAAAGGTCGCCTCGATTCCCAAATCGGTGCGATTTGACACTCCGTAATAATAATAGATATCGTTGTGATTACTCTTGCGAATCAAACTCATCAACCATCGGCGGCGTGTTTCTTACGCGTTTGTCGATGAAAATTTCTCTTAAGGTCTTTTGAGGAAATAAATTTGCACCTATACCCTGTTTTCTCCTATAAATTGGCATGGGGTTTTAGGCAAAACAACACAACATAAACCATTCATCTTCTTTAGCTTAAACTCCATGTTTTCCGATGAATCCTTATTTTCAGGGTGAAACTTCTCCAAAAGCCTTTAACCCTTCTCTAATGATTTGACTTCTCAAATCAACCCTGTGTGTTCTTCACACTTCTTTTCGTCGTCATCGAAGATTACACATACAATTATTATAAACTTTTTTACCACCGAGGCGCGGATCTATATAGCAAATAAGAAGAACTTCTCTCCAACCGTATGCACCTTGTGTGCCCTATCGAGATGATGGAATTAACATCAGCAAACTCGATCGATACAAAACATGGGTTTGGTATACGGTCTTGATCGGAAAATAGCTAATCTTCGTATATCAAACTCAATATTTGCATGCGACACTAGTGACCATATGGTCTTTTTGACCAAACCTTTTTGGCACTTGTGTCCCATTGCTGTTGGAGAGCCCATTGATTTGGTCTAGGGGCTCTGGCTTAAAATCCTTCAAGGCGCTCGCTCTCCTCACTCCGGAGCTTTGAGGGGTGGCTCGAGATTATTCAAAGCCTCTCAAGCCCTTTTAGGGTCGAGGGGAGAATAAGAACATCATGCTCTAAAATCTTTAAAAACCTCTCTCCCCTCCTTCCTAGGAGGTTAGGCTTAGGGTTTATGGTTTATGGTTTATGTCTTGACCTCGGGTCCTCTTGTACTTGTAACTTGTAATGTAAATCGACCTCTGGGTCCTTATCAATGAAAAGTTCTATTATTTCATTGTTGTGTTGCCTCTACTTACTTATGCGATTTGTAGCCTTAAACTTATACAACTTGCTTGTTGTCGGATAACAATAATCGACTTATAAAGTATAACTTTCAATCGATCGGTTCCTTGTCGATATATCTTAAAGCCGATCGGTTTCTTGTCCGATTTTCAAATCGGCTCCGATTTTCTGATCTTTTATGCGATCTTCCGATTGGTTCCTTGTTCGATCTTCGATCGATTTGAGATTCTAACTCATCCGATTCCTCTTAACTTTGGTTAGTCTCTTAACGGTCGGGTTCGAGACCATTCCACCAACCATTTCGGTGCACTTTCTCCGAGATCTAGAAGCCCTAGCTCATTGCATAATTCTCGAATCGATCTCGGTAGTGGCTTTAGTTAAAATATCGACTTCATTTTTATAAGTATGGATCTTTTCCATTACGATATTCTTCTTTTCAACATGATCTACGATAAAATGATGTCGACATCCACATGCTTGCATCTTGTATGTAGAAACGGGATTACGAGTGATTGCAATAGCTTATTATGTCACCCGCGAATATAGGTATGTTCTTAGCTACAATGTTGTAATCCGGTATTGGTACTTAGCGAGGCGATTAGGAACACTTGACTCTGACCATATATTACGCCCGTTAGTAGATGTTGCAAGCGATGTCTGCTTCTTTGAAAACCAAGAATCAATTTACTACCTAAAAGCGACATGTACACGAGGTTGACTTCGATTCTGCGACCTCGCGTGTCGAATGAATACCAAGGATTATCATCGATGGGTAAAATCAAAAGGTTCTAATAAAGCGGATGCCAAATCCTCTTAGGCGCTTCGGTGGCTTTGCATTGGATTTGCACGAAATCGCACATACACCTCTTTGCCAAAAAGTGATATACGTGTCTGTTTGGCGATCATGTATAGTAAAGATCGATGAGAGCCCTATATTCTTCGATTAGTTTTTCGGCCGTCGTCATCTGGATCCATCTTGAATCCGGTCATCGTAGGAATTAAAGCTTCCTTACGATTTTTGAACTCCAAACTTAGCCGATAAATTCCTAGTGTGCCGCTTTTGGCGAGATGAATATCCCGTACTTTGCTTAACTTGTAGACCCGAGAAAAGTAATTCATCGACCCATCATGGACATCTCGAACTTCCCTTGCATCAACTTCTTTGAACTTTTCACATAAACTCTTGTTGGGAGATCCAAGATGATGTCTTCCCACATATTTGAACCATCGAATATCTTCTCCGTCTTCTATTCAGAATAAGGTTATGTCCACTATTCCTTTAGTGAAACCGATTTGTTCATCAAGAAGCTGAGAGTGTATCATACCAAGCTCGAGGAGCTTGTTTGAACCATAAAAGCTTTTTCTAAAAAATACCACTTAATTACTTTTTAAAAAGCACGGAGGTTGTTCAACATAAACTTCCTAAATAGTACTCCATTTAAGAATGCACTCTTTACATCCATCGATACCACAATAAACCCTATGTGGTAGCATATGCCAAAAAATGGCGAATGGCTTCTAGGCGGCGGCTGGTGCAAAAAGGTCTCATCATAATCAATTCAGCCGATTGTGAATACCCTTTAACAACAAAGTCTTGCCTTATTTCTATTTTGACATTATTCTCGTCTCTCTTGTTCTTGAATACCCACTTTGTGCCAATTCGTCTTGATGAGTTAATTACGTCACGATTTTTTCAAACTTGATTCCTCTCAAAGCTGTTCGATTCTTCTTGCATCATTTAGAATCAACTTGCATCTTGTAGAGATTCTTCTACTTTTAGTTGGTTCGCTTAAAAGGCGGATAACAACAATACATGACACTTTCATCAATCGGTGTCTAGTTTTGACTCTATCGGATGGGTCTCCGATGATCGGTCGGTTGAATGGCGGTTATCGGTCCTTCTTTTCCAATTTGCATGTGTTTGGAGAACATCATCCTCTTCTAATAGTAGTTCATTAATAGTGATTGGGAGTGGTCGCGAATTATGATCACTTGATATGAACATGTCTCGGTGATGTTGGACTCATCATGTTGCGATGTACGTCAGCCGGAACGGGGAGTTCCCCACGAACGGATGGTTTAGTTGATCTTGTCTTAGTTGCGAACTTCTTCATTGAGAGTTATGCGTACCGTGGATCGATTGACTGGTGAATCAGCAAAGATCAGTTACGGGATATACCTTTATTCGTGTTACGATTCTTTCTCCTTGATACTTAGGTGATCCATTTAAATGCCAGTGCCCAGGGTTGATGCGAGTCTTGCCTTTACGAGGCAACTTTCTCTTGTTGAAGATGTCTCATCAAAACCCCCATGAGGTGTTTCTTTACAACTAGAGGTTCGCTTTGTTGTAAACCGAAAAGCACTCTTTGGATGAGGAATATCTAATAATATACCCTCATCGACTTGGCCTCAAAAGTCTTCATTGGCTCTTCCCATTGTTATGTATGAAACACTTGCACCCAAAAACATGGAAGTAGAAACCGCGAGGTTTTACGCCCTTCCCACGATTCATAAAGTGTTTGTAGTGAGCTTAGTCGGAAGAACATACATTACGAGGTGTGACATCACGATATTGATGGCTACGCCCGGAAAGCGGCTTGGTGTTGCATATTCATTAACATAGTCTTGGCGGCTTCCTTTAGTCATTTACGTTTTCTCCGATTCGCTACTCCATTTTGTTGTGGCGTTCTTGCGGTGATGTCACCGTGATGTATACCAAACTTAGTGCAAAAATCATTAATAAAAGAGTTGAAGTACGTACCTTTATCGTCGATTTTTACTATCTTAACACCCTTTTCATTTTGTAGTTTCTTGGCGACTTCGGTATCTTTGTTGTTATCTCATTCTTCTTATATATATAAGAATCTGAGCATGTAAACTTGGAATAATCATCACGATTGCGAGTATATTTCGTCCATTGAGACTAAGCCGGGGTGTAACCGGTCCAAATAAATCCATATGGGTAGTTGCAATACTCTCTTGGATCTTTGGTCGGGTATTCCTTGAATAAGGCTTTAACATGTTTTCCCTCGACATGCGACACATATCTAATCCTTTGAGAACACCTCGTTCGGAAGTCCCTCAACCAAACATCTTCTTTATCTTGTTAAGTTTTAAAGTTCGGATGACTCATTCTTTTGTGCGAGCAAGCTGCTACTTTTGGAACTCTTAACAATCGGACATCATTTCTTGGACAATTTGTTCAATTTCTTTGTATGCCATCGTGCCTTTCCTTGAACGATTAGCAAGATTTGTTGAGTGCTTTCGATTTTTATAGTACATTGATCACTCGAATTCAACCTTGAATTCATTGTCCGCGAAATTGTAATCGATGTGAGGTTATGCTTTAAACCATCGACATACGAGACTCTAGTAACTTGTACATCATCATTCTCTAAGGTTACGAATCCTCTGGTAAAACAAAGTTATCATCACCAAAAGAGTACCGTGGGCCTTCTTGTTCTTTTAAGAGGCTAAGGAAATGTTTGCTTCGGTCATGTGCCTTGAGCATCCACTATCGATGTGCGGATAGTTGCTTGTGCACCTCGCTTGGTTAGCGAACCCCGAACACACTGTCGAACCGGGTTTTAGGTACCCCTTTAGGGTTGGGTCTGAGGGGTTAGTGGTGGTTTTAGGGATCATCTACAAAGCAGGACACCTCTATTTATGTCGAGATAGATCGGAAGGGTCGATTTGTCTCCCATAAACATCAACATAATCATCATCTCTTTATATGCGTTCGATTAGTATGATTATTTGTGCGAACCTTGAGTGAATGTCGAAGACTTGGGATTTTTCCTTCTGATTTGTCTTTTTAACCCTTGATTGGGGCTCGGTGCGTGACCTAGATCTCTGGTTGTAAGGGTAGATCTGTTTGCTACCATTAAAAAGATTCATATATTTTTTGGCATAAATGGTATTAGCGGTTTACCTTTAGCTTGCTTGTTAGGCGGTGACCACGATTAGGTTTGATTAGATTTCCTTTGGCCGGTTGTCTCTTACGATACCTGTCTGCCGTCGAGATTGAGTCTCTTCGGAGGGGGTTCTTCTGTTGATTCGGTGATGCTTATCGATTGGGTCATTTACATTCCTTTTCGATTAGGCACTTAATTTGTTGTTCGGTCTCTTTTCCGCCTCGGAATACATATTTTGCTTTTTGTGTATCTATGCGGAGACTTCGTTTGATTACACCTTTTTTGAAGTGAATCGGGCCAGGGCTTTTTGAGATGTAGGCAGTTTTTCATACCCAATTCCCTTCTTATTAGTTGGCGTTCAAAAAATAGTTGTTCATATCTGAGCGGTTTTTGAAGATTTCATGACAATCTCTCTTTTCTTACCTAAACTATCCTAGTAGATTCGGACTCTCATGTAGTCGGAAGAGTTCATCAAACTTAGCTTGTAGGATTTTAAAATCATCGAACTTTGCTATTTATTAGTTCAAGTTGTTCTTTAATCTGCTTCTCGTCGGAAGATTTAACTTTTCGGGACTTTCAGTTCTTGATTTACCTTCCCCGGCGATTTAGTGATTCGATTCATTCTTTTTGACATCATTCTCTCTTTAACAAAGCTGATTATTTTTTTATCCTTAACTTATCATTTTAGACTTCCTTTATTGTATATATGTGTCTCATGCGTTAGAGAGATCATCAAGCAATTGCTCGAGAATTAGTACCAAGTCAATCTCTCAATGAATTATGTCTAATTATAGGCCCTGGTGTGGAAATTGAAAAAAAAAGCGAAGGTTTAGGAGGTTACCTCGATTGGTCGGTTTCTCGCCAGCCATCGGGAGCCAGATTTCATCATCCGAAGAAATATCGAGATCTTCATGGTCGAAGAAATCATCGGCGTTGTTTATCGGACAAAAGTCTCTTGATGAGTAGCGAGAATCCTCGAAAGCGAGATAAAATCGCCGATTCTTGATATGTCGACAACCATGGCTTTTGTCTCTATAAGCGTTGATCTCTCTCACATTTAAGCTTCTCTTCTCTTTCTCTGAAGTGGGAAGATGCGGCCGGAGTCATGTAGTGACCTAGTTTCTCGATTGAAGCATGATCCACGATCCGCGGAACTATACGCGGTGAGTCACTCGTTTGTAGGATCTGTCGGTGATTTTCCTTCCGATTATGTCTGAACCTTCTCTCGGATCTATTGTCTCTTCTCTCATCAGGCCGATCATCTCTTTCTTATCTTCTGTGATCCGCCCGGTCATCGGATCGGTCGCTTCGGAATCTGTCAAATGGCCTCCTATTTCTTCTCTTGCGTCTTGATAATCCTGTAAAATCTGCGATACTTACGAAGTTGAATGTTAGATCTTTCAAGTTTCACAGTAAGCAAAGCGTCTGTTAAACTTGCTTATTATGTTTCCAGCGGAGTTGATAGCCTTTGATTTCTTCTTTTTGCTTTGAATCTGGCCGATTTTTTGATGTGGAGGTTGTAAACTGAGCGGAACTGACTCTTCTTCTTCTTCTTGCCCTCTTTTCGACCGGTCGAACTCATGGGCTTTAAGACTCGAGGAAACTGTTTGCTTGGCTTCATCTTGGCAATATCTTGACAATCCTTGATTAAGTGACTTTCATGTCCCACTTCTTGGTGGGGATCTCAAGATCTTGTAATTGATGTCTTTATTCGACATCTCTCGTCAAGTTCTCGTAGCTTGTTGGTGACATGGTGATTCTCCCATCGCGAGGCTCATTGATGGTTTCATTTGAAAGCATTTTAAGCTTCTCGAATTTTACCGGTTAAACATGTCTAGCTATCTTTAATTTGATCATTTCCTTCACACATCGTGGCAAAAGTATCCGCATCATTTTTAGCTGTCTTGAGATACTTTATCTTTTCTTTTGGTTATCTTATCCATAGCTCTTCATGATTATATGCTGGCTATTGTATCCGATTGTATACAACTTTTCTTTCTTCTGCGTCCATCGAGGCGGACTCTTTTCGGACAAAGGCTTCATTTGTAAAATGCGGATCACGCCTTAGTTGTCGCGTAGATTGGGTTGTCATGATCGATGATAATGGATCCAGGATGGTTCATTTATAACTTCGTATCGATACGCCTCTTATTGATCGAGATGGTTTCCATGTATATTGTCCGAATCTGCATACTCATCAATGGAAAATTTAGGCAAATCATGATACATGCGGACAGTATTATCCATCTTGATAGTGATTTGAAAACAAATGAGTTTTGAAAATGGTTTTCAAGATCGGTTCAAATGACCACAAAGGATTCCCGAGAATGCGATGATACTCAAAGCCCGATTGATCTGTAGAACCCGCTCGATACCACTTGTAGGTCCCAAAAGCGGGTTTTGAGGCGAAATCTAGAGGGGATGGGTGAATAAACTTACGAAAACTTTTCGTGCGGTCGGTGTGATTGTAATTTGCAGCGATCGAGTCTTAGTGAATGGTTTAGGCGATATTCAATCTTACTAGCGTCGAGGCGGATCGATAGATATCTGTCGATTTAAGCGATAGTCGCGGAAACTAGTTTTGTGCCGTGTGAAAAACTAGTTTTATCCGTCAGTTCTCAAATCGTTTTTCAATCGGTGACTAAGCTATCGACTTTGATCGGATCGGTTGGCAGTGTGACCCGATATTAACTTCGAGAATATGTATCGGTTTAAAGCTCGGTTGTGTGTAATAGCGTAAAAGCGATAAAGAACAAGTAAATGCACAAGATTTTTTATAGTGGTTCGGACAATGATCCTCGTCCTCTTCCCTATCTGAGGGCACCAACTAAACCAAACAACCGGTGGACTTAGTTTAATGTGTTAGTCAAACACCTTGCGAGATGTTTATCGAGTTCACACTCAGCGGATGTTTATCGAGATTCACACTTTCAGAACTAATGGGAACTAGAATCCGAAATCTTGCAAAACACTTAACCCTAACTTTTGAGTTTGGGTAAAGATTTGTTGATCTATATCTAGTGTTTATGTAGTCGAATGTTAGAGGATGAGATTTATATGCTAAAACAATGGGATGAACACTTAAGAATAATCTTCAAATTTTGTGTTCTTAGATGCTTGGAAGTGCGCTATAGTTTTTTGCTTCTTGATAATTTATTTCCGTTGTTCCTTTTCTTTAAAACTTTGAAGAAGCAATCCCATTTATAGACCCCGAAATCAAAATGGTTGGAGAGCAATTTGAATTACCGACTATATTTGGTAGGTTTGTAGGATTTGATGTGGCGTCCCGGATATCGGCGTGGCCAAAGGCATGATTATGGCAGATTTGTCTCCTCGTGTCCGAATCTTGCATTGTCGGCTCTTTTTGTGAGCGATATCGCTCTTCTTATTGCTTCCCGCAGTACAGCACTTGATATTTGTCTAATTGGCGTTTGATATTCTTCTTGTAGAATATTACCGTATGGTGCAGTGTACCATTTTGGTTAACACGGTGTGGTGACTTTGATCGGATAAGCGTCGATCTACGATACGTCGCAGTTGTCTTAGCACAATTTGCGATGTATATGGGTCTTGTCTACGATCTTTTTGATCTTTTTGGTAGTTTGGTTACTCACGGTCTCGATGTGAGTCTTCAGTCTTGAGTTTCTTCTTTCTTGAGTTTTTTGGTAGAGTCTTCTTATCGATTCTTGAGGTTTCTTCTTGACGAGTCTTGAGTTTCTCTTGAGTCTCGGTGTCTTCGATCTTCACGATCATCGACTTCTTCTTGTCTTGACTTGTTTATTATTACGATCATCGACCTTATCGGTCATCGATAAAATTTGACGACCTATACATATTGAGTTCCCCCCTCAATATGTGACTATCTTACATCGGTATCTATACATTTAAATTTGATCGTCTTAATCTAACTACAAATCATCGGTCAATTATGATCGGTAGTCTGTCTAATCTGTTTTGGAACTTCATCAAAATAAATACAAATTTCCTTGACCTCTGATAAATGAGTAAAGGATAGATAAAAAAAATGATTTTTTTTTGAAAAGCGATGAAAAAAGTGATAAAAATCCGGATAATGTAGAAATTTTTGGATCTTTTTATTTTTCGTGAACATAATAGATAAGATTTTAAATGCTTAATTTCATGCAAATTCATGAATAAAAATAAAAATAATAATATGATTTTTTGATTTATGATTTAGTTCCATTTGCATCTCAAATTGTTTCAAAAAAAATTATAAAAGTTTTTGATTCAATTCCATCCTTAGAAGAGCGAGGTTCAAAGCTTAACTTAGGAGATAAAAATGCATTTGAATGTGATCGGAATGTTTCATTACCTTTTATTATAACATATGGGTGAACTATTTGGGTGAACTATTTACACGCGCCCATATTTAAAATTTAATGACAAATGAAAAAAAGCTCATACAATTCGGTAAAAAAAATTGATACTCATTTATACTCTTGGTAATTGATTTTTTTATTACATTTAACAAATCATTGGGAAAAAAAAAATATATTAGCAATTCTTAAATAGTTATAAGTATTGATTTCATATTAATTTAAATAGTAATTATATTTTTTAGAACTTAAATTTTTTTGAAAAAACTTTTAATTAAAATTTTGATTGTAAAAAGTAAATAAAAACTTTAATAATTTTTGAGTAGGACTTTCTTGGACCATCTTCGGAGATATTATTATTTTTGGGCGTGTGTTAATTTGTTAGTTTGTGGAAGTGGTGTGAATAGTTTCACATATTTTATCATGACCAATTTAATATCACTCTTAAATAAAATGTAGATCATGCCTTATTTTGTAACTAGAACCTTATTGTATAGGGGTAAAAAAATTTTGATTAGAACTTAGCTAAGATCCTTTACACTAACTCTTCTCTGAATTTGGAACATATACGATACCAAGATCATCATTATTTATAAAATTAAAACTTTTTTATTGTCAAGCTTTTATCCGGTCTATATATAGTAAATCAAGACACACAATAAATCCGTGCCGTTTTAGTATACAAGATGATTCCAAAATAAAATACCGACCCAAAACCCTCTTGAAGATCAATATCAAGATCACTTATAAGCTAGGAAAAATTAATAACATTTTTTGAAAAAAAGAGCTTCCTCATTCATTATTAAATCCTAAAAATAACTTTGCATTACATTGATGGAAATTTAAATATAATATGATCTTTCTTCAATCAGAATCTGATTAAATTTAACAAGGTTTTACACTGCAAATACAACGACGCCTAAATCATGACAATCACCGTTAGGATACCCTTCATTTTCGCAAACAGTCTTGCAATTGCCTTCGTTGAAACATAGTCCGCTTTAAAGTAGAACTCTCAATTGATTCACATATCCTCTTCAAGCTTCCCTCTGCAAATTTGTCAAATATCATATATTAACATGATAATTTTTTTTGTCATATATATACATGTATATACTATGCACCCAGGTTGATTTTTGTGCCTAGCGTTAATGCGTCAAAATCATAAGACGAATGAGATTGATTAAATTAATTTAAATATATTAATCATTCATATCAATACGTAAATAGAGTAAATTGATTAACATGGGTTGTTAATAGAAAAAAAATCGATCTACGTATACGTATAAACACAAACAAAAATATGATGTGGGCTTTGTATATAAGATATATCATGGAAGTCAATTATTTTGTTTTTTAGTCACGCAATTGCAAGAATGTTTAAAAAAAAAAACAGACGCCGAGATCAAATCGAGCTCAAACCTTGATTGTGCGAGATCTTTAGCGAACATAACAAAAATAATATAATTTTAATAATTATAGCACTTAAATAAAATATTTAAAGCGCTATAGTAGCCGAGAAAAGGAATAGAATTAACATAGAGATGCAAACATCAACACCAAAAGCATCGCGATTCAATGAAAAGATCTAGTATTATCCATTATTAAAATAGTATATTTTTTCTTACAAGGAAAGACCATATGTTGTACATTATATATATCTTGATAAAATTAAATAGAAAAATGCCTAATTATAAATGAAGATAAAAAAATATTCAAAAAGTAAGATTCTATCTACATATTATTAGAAAGGTCCTAATAACACCGTTTAAGAATTTTTCATATGTAGAAGACATTTTTACTATCACAGGACATAAAAAATTTGTATAGAGATCAACAACTAAAATTTATAATAAAAAATACAAAAATTTTAAAAAATCTTAAATTATAACAATTTGAAAAAAAGTCAAAGGTGCAACAAAATCCATCTAATATTTTTATTTATACATATCCCAATTGTTAAATGTACACTATAAAAAAATAAGGAAAAAAAATCAATTTAGATATCGTTAGTTAGACTTTTATACCCATTTATATATAAAATAAAGGTAAGTTAAAACAAATTCTAAGCTCAAACCATACAATTTTTCTCTGATAAATGAGTAAAGGATAGATAAAAAATGATTTTTTTGCGATAAAAAAGTGATAAAAAATCCGGATAATTTAGAAATTTAGGTCTTTTATTTTCTAAGATTGAACATAATGAATATTTTCAGTGCTTAATTTTCATGCAAATTCATGACTAAAAATAGTAATATGATTTTTGATTTATGATTGAGTTCATTTGCATCTCAAATTGTTTCCTAAAAATTATAAAGGTTTTAATTCGAATTCCATCAACGGAAGAGCGAGGGTTCAAAAGCACTTAGGAATAAAATCTTGCATTTGAATGTGATCGAGAAAATTTTTCATTACCTTTTATTATAACACATGGGTGAACTATTATTTAGGGTGAACTATTTACACACTTTTCATGTTTAAAATTTAATGATAAATGAAAAAAATCATACAATTCATTAAAAAGAATTGATACTCATTTATGTCATGTAATTGATTTTTACTATTCCAATTTTAACAAATCACATTGGAAAAAAAAAAAAAAAAAAATATATTAGCAATTCTTAAATACTTATAAGTGTTGATTTCATATTAATTTAAATAGTAATTATATTTTTTAAAACTTAAGAATTTTTTGAAAAAAAACTTTTTAAATTAAATTTTTGGTGTATAAAAAACAAAAATTTTAATTTTTGAGTAGGTTTTAATCTTTGGACCATCAAATGCAGCCAGTTATTATTTTGGAAGGAGGCTGTGGTAGTTTTGTGAGATCATGTGAGACGGTTTCACACATATTTAATATGGCCTTAATTTAATATCACTCTTAAATAAAAATGTAGATCATGTCTTTTTATAAACTAGAACCTTGTTGTAGGGGTAAAAAGACTTTTTGGCTCCAGCTAAGATCCCTTTTACACTAACTCTTCTCTGATTTGGAACATGTGCAGTTTAAGATCATCGTGGCTATAAATTGACTTTTTTTTTCATGCTTTTTATCAAATTCTATATACCATTAAATCAAACACACAATAAATCCGTAACGTTTTGGTATACCAAAAGATGATCCAATAAAATACGACGACCAACCCTCCTTGCGAGAGATCCAATATCAAGATCACTTATAAGCTAGGAAAATTAATAACATTTTTTGAAAAAAAAGGCTTCCTCATTCATTATTAAATCCAAAATAACTTTTGCATTACATTGATGGAAATTTAAATATAATATGATCTTTCTTCAATCAGAATCTGATTAAATTTAACAAGGTTTACTGCAAATACAACGACGCCTAAGTCCTTGACAATCACCGTTAGGATACCCTTCATTTTCGCAAACAGTCTTGCAATTGCCTTCGTTTAAACATAGTCCTTTGAAAGTAGAACTCGGTGATTCACATATCCTCGCCAAGCTTCCCTCTGCAAATTTGTCAAAAATATCATATATTAACATCGGTAATTTTTTTTGTCACATATATACACATGTATATACTATGCACCCATGTTGATTTTTTGTGCCTGAGATTAATGCGTTAAAATCATAAGACGAATGAGATTGATTAAATTAATTTAAATATATTAATCATTCGTATCAATACGTAAATAGGTAAATTGATTAACATTGGTTCTTAATAGAAAAATGAAATCGATCTGCGTATACATATAAACACAAACAAAATATGATATTACGACTTCTTAATAATAAAAGATCTCCTTCGCCCAGTCATTTTTTTTTTGTCACGAGGGTTTGCAAGAATGTTTTTAAAAAAAAAACAACCGGGCATCGAGATCAAATCGAGCTCAAACCTTGATTTGTCTTGAGATCTTTTAACGAGAACATAACAAAATAATGTATAATTTTTAATAATTATAGCACTTAAATAAAATATTTAAACGCTTTTACTGTGGCGAGAAAAGATAAAATTAACTATCTGAGATGCAAACATCCCAAAAGCATCATGGATTTCAATGAAAAGATTTGGTATTATCCATTATTAAAATAGTATATTTTTCCTTTCAAGGAAGAAGACCATATATTGTACATTATATATATCTTGATAAAAATTAAATGAAAATGCTAATTATAAATGAAGATAAAAGTATTCAAAAGTAAAGATTCTATCTACATATTATTAGAAGGTCTAATAACTTATAGTTTCCCCAAGTTTTCAAATATTAAAGACATAGTACACTATCCACGGACATAAAAAATTTAATATAAGATCCAACAACTAAAATTTATAATAAAAATACACAAAAATTAAAAAAAAAAAATCTTAAGTATAGCAATTTCAAAAAAGTCAAGGGTGCAACAAAATCCATCTAATATTTTTATTTATACATATCCCAATTGTTAAATGTACACTATAGAAAATAAGGAGAAAAAAAATCATATTAGATATCCACTAGTTAGACTTTATACCCATTTTTTATAAAATAAAAAGATAAATTAAAAACAAATTCTCGCTCCAAACCATACAATTTTTTGCTACAATAAATGAGTAAAGGATATAGATAAAAAAGTGATTTTTTTTTGAGCCCCGATAAAAAAAGTGATAAAAATCAGATGATGTAGAATTTTTAGATCTTTTATTTTTCTAGTCGAGTTTATAATGAATATTTTTTACATGCTTAATTTCATGAAAAATTCATGACTAAAATAAAAATGTAATATTATGATTTTTGATTTATGATTGAGTTCCATTTGCATCTCAAATTGTTTCTAAAAAATTATAAAAGGTTTTTGATTGATTCCATCCTTAGGAAGGCGAGGTTCAGCACTTAGGAGATAAAATCGCATTTGAATGTGATCGAAGGTTTTTTCATTACCTTTATTATAACATATAGGTTGAACTATTTAGGGTGAACTATTTACACAGCGCCATGTTTTAAAATTAATAATGATAAATGAAAAAGCTCATACAATTCCGGTAAAAAGAATTGATACTCATTTATGTCATGTAATTGATTTATTATTACATTTAACAAATCATTGGAAAAAAAAATTATATATATAAGCAATTAAGTAAAACTTATAAAAGTGTTGATTTCATATTAATTTAAATAGTAAATTATATTTTTAAAACTTAAATTTTTTGAAAAAACTTTTAATTAAAATTTTTGAGTGTAAGTAAACAAAATTTTAATTTTTTGAGTAGGACTTGTCTTTGGACCATCTTCTGTGAGATTATTATTTTTGGAAGGCGTGTGTTAGTTTGTTAGTTTGTGAATCGTGTGAGCCGGTTTCACATATTTAATATTGCCTTAATTTAATATCACTCTTAAATAAAAATATAGATCATGTCTTATTTTTATAACTAGAACCTTATTGTAGGAGTAAGACTTTGACGCTAAGATCCGCTTTTACACTAATATTACCGAATTTGCATTTAATATGCGGTACAAGATAAATCATTATTTATAAAATTGACTTTTTTATTGTAAGCTTTTTATCCAGTCTATATATAGTAAAATCAAACACACAATA